>OX457045.1:3400654-3603154 GCA_949752735.1 Lumbricus terrestris
ATGGACAAGGTAAGATCACAGACCATTTCTTATCCTTCAGATTATGAATGAGAATCCGAATGAAAATCTGAATTGAGAATGTGACTGAGATTGTGACTGAGAATCTAAATTGGGTATCTGAATTGAGAATCTGAATTGAGAATCTGAATTGAGAATCTGAATTGAGAATCTGAATTGAGAATCTGAAAGTGAGAATCTGAATTGAGAATCTGAATTGAGAATCTGAAAGTGAGAATCTGAATTGAGAATCTGAATTGAGAATCTGAATTGAGACTCTGAAAGTGAGAATCTGAATTGAGAATCTGAAAGTGAGAATCTGAATTGAGAATCTGAATTGAGAATCTGAATTGAGAATCTGAACTGAGAATCTGAATTGAGAATCTGAATTGAGAATCTGAGAGTGAGAAATTGAATTGAGAATCTGAATTGAGAATCTGAATTGAGAATGTGACTGAGAATGTGACTGAGAATGTGACTGAGAATGCGATCGAGATTGTGATCGAGAATGTGACCGAATTTGACCGAAAGTCTGACTTAGAATATGGCCGAAACTGTCTTAGAATTGACTGAGTCTGCATGACCTGACGAAGAATCTGACAGCAAAAACACATGATGCATGAATGTTATCGTTGCGTTACTGGGACTTTCCGGCTTTCTCTTCTTCAGACAATAATCTCTGTTAAAGCATCGTATGTCTTTGTTTTTGCACAAGAGAACGGAGGCAAGAGTGTCAGCCGAACTTGCAACCTGTCGATCCGCTTCCCCGTCACTCATGATATGGCGCCGTCAAGCAAACTGGTCGTGTACTACGTGAGAGCAAATGCCGAAGCAGTCGCCGACACGCTGCAGTTCAATGTTCAGCCGAAATTCAAGAACAAGGTATAGGCCCACGAATTCTCTTGCAATTTAAAATCCTCGCTCCTGATCCTCATAATATCTCAACGATACTTATGGAAGGAGGATATGGCAATTTTAAATCGTCTGTAAATGATATAGTTGAAGACCAAAACCGAAAGTCTGCGGTCATGTCAGTAGTATTCAATGAACATTTCAATGACCAGGGTGAATTGAAAGATGTGGGACAAATTTGCAATCTGTCGGTGAAGTGTCATTATTGCAAATTTAATTTTTAAGTAACGTTTAAGTCGATCTCATTAATTTGTCCTGCATTGACAGATGTCGATCGAGTTACTGCATCGGGAAATGAAACCTCGAGGTTCCGCTTCGATGAACATCAGATCAGAGTCCGGGTCCTGCGTCTGCCTTGGCGCAGTTGATAAAAGCGTTCATCTTCTGAAACCCACTCACCGCCTTTCAACGAAGCAGGTAACTCGAATCGTATATGAAGTTAAAAGATTCATATCTTTCTATTCGTTCAACTTTATCTCATGAAATTTTGGAATCATATTCTTTGTCCAATTCTCTAAATATCTGGAAAATTTTAGCTTGGTATGTTATCAGGTATTGATGATATTTGAAAAACAATTTGGCTTACTTTAATCGTAACTAGCTTAATCTAAGTATAATCGAATTATGACTGTAGGAGAATCCACTGTCCTGGTATAGATCTACATGGAGGGCCACGTAGCCTACATGACCTCTGCTCCCGCTGGTCAAAGCTTCCATCTATCACTTGTGTCCACGAGCCCTTACTCGCGTAATCCCTCCGGCCGATGATATGATGAGGAGACTTTCATCATTAGGAGAGCATAATATACGATTTTTGATTTAGCCAGGGCTTTATTAACATCTGACTGCCTTTGCCAATATCCCTACGAACTATTTATGCTGTACAGAAGTTTCCAGCGTAGATTATCTCAGTTTCTCTGTGTATATATATAATCAGTAGCCAGTGCGCCTAAGTGTGAATAAAATGTGTCAAAGCCAAACAGTTGCTGCTAAAAAATTGCCAGCATTCCAGAAATGTAAATGTAAATGTAATCGCAAATTTATATAGCGGCTGTGTTATGGCTTCGACCCTGAGGGTGATATCCTTCACCACCGCTACTCCACGTTTATATTGCGACCGAGCAACCCGCAGTAAAGATCCGAGAAATTAATCTCTGACCGACCGGGAATCGAACCCGGGTCGCCGGCGCGCCGAGCGGGCTACCAACCCACTCGGCCACCGAGGATCTCCAGGGACAAATGCCTCCTCTTGCTCCTGTGTGAGGACGCCCTTGCTTCTGAGGTATTTACAGCTCCATCGCTGAGTTCGAGATGGAGTTAATTAATTCAAAGTAGTTATTAATTAGTTTTATACGTCTATCTACATCAGTATCTATCAGATATCAGATACCTACGTTGATCAATACGCGATAGAAGTTAGAGATATATCTGATAATTTTCCAGGTATTTGAGGAAATGAAACGTTACGACATTGGTCTGGACAAAGGTTATGACGATCATTGGTCTTTCCAGTCGGCAGCTCGGAAGCGACGATCCTTCTCCGATTCATGGATGTTTTCCACCAGAGACTCGGAGTTTGCTTTCCAGGTTGGAAGAGAGAAGACACTCTCACATTTCAAAAGTAATCGAGAATTAAGAACGCACTCATTCCATGTCGAATATCGCGCAATAGCTGCTCTTCTTCAATCAATCGAAATTTATGTATCGCCTCTTAGAAGTGTCTGCTACTTCCACTCCTAGAAATACTTTTAAAACTGATAATCTTCTTCATTTTAGAGAGTCGTCAGTAGATGCTTTGTGCTTCCACTGGCACTATAGAATTATTTCGGTCTTTTGCAAACATCTTCGGCCTCTTTAAGACGAAAATTTATTCCAACACAATGCCAACACTATTCATTCATTCATTCATTCATTCATTAGATGCAATTATACAGCGCCTCTTCAAGGGGACTACTCAGAGGCGCTCCATGGTGCAATTCTATACATTGCGTCGTTTCAATACAAGATTCATCATAGCTAATTAGTAGTAATTAATAATAATAGTTTCAGTTGGAACGATGTAATGATGTTGCCTTGGATGGCATTGTGTTGCTTGAAGGAGGCGGGGCTTATGGTGATGACTGACAGCGTACGAGTTGCCTTCCGAGAGGATTTTAGCCATCTGCCCATTCGGATATTTCACAATTCGCATTCTGGTGAGTCTCCATTTAGCAGGTCATGAAAGGCCTTGGTGTAACCTACGGTATATAGGCTATGTAAGTCTATGCATGTTCAATGTTCAGGAATTTTTAGAGCCGCACAGTTCCTTCATCCCTTCCCATCCTCCATGGTAGGCCTAATTTACTCCCATTTGGAGAACAGCGATCGTTTTTACTATTTTTAACTGCACAAAAGTGCTTCAGATTGCACAAATCCATTTAGAACTGCACATTTTATGCACAACTGTACGCTAATAAGAACCCCTGGTGTTTATGTACGTAGGCAAAACCATTCAAGAAACCGCATAACATATCCACAGAACATATATAATTATAAGCTTACTGAACATTCTGCTTGCAGGACATGCTCAGTTGGCCGCTCTTACAGCTTCACAACGATCAACAAAGCAACGACGTGATTCCGCCAAACGAACTTTCTTTCCAGAGACGTGGATCTGGACATGCTTCAATTCAACGTACGTGTCTAGTGCGTAGTCTAGTTGCGCCAAATAAAAACAAGTAAGCTAGTAAAAGATTTGTTTCCACTGCTCGTCTCCTTTCTTCTCTTCAGACCGGACACACGTCGGAATTTATAGCAACGATTTTGATTAATAGCCAGTAGATCTATACATATAGACCTGTTTGTCAGAATTGCGATGGTTTCAATCCCCAGTCTTTCTTATGGTCCCATAGTAGAGACTGCTTTTAACACCCCAACTCCACGTGGTTCATAAAGTCCGAACCCTCCCTCCCAGTTATTTTTCCACAATCCTCATACTGGTATTGACCGATACACCGTGGCGCCAAAGAAATCCGTATACTAAATCCGGATATATATATGCACACTATTGTACATATATTATATTATCCGTATACTAAATTCGTATATATATATATTATATGTGCACTTGTATTGTATTATATTTGCATTGCAAGCATGCTATCTAGAAACATAAATGTTGTACAATAAATACAATACACTATTTTCTAGCGAGATCAGTTCCGACGCGACCTTGAACTTCACGGTTCCTGATTCGATAACCAGCTGGACGCTCGAGGGACTCAGTCTGTCCCCCACCAACGGACTAGGAGTCCTGGATCCCCCGGTTCTTCTGACGACCTTCAAACGATTCTTCGTTGACCTCACGCTGCCATATTCAGTCATCCGTAACGAACAAGCCACGATCCCTGTCGCTGTCCATAACTATCTGTCCGTCTGTGTCCAGGTGATTCGAGATGGTTTATTTGATCGATTATATACTACTACTTCTACTATTACTACTACTACTATTACTACTACTACTACTACTACTTCTACTTTTACTACTACTACTACTACTACTACTACTACTACTACTACTACTACTACTACTACTACTACTACTACTACTACTACTACTACTACTACTACTACTACTACTACTACTGCTACTGCTACTACTGCAACTACTACTACTAGGCCTACTACTTCTACTATTACTACTACTACTACTACTACTACTACTGCTACCACTAGTATCGCTATGAATTTTTATAGCGCCGCTTCAAGAGAAACTCCTCAGAGGCGCTCCCGATCTGACAACCCCCAAACCACGATCAAAGAGAATGGTCTTCAAACGCATGCAGGAAAGGGGCAAAGAAAGACCAAGTTCTGTATTTCACAATAGAGATTGCTATGCAGCCTACTGTATAGCTTATTATAGAATGATAGACCAGCCATAGCAAGGCTTTTATGCAGCGCTGTGAACATTTGAACCATAGGGACAACCGTCAACCATATCACTTTGTATGAAAATGAAATGAATTGACAGATCGTCAGTTGTTTTGCAATTTTTTGTGATTTGATGTATTTTTAAGGTGGAAATTACGATTCGAGTTTCGCCTGGAGTAACTGTTACATCGTTTCCAGAAAAGCAAAGAATTTGTCTTGGAAGAGAAAAAACAGAAACGGTCAAATATGTTCTGATCTTTGCTCACGTCGGTCAACACAACGTTTCAGGTTTGGTTGATATGTCATCATCGTCTTCATCATCATCGTCTTCTTCGACGTCGTTGTCGTCATCATCATTATTGTCGTAATCATCATTCGTCATCATTGTCGTATTTATAGTCATTATCACTATTGTATTCGCCGTATTCATCGTCATGCTCATCATCATCGTCATCATCATCATCATCATCATCAATATCGTCATCATCATTATCGTCATCATCATCATCATCATCATCATCATCATCATCATCATCATCATCATCATCATCATCATCATCAATATCGTCATCATCATCATCATCATCATCATCATCATCATCATCATCATCATCATCATCATCATCATCATCATCATCATCATCATCATCATCATCATCATCATCATCATCATCATCATCATCATCATCATCATCATCATCATCATCATCATCATCATCATCATCATCATCATCATCATCATCATCATCATCATCATCATCATCATCATCATCATCATCATCAATATCGTCATTGACAGCTCAGCTCTAACGAATATATAGCAACATGTAATTATTATTAATTTCAGTGGAAGCAAGAGCCTATCGCCATACGAGTTGCTGTGGTGAGTCAACTACAAAGAATGTGTTGCATGAGTCTGCGAATGGTTCCCTCGTGGAAATGGATTCGGTGGAACGTGCGGTGTTGGTGGAGGCGGATGGAATTCCTCGCTACGTCACTCGTTCCGTTTACTTTTGCCCTCGAGGTATTCAGTCAGCTCACATTCACATACATGTACACCTACGTGGGTCGCGGTGGTGTAGTGGGTGTGTTCGTTGCCTTCCAGCCGGAGACTTGCAGGTTCGAATATACCTCAAGTCGTAGGGACCTTTGGCAGGTCTTACACTCACAATTGCTCAGCGCTTCGGTGTGAATCTCCAATTCAGTGTCCGCGCTGTAGTTGGGAGCGCCTCTGAGTAGCGAACTTGAAGGGGCGCTATAACAAGTGCACATACAAACAAACTTACATACATGTACTTAGTTATATATTGCATGGATATAAATTATTTACCGTTCGCTCGTGTGGTGTTTACAAGTAATATGAACAGAACACATTTAGGTCTAAATGTGTTCTGTGGACTGATTTCGGTATTTCACATTATTTTGATTGCTATTATTTTATGTAGGCCTACACAAACTTTGAAAGTACAATCAAGTTGGTAATTGCATACAATGTATAGGCGCTACGTAAGTACTAGACTACTAGCATGGTACTAGCATGGTACTAGCATGGCACTAGCATGGTAGAACAGACCTTGAAGCCTTAAAGCCAATGACTTACATGTAGCTCTATCTATCGAACTGATTGTTCAATATATCAAATTGAGTCACAATTCTATCGATTTGATTTTCTACACAGTCGACTGATTCCTACATATATATTGTATTGTGTAGAATTGCATTGCATTGTATTAAGCATTTCTGAAAGCGCCTCTCGTAGGGTGAACCGTACAGTAGTGCTCCCAGTGCGAAAGAAGGTTTTGAGAAGAGAGAAGGAAGAAGAGAGACAGAGTTGTAGAGAAAACATTATTGCCACAGTTTTCTCGTAGGATTTTGCTTGCAATATTATTTATGCATTTAACTGCAAAACTTACAAGAAAGCAATGACTGACAATTAAACAAATTTTATGCGTGCTCACTCATTGCAGAACGGATCTACATGGCAACACCGAACAAATACGAACTACATTACGTTCAGTTACCGGACAAGAGACGTAATGTAACATTTGCGGTTCGCGCTTCAAACGATGTTCACGTCTCTTTGTCTACTTTACCCGAAGACAATGAAGATGCTTACGACATTGTTATCGGTGGCTATCTCAACACGCAGACTTGGATCTCTAGCGGCAAGAAGGGTAACTGCGCTACAAAGATCGTCTTATTATTACTACAACTATTAATTCGTGGTGGTGGTGGCGGTGTGGTGGTGGTGGTGGTGGTTTTGGTGTGATGGTGGTGGCGGTATTGGTGGTGGTTTTGGTTTTGGTTTTGGTGGTGGTGGTGGTGATGGTGGTGGTGGTAGTGGTGGTGGTGGTGTGGTGGTGGCGGTGATGGGAGGGGCAGCAGCAGCATGTAGCAATAGCAGTGGCAGTAGTCGTAGTAGTAAGCAGTGCAGATTGTGCTAGTGTTTTAGGGAGTTGTACAATGTAGATGAGGGGTAAGCGTTTGAAGGGGATTCGCTTGGAATTTGTCGCTTGAAGAGCGATTTGAGCATGGAGGTAATGTGATGATGCTCTGGCCTTCTGGTAACAGCTCTGATGGCTGTAATTATAGTAAGTTTAGGTCTTTAGAATGAGTCGCAGGCGCCTGACAATGTGACTTTGACATAATTGTGTGGTGTTTTAGGAGTAGAGCGGGTTGTCGCCAAGAGTCCAGGTATCTTATCCGCCGACGAGTTCAGAAGCTTCTGGCTGCTTTGGGACTTCAACCAAATCAAGGTTAGTTAATGATACAACAATATGTGGCCCACCTCGACAAAATCAGTCATATGGCGTCAGAAATTTTAAAACAGATTCTGTTCACCCTCATGATTCTCCACTGTGAGACCTTTTAAATGACATATTGTTTATTTATTTATTTATTTATTTACGATGTTCATTACTGAAGTTCTGCGTTAAAGAAGGCCTATTATAGCAGTGACAGGAACAACTCTTGGATAAAAACGTGTAATTGCAAAGCTGTCTGTTCTCTTAGTAGTTAAGCTTAATTAAGATTACTGCATAACTTGTAAAAGAAGTTTAATTAAGATTTCTAATTAAGATAAGTTTAATTAAGATTAGGGCCTACTGCATAACTTGTAAGCTTAAATGTAAAGCGCAGTGAGTTTGCAGGCGCTCAATTAAGGAAAAAGATTAATATTATTTTACAAGACGTTAATGGATGCGCTTGACAACGCCTCAATTACTCATCCGTTCTAGGTTGATTTATTTTTACCGATCCCGAAGATAGTTTCAGTATGTAGAGCAGATCTTGACTTTTCTATGCATATATAACTTTGAGGGCTTCCCACGAGGCGACAATAACTGATTGCCCTAGGCTCCCTTTTGCAAAACGGCCCACATCATGTTTATTTGCGCTATTCAATCAGGCTACGCCTACCCATGAAATATCTTGGTTTTGTGATTACATAATTAATTACGTGGTTCTCCTTCGTACATATATAGACAATGTGTTTAAGATATCTTCACGCTTGAATTTGGTGCAAACGAAATTTGCGCATTAGAATCAAAATCTGAAGTGTTCGGTTTGTTTCTCGTAAATCAACGCGCCGACAAGCGCCTAGTTTTGGGAAAGCGTGTCACATAATTATATTTAGTCGCCGAGAGGTCCGAAGAAGAAGGTATTCGGACTCTTTTCATCGTCGGAGAACATGAAGTCGAAGTAGGCATTGAGGAATTCCTGGAGGCTCAACTTCCCGTCACCGTTGACGTCGATTGCCTTGAACGCCTCTTTCACAAACGACGGATCCGGAACTCCCATCTGGAAGAGAATCCTCTCGTACTCGTTGTCCTGCAGGTAACCATCACGGTTGAGGTCCAGCATGTCGTGAAACCCAGTTATCAGAGCAGAATGGATTTTGATCATCTCCTTACTGTAGCGCAGCTTCTGAATTGAGTTGGTGAGCTCGTCACGGGTCAATTGATCTCTGTTGCCAACGCCAGCATACTTCCAATACTGCTCCCATACCTATAGGTCATTCCAATCGGTTTTATTAGCTGAACGCCAACACAATACAAAATAAATAAAATAATAACACACAAAGCAGTAAAAAAAGCGCATCAAATTGTATCATAACGCAGTCTGAGGCGCAGTAGCAGCGGCAGGGGTTAGGGGGGTTAAACCCCTAAAAAGACCATCCGGGGGCTAGTCCCTAAAAATTAAATATATCCATGACATTTCGACCAAATGACATAAAAAGGTCGTCAGAATTTTTGGCGGATGTAAACTTGAAAATTTTATTTTCTACGTGATTTCTACACCGATGACTAAAAAAAGGTCGTCCGAAATTTTGGCGGATGAAAATGGAAAATTTTCTCCGCGAAGATTCAGCCTCCCAAAACTGAAATCCTGGCGCCGCCACTGCTAAGAAACATCATTTTGCATAAAAAATTTATGATTATGATGATAGACTACACGTTATTCCATTATGGTTTTGGAAATAAAAGTAGCAGTTGCAGTTGGTGTAGCTCAGCTAGTAGAACAAGCTTCCTATAGCAGCCAATAAGTTCCTAGGTAACTTAAAGTTCCTATGCCTAGGCGACAATTATACTAAAGTTCTCACCTGCTTCATGCTAGTTTTAAGATCATCAACTTGCTGCTTTTCTGGGTTCCCAAATTTCGAGAATGCAATGGCCATCCCGTCGAAATCGTCCGTTGATATGAATCCATCGCTGTTGAAGTCAAATGTCGCAAAATACCTTCTCATCTTTCTCTTCCAGAATTCAGACATCCTGCGGAAAAATGAAACAGACTTTTAGCATGAGACAGTAAATATTAGCCACGCTCTAACTATTTTACGCCATTTGAACCATTGATCTTCTATTCTGCTTACTCGGAATGACCCCAATTCCGATCCGCATACAATGACATGTAGATTACATTTGACTGGGGATGCTTGCTTTACACGCTTTCACCCCGCTTTCATTGCGTTAAGGCTTTATCTCACAGAGGCATAATCAGATCTTCTGAGTGCAGGTAGGTCTTTTGAAGAGACGCCTTAGAAATGGTGCTGTGCACAGGTGCCACCCTGCCCATGGGCCCCACCAGAGTATTTTTTGCTTTCAGAATATTATTCAGAATGTAAACTAATCCACATGTACAGCGTAACACTAAATAGTTTTTTTAGTTTCAAACGGAAAGTTCAAGTGCTAGATTTAATAACAATCCGTGTGCGGTGTGACAACACAGCAAATATTTTTACACTTTGCAGTCTTTGGCGGGAGGTAGCCTAGTTTTGCAGACGTATAAATGGATGGTGTTATCAGTAGAGGCGCCAGAGGTTAGAGGGTCTAAGCCACCCCTGAATAGGTCATCCATTTTTTCACATGTAAAAATGAAATATTTGCACGATTAGCCCCTTAAAAACTGAAACATAAACATATGCACGAGGTTTGTCAGAAAGTTTGGAGGATGAAAAAGGACCCATTTCCCAAGATTTCGACCAAATGACTAAAAAAGGGTCGTCAGATATTTTGAAGGCTGAAATGGAAAATTTTCTTCAGAACGAGAAAAAAAGGCATCTCAATTATTTTTGCGCAATCGAACATCTAAAAATTTCAAAATTTTCGGATTCTTCTTTTGGACTTACCGTAACTAAATAACAGCAGAATTCAGCCATATCATAATTGTCAAAATTAATGTGTTACAATGTTTCGTTAGTTTTAGTCAATTGTTCGAGATAAATTTAAGTGTGGGCGATTGTTGATTCATTCTTGGATTTATTTTGTCCAGTAGGCCTTCTCTAGTTCAATTTTCTCTAGTAGCCTGGAGAACATGGGCGCCCACACACAAGCACACAAGGGCAAGAGGGGGCGCTTGCCCCTCTAGAAAATTGACATCTATTTGTTAACTACTACTTTTGTAATACTAAATTTCTTCGTGTTAGAGAATTGATTCAGCTAATGTTGGACAAAGTGAAACTAAGAATCTACGTTTAGAGACCTCAATAAATAAACATGTTTTCTGCATTTTCAAGCTCTTGCTAAAAAACTGTATCCATGACCATTGGGTTCATCTGATACTCTACTGTGCCTCCTCTGCCCCTCTGAAAACCAGACTCAGAACTATTTCTGACTACTTTTTGAACAGCCCCTTGGCTCGATGAATAAGCTGCATGATGCCTGCGATTGAGTTTCGAGTGGTGCTTTAGAAGTTTAGAAGTTACAGGTCAAATATAGAAGTAGGGCCTAGGCCTAACTAGAGGGAGCGTGAATAAATAACTGAATGGAAAATAGGTGTCAGGCTTGCAGGTGGCAAGTGAACTAATTGCGCCACTTCAGGATTCAGGAACCGATGTTTAAATACTACGTTTTATTTGTTAACAAATTTCTATGCATAAAGAAGCTATCCATATTAAAAAGTCAAAAAAGCGAAACTGATAAACATACACTAAAAAAGCTCTATGAAATCACCCATGCGTGTCCCTAATTATTTTCTGCTTTGCATTTTTCAACCTCTTGCTTCAAATTATTTTAACCATGACCATGTTGTTTTGTCCCTCCTGTAAAAATTTCTGCGTTCGCCCATGCTGGGGAAACAGAAAATGTTTAATAAAACCAGTGGGAGAAAATAAAAATAAAACTGCAGTACCTAAGTTAATTTTCAATCTTATCCGGAGTGTGAAATGTGCAAATAGAGTATCGCAAAAGAGCCAATCGTTTTTGCACAGCTTTTAAAAAATTTGAATGTGTTTCAGGCATTCAAGCATGGGCGCCCGCACATAGGAGGAAGGGCGCACTTGCCCCCTGGAAAATTGACACCTATGTTTTTAACTATTACTTTGAAATTTTAACAAATTTCTTAATGCACCAATGATACGAAAGATACAGACAGTGAAAGTCTGAAATCTACGTTTAGAGATCTCTATAGAAATATACGTGCTCTTATAACTTTCTGCCTTACATGTTCATGTTCTTTCTAAAAAAAACTGCAGCAATAACTATTGGCTTTCAACCCTCCTGCGGGCGCCCAGGCAAACAGCAGGCCTATCGACAGTGCTTAAAGTGTAAAAAAGAAGTGCTTGGACGCCCGTAACCTTCCTTTGCTCTGCTGCGTGTGTGTGTATGTGTCTGTCTGTCTGTCTGTCTGTGTGTCTGTCTGTCTGTCTGTCTGTCTGTCTGTATGTCTGTCTGTCTGTCTGTCTGTATGTCTGTCTGTTCCTCTGTCGTCATTTCTCTCTCGCTCGCGCGCTGGCTCATTTGATCTCTAATACACTGCATGGATTCCAATATGTAAACTAATATGGGTATTCAGTCACCCAGTGACCCGGAAGGGTTTAAAAGTTGCAGCCACGTAGCCTACAGATTAAAAAACTGGTTCAGTACCTTGCTCTTCAGTGCTGTAATATGCCGAGCAAATTTCTATCCAGGGTAACGGCCTCTGTTGTCATAGACCCTGGTCAAATCGGATCCATCCTACAGATTTGACGCGGATAACTATATATATTAAATATATATAGGGTGCGCCAAAAAAGACCCCCTAGGTTTTTTTGCCAATATCTTGACCAAAAGTAAGAATTTCGAAATCAAATTTTACAGGATTATGGACAATTCATATTTACACATCATGGCCAAATTTCGTAGAAAATATTTCATACAGAACAAAAGTTATATCACTTTTAGTGAGGCCACCCACCGTTTTTTGACGATTCAAAAACGTAACGCAACAAAAAGTAGCAAAAACACGATTTGATTAAGTCTCATCTCAAATAACTTTTTGGAAATGAACTTGATAGTGATTCTCAACTTGTGTTCATTGTACCCACCAGTGCCAAAACTTCTTGTTGAGTCTCTTCAAAGTTCTTGATGGCCCTGTTGACGCGTTCAAAAGGCAAATCTTCCCATATCAACTCCAATGCGCCCATCAATTCTCTTACTGCTCTTGGTTTTGGCTGCAGATTGTGATATTTCCCGAGCACAGCTCTCCGCAATTGATTATCAATCCATCGGGTTCAAATCCGTAGATTTGGGGCCATTGGCCTCTCAATAAAACGGTTAAAACCAGAACAATCGACATAGGGCTGATCTCCTTTTATTATCGGCAAATCTCTTAAATCTCAGCTTAACTCGTAATTGTTGCGCTCTCGCTGTTTATCAGAGTAAACGTTGCTCATAGCCTTAATATGTCTCCAGGATCTTGTTTTTTGTTGCGTTACGTTATTGAATCGTCAAAAAACGGTGGGTCGCCACCCTAAAAGTGGTATAACTTTTGTTCTGTTAGAAATATTTTGTTGAAATTTGGCGATCATGTGTAAATGTGAACTGTCTTTAAGACTGTAAAATTTCATTTCGAAATTCTTACTTTTGACCAAGATATTGACAAAAACTTAGGGGGTCTTTTTTTGGCGCACCCTGTATATATTATACATATGTCACTATCCATATCCATGTTGTCATATTTGCCAACGACGGTATACAATTATTTTGATAAATTTTGAGACTTCGAAAGTTCAACACAAAGGTCAACAGCTGTGGTGACTCTGCCACCATCTATTTGCATTTTCAACTTACTGGGTCGACCCCAGGTCTGCCAAAACGGGGCATACCTCTGCTCATTTGGGGACTTCTTGCCTTCGGCATTATCGCGGCCTCGCGCCTTCAGCGCTGGCAATTCTCACTTGAACGTTATAACTGTATAACCGTTCTGATCAGATTCTTTGCACCTTCATTGCGTTTCTCTTTCAAATTTGTGAGAGTCAAACTTGTGGCTGTAACTGCCTATAAGACGTTGTAGATAAATGCTATATGACCAGATATTAACAGTACTGTTATATGATTATTCAAAACTTTAAAAAATTTCATTTCATTTAGCCTACCTTTTAGAGTCCCTCTTCATGCACGACAATAAGTCTACTCCAGGTGTAGTAAATGGTCTTTTCAATTTTTTCGATATTATTTAGTGAGCAGTGGCAGCAACTTTGGAACTAGGTCTACAGTCTGTACTGCACGTATTCGTCACTTCGCAACTTCAACTTCGAATTAATTTTAGCCTGACTTTATACGTGCCATAGAAGATATACATAAATAGGCTAATAACTATTATATGTATATATACGTAAACTAACAGCAGTTGTCGGGATGTGTTTGACAGTACTGCTGTTTGAGGAAAATAAACCAACTAGAGATTTATCTATGCGACAATGCGGTAGATTTAGACTATAATTGCACGGATATCTATAGTGGCGTATCTTATTGGTATCTTCGCGTGCGGGCGAGTGACTGAAATCGGATATCAAACAACAATATTAAAAGCACGTCTGATGATTAATTTTTATGGCTCAGTTCCATTCCATAGATGCCCTAAACCGACCCAGATATACAAAGGTGAAGTGTCAGCTCATCATTAAAACTTGAATTGATACTGGACCAAATGTGTGTGTGTGTGTATATATGTATATATATATATGTGTGTGTATATATGTATATATATATATATATATATACGCAGTATTACTCGTTGCTGTTGAAAGGAGATAAACTGATTAAAATAAGGGAGAACGACCAGAGAGAGATGGAAAGATGGGTAGACAGAGATAGAGAGAGAGAGGTAGACAGAGATAGAGAGAGGTGGGGAGAGAGAGAGAGAGAGAGAGAGAGAGAGAGAGAGAGAGAGAGAGAGAGAGAGAGAGAGAGAGAGATAATGAGAGATGGATGGATGGATGGATGGATAGATGGGTGGATGGAGAAAGGGATGGAGGGAGGGATACAGGGATGATGAATATTGGAGACGCTGCAGACGCAGAGGCCGACAGACATAAAGTGATAAACGAGAGGTAGATACAAAGTCAGAAATAGAGAGAGAAAAGGGAGGGAGGGAGATATGGATAGAAAGAACATAAGAGACAAAGAGACACAGACAGACAGCGTCGGTATTTAAGAAATGTTTAGGAGGGGCAGAAACCAGAGAAAGACAGAAAGGGAGGGATTGAGGGAGGGAGAGTCTCGGAGAGATAAATGGTGAAGTGACTGATAAGCAAAGACATGGAGATGCAGAGATTCGGTTCAACTGACATCTGAACTCTGTATTAGGCCTGGAACATTATACACATCATGCATATAAAAAATTATTATAATTATATTTTGGTTCACTAAGGCGCAAGCTGTCATACTGAACATCGTATAGAAATGCTAGTTCATGGACTGCCGTATGTGACTGTCTGGTCGGTCGTCCATGCAGTTATGAACGGCCATCCGTATGCCGTCTATGACTGCATGGACGATCATCCATGCAGCCATGAACGGCCGTCCGTAACTGCATGGACGGCGTCCATGCAGTTACGGACGACCGTCCAGGCAGTTCTGCAAAATAAGTGGCAGGACGGCGTCCAGCCTCGAAAATAAGTGCCTGGACGCCGTCCATGACCGTCCTGGCACACTTTAAGCCCTGCCTATCGATTATGGCCTACTTGACAGGGCTGTGTTTAACATAGGTCCATTCGGTGCGGTGCACCGAATACTCCTGAGCCGAGAGTTTTGTTGCCATTGGCCAAATGTCTTTTGCGAGTCTCAGTGTTACTTAAACCTTTTGTAAAATCAGTAGGCCTAAGTGTAAGAAAACATTAATTTCACTAAGTTCACCGACGTTGCGTGCTTGCTTACTGACCCGCCACAGCCGACAAACCACGTAGGCCTAGCCTATATTGAACAGCGGATTTTTGCAAATGATTAATCTTGTAAGACTGCCGAACGGCACTTTGCCCCTGCTGTGACACTTTGCACCGACACTCGAAGAACCTTAAACACGCCCCTGCTACTTGAGTGGGATCCAGCTGTAGGGCAAATAGTCACAACTGCAAAAAATTAAATACTAATGCAAAAAGTTAAAAAATTTCTCAAAGTACACTGAAATTTCATCAGTGAGATCTGCTTATTCACCAGCATTATAATTATATAAACCAAGTCTGCTATAAGCCAGGCTCCATTTTGCAAGCTGCCAGTATAGAATCCAGTGAGGTTAAGCTGCAGATAAACTTGGATAATAGGCTCTGGTTATCACGCCTCGGGATTTACACCCAAAATTGGCAAAGAGATCTGTACAAAATAATTTATACCCACACTCATCTGATCCTCGGATCCTCCATCTTCCTAAACGACACCTGCATTAACAGTTACCCTGGCCCTCTGGCTACCAGATTTGGACCTCTTTTTGACTACTCATTGGAATAGGCTTCTGACTCCATGCGGCAAATGTGGAAAAGCTGGTGCCCTGCGATTGGCTTTCGAGTGGCGCTTTAGAAGCAGCCAGAGGAGCGCCTGCCCCTTGAAAACTGACACCCATTTTTCGTTCATTTATTCATTCGTTCATTCTATGGACTATAGCGCACCTGTAGGACACTACTTTTTGACATCTACTTTTGATTTTTAACAAATTTCTAAGGAAACTATTCGTATTAAAAATTATACACAAAATAAAACTGAGAAATTTGCATAAGAAGCCTCTTTGGAAATTTCCCGTATTCTTAATTTCCAGCTTTGCATTTTTAAAGCTCTTGCTACTAAAAAATTTAACTGTGACTATCGTAATTTTTTTGCCCCTCTGCAAAAATTTATGCGGGCGCCCATGCATTCAAGAGGTTTACCACCAAACCTCTGCGCAAAAGCCCCTCCCCCCCAAAAAAAACCATGTTGAGTTGCTGACCTGACCACTTAGCTATATAGTGCTGATTAATGTTCAAATGTGCCATGCTCTGAAAAAAAGGTAGGCCTACACACGATAGCGGACACACTGGTCTCGTTTCCAATTCATGTCGAATTCAGCTGCCGGACCTGTTGAATATTAAGCTTATTGGCAGCAGATAGCCTAGAGAGTGCGAGAAATGGTGAACATACCAGGAAGACCCGCTTGCGTTAGAAACCTTAAAAACAGGTTGTATTAGGAAAATCAACGACATTTTTTTCAGAGCATATGCCAGATTTTAAAACACGACCTAGGCTATGTAGCCTAGAAACGAATTCTTACTTGTCAGATGAATGCAGGAACTTGTCACTTGCAGTAAGTTGCAGACTTTCTCCAGAGTCTTGACTTGTCTGATACAAACCAATTGGATGCTATAGCTTTCTAAAGGCATTTATAGGCATTGTCTCTACGTTATTGGATGCAGCCTACGTACAGCGCGTAAGCTTACACCAGCGGTGTGCAACTTGCGGCCGTACGGCCGCATGCGGCCGTGAGAGGAAGAACTGGCGGCCGTGGACGCGTGGTCTAATTATTACATACTGGCGGCCGTGTGTTGATTAATTCATAAATATTTTCATTCCAATGTTTTGAAACTAAGGTTATGTGAGGTAATTAATTACATTATTATGTCTCTGTTTCAGTGTGTGTAAGAATTATCCCGTGCTCTCTCTAGAAGCACGTACTCATGCACACAAGAATGCCACACATTGTCAGTCGCATGTGCATGCACCTTAGACCCAGACCTCTATCAGCTGCATATGCATCGTCCAGATGTAGCTCAAAGAGGCGGACAGAGTAATACTATCCCATCTCCAGCCCTCGACTCGACAGTCAATCACTGCATACAATATTGTACCAAGATTCGTCCACTGGTCCGTGGAAAGATCTTGATATTGTACGAGCAGAGGTGACAGTCAGTTGGCGGGGAAGACCCGGAAGAGTGCCCATTGCCCAAAGAAACTTACACCACTGATAATCTTCAGGTATATTAGGTTACCCTGTAGGCCTACAAATGTATCTGTGTAGGGCAGTATGCGGAACAGGTGGAGTACTAAGACGGGGCTCAGTCCGTGATCACGCGGTTGTCTGACTGGTGTGCATGAATAGGTCACTCACTCACTGCGAATTTAGAAGAGGAACCAATACGTGATTTTTTTGTAATCTATATGTAAAGTGTAAACGTAGTGCAGAACTGCAGATCACAAATTGTGAGCTGTCAATTTACTCGATTATGAGGTCTCAGAAAAGAAAGCGAACATTGGAAGAGGATAAGAGGAGCTTCAATGAGAAGTGGGAAACCGATTATTTCGTAGTGGAGACAGCTAATAAACATTAAACAATCAATGAAATGCCTCATCTGCAGTGAAATAGTGAAAACCCTAAAAGGGTACAATGCAAAGCACCATTTCCGCCGTCATGAATCTCATCCCTTTGCAAAATCAGAAGGCGATTCGAGAAAGGTTTGTGTCGGTAGAATTTATTATTTATAACGGAAAACTTGCCTATTTCTGGACATCGTCACTGTTTACTGACATAATCCTATTTCTCGTCACAATTATAGGCATGCGTAAATTTTAAATATCAAAGCAGCAGATATCTTAAGTAGCGGCGCTAGGGGGGACTAGAGGGCTAAGCCCCCTCTAAAAAAAGGCCATCCATTTTTTCCCATGTAAAAATAAAATATTTAGACGATTAACCCCCTTTAGTCCCCAAAAAATTAAAGCAAAGGTACGCACGAGATTTGTCAGACAGGCGGCTATGAAAAAGGACCGTTTTCCAAGATTTTTAGACCAAATGACTAAAAAATCATCAGAAATTTTGACGGCGAAAATTGACAAATTCCTTAAGATTTTGGCCTATGACTAAAAAAAGGTCGTCAGAAATTTTGGCGGTTGAAAACGGAAAATTTTCGCACGAAAATTCAGCCCCTTCAAACCGAAATCCTGGCGCCGCCACTGGATATCATGGCGGCCGTGGTAAGAATATGAGCCTTTGATGCGGCCGACACAAACGAAAAGGTTGCGCACCCCTGGCTTACACTCATAAATTATGCAGCTTTGTCCACTTTCTATAGAACAACGCTTTAATGACATTTATCAACAAGCAGTTTATGACTAAGTTTATGACTTCATTACGCAATGGAATTATTCTATGTCGATGGTAAATTTTTATCTTCATCAAGACCAGTGGCGTAGCAATAGGTCGTGCAACTCGTGCTGTGCACGTGGGCCCACGGCTGTAGAGGACCCCCCGGCGGGCAGAGTATTTTTTTACTTTAGGAAATTATTCGGAATGTACTCAATTCTGCATGTAGCCTACAGCGGTGCGGAATGTGCAGTGTACGGGGGTCCCCGGAAGCACAAAGGCCCCCCGGCGGTCGGATAATATTCAGAATGATAATTATCAAGTCGAAATGTAGGCCTACAGCGTATGCACTCAATAGAATAATTTGCTTAAGCCGGATGTCCAAGCTCGTGATTTAATATACAATCGTGTGCGGAGTGCTGTCATAAAAATCTTTACTCCTTGCAGTCTTTGGCGGGCAGGTGGTTTTGCTCACGTGTAGCCTACGCTCAAATATAATGGTGTCACGAATCACGGAGTATTATAACTTTGGCTTTGTAGTATTGTGTGTAGGCTGATTTAAATTGGCAATCGCATAATTAATTTAGGCTTACTTAGAAAATAATACTCCCTTGTCCCTCCGTTGGGCTTCAGTCTTATTTAAGTGGCGCTGCTAAGCAACAAACACAAAGTAGCCTATAGTATACAGACAAAGAAGGTCCGCAAAAATATGTAAACTTTCCGCATTTATTAAACCTGCCGACAGCGCGCCTGTATACAGGGTGGGCCATAAAAAAGTAACCCCCTACGGTTCTTATTCCATATCTTGGCCAAACATAAGAATTTTTAAATGAAACTTTACAGTCTTAAAGGCAATTCATATTTACGTACAATGGTCAAATTTCAACAAAATATTTCAAACAGAACAAAAGTTATATCAGTTTTAGCGAGACCACCCCTCGTTTTTTGACGATTCAAAAACGAAACGCAACAAAAATTAGTTTTTTGCTAATATCTTGGTCAGAAGTAAGAATATCGAAATGAAATTTTACAGGAATAAAGACAATTCATATTTACAAATGATAGCCAGATTTCATCAAAATATTTCAAACCCAACAAAAGTTATGCCACTTTTAGTGAGGCCACCCATCGTTTTCTGACTTTTTTGAATCATCAAAAAACGTAGGGTGGCCTCACTAAAATTGATATAACTTTTGTTCCGTTTGAAATATTTTTATGAAATCTGGCCATCATATGTAAATATGAATTGTCTAAAAACCTGTAAAATTTCATTTCGAAATTCTTACTTTTGGCCAAGATATTGGCAAAAACCTACTTTTTTGCGTTACGTTTTTGAATCGTCAAAAAACGGTGGGTGGCCTCCATAATAGTGGCATAACTTTTGCTCTGTTTCAAATATTTTGATGAAATTTGGCCATGACGTGTAAATATGAATTGTCTATAAGCCTGTAAAATTTCATTTGGAAATTCTCAATTTTGGTCAAGATATTGGCAACAAACCGTAGGGGGTTACTTTTTTATGGCCCACCCTGTAAGTGTATAATATTATACCGATGACCAGGGCTTTTTTTAACGTGCAGTTCTACACAAAATGTGCAGTTCTGAATTGATTCGTGCAGTTGTGGAAGCACTTCCGTTATGTTCCGTGCAGTTAAAACTAGTAAAAAAATAGGTCATTTTCCTCAGATTGGGAGTACTTTACAATGGAGGATGAGAAAGGAGAGAAGAGGATGTGCAGTTCTAAAAATTCCTTAAAAATAGCCCTGCCGATGACTCCATCAGGCATGGGAACAGAATTGAATTCAGTGTGAAGAGTGCTCAGGTAGTGATGGATGTTGATATCCAAGGCTGTACACGAGGGTATACGCGGGAGATGCCAGATGTTGATTTTTGTCTAGGGTTGCCTTGCATACAGGCTGAAGGAGTCCACGGCGACATCCGATCGCTTCATAATGAGACTGCTATATCATATTGACCGATTACTTTCAGGAACTAGATACAATCAAATTTCGCTTTACTATCGTTGTTTAGCACTTCCTATTCGAACATAAAATGTGATGAAATCTGTCAATAACAACCCTAGTTTAATGTATTCTGGCTCCTCCATTCCTATCTTCGTGTACATCGATAGCGGCATTCGATTGAAATATTGGTCACCAATTTCAATGAGATGAAAAGAAGTATGTGAAGATAACTTCTAATAAATACATGATGTATCAATTCGCCATCGCTACATGTCAAATGACTAAAATCGTGTTCTCGAATAAAACCGTAAATTTGATTTGATAAACTTGATTAGTTCTTGTGTCCGCTGATGCGCCTTTGTAACGGCATGTGCTGTGTTACCGGTACGACGCCGTAGAAATTGTCCTCATTATTATTATTATTATCGTTATTATTATTTTAGCGCCCGAGGTATAATATTATTATATAATCTATCAGGCTTTAAAAACAATAAATAATAAAAGCTTTTTTTATAGGTTCTCGTCTCCAACGTATTATTATTATTTTTTATATTATTTTTATTATTATTATTATTATTCTTATTGTTATTATTCTTATTCTTATTATTATTATTATTATTATTATTATTATTATTATTATTATTATTATTATTATTATTATTATTATTATTGTTATTATTATTATTATCGTTATTGGTATTATTGTTATTATTTTTTTGCCCCAAGGTATTTTATTATTATTAAGCTTATTGTTCTCCTAATTCTTTAATGCATTCAAGCCCGTTGTTGATGGGACCCCGGGTCTCGAAGGCCAGTGGTGCAGCAAATTATTATTATTATTATTCTGCTATTATCGCTATTATTATTGTCATCTTTATTTATATTATTGTTGTTATTATTATCATTATTGTTGTTGTTATTATTATTATTATTAGTAGTAGTATAGTAGCAGTATTATTATTATTATTATTATTATTGTTGTTGTTGTTGTTGTTGTTGTTGTTGTTGTTGTTGTTGTTGTTGTTGTTGTTGTTGTTGTTGTTGTTGTTGTTGTTGTTGTTGTTGTTGTTGTTGTTGTTGTTGTTGTTGTTGTTGTTGTTGTTGTTGTTGTTGTTGTTGTTGTTGTTGTTGTTAACGTTACTAACGAATTTTCTAGTCGTCTCTGCTTCCATGTTTCCTATTTTCAGTTTGGAGTTGGTGAAGTGATAATGGAATCAACGATGATGTTGTCGTTGTCTGTAACCCATCATCATCATCATCATCGTCGTCGTCGTCGTCGTCATCCTCTTCCTTCTACAGTAGCAGTGAGATACATCGGATTCTCAACTGGATGGGGGTCGACCGGAGATTTCAGACTCTGGACCAAACAAGGTTAACTTTCATCCTGCTTCTGACTTTTCCTTCATTCTCTGTCAGTTCCACTGTGTTCGTGTCTTCCTCTGCGTACCGGTTTGTCTGTATGCCTCTGTCTGTCTGTCTGTCTCTCTGTCTCTCTGGCTATCTCTGGCTTTCTGTCTGTCTATCTCTGTCTTCTTCTCTGTCCCTCTGTCTCCGTCTGTCTGTCTCTTTGTTTCTATCTTAGTCTGTCTACCTGTCTCTCTCGTTGCCTCTCTGTCTGTCTCTCTGGTTATCTCTGGCTTTCTGCCTATATCTCTGTCCTCTTCTCTGTCTCTGTCTCTGTCTCCGTCTGTCTGTCTGTCTGTCTCTCTTTGTCTATTTCTCTGCCTATCTGTCTCTTTCGCTCCCTCTCTCTCTCTACTCATATCAATTCTAGCATTGGTCCCTGAGTCCCTCTTATCATCTCACCAAAGTTCTGTGCATCGTCCTCTAATCAATCGAAGCAAAAATCTACTAATAATAATTTTAAATCTACAAATAATTACTGTAGTGATAAATTTTGTTTTCTGCAGATGCTTCTGGGTTTGGTGACGTCTTTCAACTCAGATTGCCAGACAATTTCGTCGAAGGTTCAGAGAGAGCAACAGTCTCTGTGATTGGTAAAGTATAATTATCAGCGGAGGGAAGTCTATAATTTGACTCATTTAAGTTATGGAAACAGAAACTTTTCTTATTTATCACATCGTGTCTTGTCCTCAGACATAGTTGAATAGTTGATCAATTCCTCTGAAAATTTGAGGTGTTTCAGGTAAAAGTTTGCAATGGACTAAAGCAGATTTTATTCGACGGCTCTTCTTCCAGACGGGTTAATGCTGGTAGCACGATAACATTATTACGGCCATGTTCAACATTATTGGAAATTGCGATATACTTTGATCGAAAACTAGCATGTGAAAAACATCATGTGAAAACTATCATATGAAAATTATCATGTAAAAACTATCATGTGAAAACCATCATGTACAAAAACTATTATGTGAAAAAAACTATCATGTGAAAAAAACTATCATGCGAAAGCTATCATGTGAAAACTATCATGTGAAAACTATCATGTGAAAACTATCATGTGAAAACTGTCATGTGAAGCTCTCGTCTGCTATGACTCCAACAATAGCTATAGCGTCAATAAATAAAGCAAATCATTATGTGAGTCGCGGTAAGCGTATAGTATCTAATGATTTATATAGCGTTTCTCGCAACATGAGTTTTGTACAAGATTCTTATTTACACAGACCACAAAGCAACAAATCTCGGACAAGTATAATAACATCATTTTCCTTGCGAGGCTTAATCTGACTCAGCATTAAGTTTCTTTTATATCAAGTGTTGACACTCAAGTGCAGTTGAGGAGTGGCGGCGTTCAGACAAAGTATGTATGGCAGACAAACCTTACTGGAAATTTCAGATGGGACAGTGACGGTGAGCACGGATCCCAGTTATGTACGGGTGTATCTAGAGGACCATGATCCTACTTCACTATATCAGAATTTAAGATCGTCATGATTGACCTTCTGTGTGTTTCCAGGTGACCTTCTGGGACCTGCGTTGACCAACATCGGTCGGCTGCTGAGGTTGCCATCAGGATGCGGAGAACAGAACATGATTCGTTTCGCGCCAAACGTCTTCATTCTGCGATACCTGCGAGCGACGAAGCAGACGACAGAAGACGTTCTTGACGAAGCCGTCGAATTTCTAACACAAGGTCTCAGTTACAAAACTACTCTTCTTACGTTAGTTTTTAGATGAGTACCACATACAATTACATACATG
This sequence comes from Lumbricus terrestris, assembly GCA_949752735.1. Lineage (NCBI taxonomy): Eukaryota > Metazoa > Annelida > Clitellata > Crassiclitellata > Lumbricidae > Lumbricus > Lumbricus terrestris. The sequence goes on from OX457045.1 coordinate 3,424,402, forward strand.
GCGGTGTAACTGCATATGAAGTCAGTTATTCTGTGGTCAGTAAACTTGCAGTATGCACGTGAGTAGAGTTCTATGACTGTCGGTGAAGCCTGGTTGCAATGGGAGATGTCAGTTGATCATGGAACCGGAAATAGATGTTCTTGCGCAGGTTTCTCATCGTGTATTATATAGCAACAGCTATTACGGATTTATACAGCGCATTCTCAATAGATAAACTCACCAGATGCGCCGAAGGTCTGGTCTGTGTCCGGTTATAACTGAACGATAATTATTGTTGTCATTTTCTACCATTTTCCTCGAGAATGTGTGTTCCTGTTCGTTCCAGTTTTTGAAGCTATGAATTTGAGCTAGATGTTTCTACCGGATTCTTATAAGTATATTTATTTATATTTATTTTTATATATATTTATGCATTATATTTATATTTGTAGTTAGATTTACATTTATATCTTTATTGGAATAGGATACCAGACTCAGTTGACCTACCGCATATCGGATGGTTCGTACAGTGCTTTCGGAGACAAAGATTCATCAGGAAACCTTTGGCAAGTACATGTAATAGTCATCATTTTGTTATCATTTTATCTGTTCATCGTCTATTCAGCCACGCCAGAGTCCACCTTAGCAATGTACTGATTACGATTACGATACAAACTTGCTATCAACTTATCCGGCTAAACTTTTATCCATTTTCCGACTAAATTTTCTATCCATTTATCCGACAATCTGCTCGTCCTTAATTCCACGATCCATCCGTGATTCATTTGTCTGTGTTTAACGTGTGTATAGGTTGACAGCGTTTGTCCTGAAGTCGTTCTGTCAGGCGAAGACTTTCATCTTCATCGATGATGTGGAGATATCGAGGACTGTATCTTGGCTTCTGTCTCAACAAAGATCTGACGGAGCCTTCGAACCTATTGGCAGGCTCATCAACAAAGCCATACAGGTGGCCAGACAGATTTTTGCTAACCCCTTTCAATTAAGGCTATTATACGACATGATGCAGTATAACGTATTCATTCGGAAATTTATATAGCGCCCCTTCAAGAACAACTACCCAGAGGCGCTCTACGTTGTCACAGCCCTACTCACATGGAATGGGCTCCCGCTTGCACTACGCTTACTACCTCAGAATAATTTTCCTGCTTTCTACAAGTTGCTCAAGACCTATCTTTTTAGCTGTGTCTGAGCTGGGAGCGCCTCTGAGTAGGCTTCTTGAAGGGGCGCTATATAAGTTTTCGGAATGAATGAATGAATGAATGAATGAATGAATGATATGGTAACGTTCATGATATACCAACCTTTAGGCATGGTTACAAAATAACGCAGCATGATGTATATAGGGTGACATGCACCAACGTACTATGTGGTAGCAAGATGTAACATATCAGTACTAGGTATATTATTAAGGTAACTGGCACAACATGTGACATAGTGTTATAGCATACCACAGAATAGTATAGCAGGATACAACACAATTATAACAAGACATTATGTAACTTAACACTACAAGCAATAAAATACTTAATGTGTTTTAATATAAATTCTTTCTTCAGACCGTAACTGTAATTTTCAATCGTTAAGTAAGTGTCTGGAGTTGCATTTCCTGCGCTTAAGAATTACTTGTTTACTTATAAGAGGGTGATTTCTCTTTGTTCGATTCTTGATGTCTTAGGGTGGTGCCAACGGAATTATCTCCCTCACAGCCTACGTCGTTACAGCCCTACTGGAAGACGATAGACAGGCAAGATCTTTGTTCTATATAGTAACAGTGTGATGTAAGACACTTTAAGTTCATTCTTTTCATGAGGAATATACATTGCCTGCTAGCCTCATGAGCGTCTCATTCTGGAGACTGGATGTGACTGCTTTTGTAAGATTGGGCAATAATGATAGTAATGGTAATATTGATAGCTATAGTGATAACGTTAATAATAATAATTACGTTCATGATGATAGTGATAATAATAAAATAAAAAAAATACAGGTTTTTTAACGTGCAGTTGTACACAAAATGTGCAGTTCTAAATGGATTTGTGCAGCTGTAGAAGCACTTCTGTCACAAGTTCTGTGCAGTTAAAACTAGCAAAAAAGGTCATTGTCCTCCGATTGGAAGTAATTTGCCATGGAGGATGGGAAAGGAAAGAAGGGGTTGTGCAGTTCTAAAAATTCCTTAAATACAGCCCTTTAAAAATAATAACAACAACAATAGCAATTGCATTAATGACGTTTCGTATCTGTGGTGTGGTAATTTCTATAAATGCATAAGGCACCACTTACAGTCTTTGCCATGTACACTTACTACAGCATCCATCAAACTCTACCAATACGGTTTCGAGTAACTTCGCCGACTTAGGCTACGATAAGCCATAGACTTACCATACCCTACCTATTATAGGGTTCGAAATGTCTTACTCAAACTGTCGGATACAAACTGTCTGTCTACTTGTAGGCTGGAGGAGCTTCACTGATCAAAGCTCAGTTGTTCCTTGAAGGACAGTTGAGTCGACTGAAGGATCCATACACGACTGCCATCGTCTCCTATGCTCTCACTCAACTCAGAAGTCCATTGGCATCAGCCGCCGCCCGTCAACTGACCAACATGGCCAGCAGACAAGGTTAGCAATGACGTCTATAGTTCGGAGGAGGTGTTGATGAGGTCGGAAACGAAATTGATGGCCCACGGTTCGGTCGGGGATAAGATGTATAGGCCTACACCGTTCCAACTATTGAAGAATGCCAATCACGGCACACACTAAATTATGCATACAACGTACACCAGGTGTTACCTGTAGAACCCAAGGGTTCCGCGGGCGTCGGCCAGGGGTTCCGCGGCAGTTTGAAATAAAATTTTAAAACAACAATTGAAATCACAAAAATAATAGGAGTGAGTCGAATTATTTCACAGCTTTCAGTCATTCTTGCTTAAATAATAATTATTATTACGGAAATGTAGGCCTACGTAGCCTATTACTTTTTCTATACTTTTTGCACCATATAATTATGGTCTTATGAATGAATCTGCGCAGTGGGAATCTATAATAGATGCCCTGCGTCTTCAGCTGTCGTTCAGACAGACAATTTGTGTAATTATTGGTTTTTGAACTATTTGGAAGCTTCATCCTTAATAAGCTATAATTACTTTCCCGTTAGCTAGGCCTATAGTAAATATATAGTGAGCTATAGTCCATGCATGTGGCCAACCGTCGCGCAGCGACGTCGGTGATTGACATGACATGACATGACTTTCCCATTAGAATCTGCTGAACATTTGGCCAACAGCTGGTGCGGTTTTTTTCTTCTTGGGATCAGTTAACTTTGAAGAGCCAGTGGTTAAATTTCTCATTCAGAGTTGGCAGATTAACGACTTTTCTTATAAAATAATGTGAAGCCCATTAATCCATTATAATATAGCCTAAACCTGTCTGGCGATTTTTTTTACCGGCAGGGCCACCCGCCACTTGCCATTCGGAAATCACATAGACTAAGATTGTGAAATAATCAGATGGTCGAATATCGTTACAGAAGTATTACTTCAGGTGAGGGATGTAACCAGCGTTGGGCTTGGGACTTGGCTTCAACAGAAGTTGAAGCTCCCATGTAGACTGAGGCACCCCCCCCCATTAAGACTAACTGCAGACAAAAAAATTGCAATAAGCTTGAGGAATGTTGCTTTATAACACAACTTGGTCAGAACACTGATTCAGACTGCGGCATATATTATTTCCATTTTCAACATTTTATTCGTTTATAGTTGTTGGCGGAATATAGCAGATAGGCCTATGCTGTTGCTCTCTGACAGTGCTTTGTGTACTGGACCTATGCTTATAGACTTCTAAAGCATGTGTTTGTAAGTAGCCTACTATTATATGCTGCACTAGAAATGCAAATAACGTAGGATACACTAAAAGTTTAAAACAGTGCGCGCTTTATTACATAAATTTTTGAACTGGACTGATGAAACGCGCAGCCTGCGCAGGGTTCCGCGAGCAAATGAGTGCTTTGAGAAGATTCCGCCACTAGAAAAAGGTTGATAACCACTGCTGTAGATCGTCATGATGGTAAAATTTGGCTTTAATAAATGCAGAAATAACAACGATATACCTGAGATCATCTTATTTTGTTTCTAGCATGATCTTATTAAAAATGCAATCGGGTTTATTTTCATTGTATAGACGGATTGATGTTCTGGAAAAACTATGGACTTGAACGCGATGGAAATCTTGGATTGGACCCGACGTCTCAACAGACAGGTCGATTTCTTCAGTTTGAGCTTTAATTAGAACTCCTTAATTTTATGTTGAGATGGAAATCTTCGACTTCAATTCCATTCAATTCGATTTTCGTTTATTCAAAGCTTCAAACTGGGGGAACGCAGTCACCAATCGTTCTCTTCTCAAGTTCTTCTATAGAATCCAGATTTGTCATAGGTTCAAAGAGGCGAACATAAAAATCCAACTAGACCTACTACACAGGCCTAATTCTTTGACTGTAATGTTATGCTAGAGCCATGTAGACCTATTAGCGGTGAATCGAATGGCATTAATTATATTATCGTCTCTGTGAACTTTGCGTTCGCGTACAAATCTATTCCATACCGTCATTGATAATTGATTACCATTTTGTTATCTGAGGTAATTGTTGGGGCAATGCATTGCTGTAGGCTTGTTGTAAGCCTACAAATTCATTTATGAATAACCCTTTTGATGTAGCCTTCCGCAACAAGAAGTAGATCACAAAACCAAAGAGCGTGAATAAGAAAGTAGCGTATACTTAATGAGTAAAACAAAGTATTAGGCTAATAATTAATCAGTGCTAGTAAAGCTACGGGTGACTCCAATGCAGGTTAGGATGATTTCAATTCATGGGCGGCGTTTATCAGGGGCTAGGGGCTAAGCCCCTCCATGAAGACCCAGATTCATTTTTTAACCGTGTAAATGGTATCTTTTCTTGGGCTTAGCCCCTCCCCAAAGAGACTTTAGCCCCTCCAAGAACGGAAACCAAACTCCGCCCATGTTTCAATTGTCTCTCCGTTGTCTGCAGCCAGTTCTGGTGACATCGAGACTGCTGGCTACGCTCTGCTAACCTTCGTCGCTCGACGAGACTTGACGTCCGCTCTGCCCGTCGTCAAGTGGCTCTCAACGCAAAGAAATTCATTCGGAGGATTCTCATCGACTCAGGTCAGGGCTTATAATAATTAATGGGAAGTTTCTGTATCATTCATTCATTCATTCATTCATTCATTCAAGTATTTATATAGCGCCTCTTCAAGGAAACTACTCAGAGGCGCTCCCGACTCCAGTACGGACAAACAGAACAGTTTTTAAGTGCTCATAGAATGTGTCAGAGAGTGATCTAGGGAACAGGCGCAGCTCAAGTGGGAGGCATTCCATACCACTGGGCCAACCACAGAAAAAGCACAACTCTGCATGATGGAGGTATCGGCCACTGTGACAGTGCCAGTTCCAAGCCTGGATAAAGGAGGAGGTAACCTGACAATATTTGTTATGACACCAGTAAGCTAGATCTATGACGACTGTTCAATAGAGATAGAGGCCAAAATTATGAGTTAGTTTCGCTTATTTTGCTAATGTCAGTCGTATACGTGGAAGGAAAAATCAAACTATATAAATAGTTTATAAAATGTATATACCTTAACTAATCATCTTAATACACTAACAAAAGCACTGCTATAGACAGTCATGGAAGAACACGAATTGTCATTGACTTAAACATGAAATACCATTGTGAGCATAGGCGCAACCACCTATGGGACCCACGGGACGCGTCCCCCAACTTTTGAGTGGTCCCCTAACTTTATTATTATGGTCCCCCAACTTTTAGGACGTGATTGTGCCACTGATTGTGAGTATTATAGTATCGTTTTTTTTGCTAATTCCAGGATACCTGCGTTGCCTTGTTTGCGATGTCTGAGTACGCATCTCGCACGTTCTTCGGATCCGTCAACGTCAGCGTTCATCTGGCTTCGGTCAACCTGGATCTCCATGAAACGCTGGAGATCAACGAAAGGACGAGCAGAGTCCTAAGGACGGTCACAGTTCCAACGATTCCGACGATGTTGTTTGTGAGAGCCGATGGTGAAGGATGTGCCTTCCTTCAGGTTCGACCTCACGAACATTTCAACTTCATACATGTCTTGTTGGTCGTCAAAAATTATTAAAAAATTATTAGTCGTGGTAACTGCACGAATAGGCTGAGAAACAGGAGCATCTATCTGTAAAAGCAAACTATATCTGCATCTGTTACTTACAGAGGACTCTGAATCAGCTTTACAAGCATCTCCTTGCTGATCTCATTAGCATACTTGAGTGCGCCTCTGATTATATGTAGCTTAGACGGGAGCTAAATAAGTTCTCTGAATGAATGAATGGATGAATGAATGAATGAATGAATGAATGAATGAATCAATCAATCAATCAATGACATTTGATGTTGACGCTTTGAATGACATATGCGCCTCATTAGACTCAATAACTTCAAGCATAATCTTTGTTTAATATCAAACTAACTCACCGCAGTGTACGATTGCACTTCATATTCAGATCGGATGATCGCAAATTACCGGTATTACAGAAGTCGAATACGACTGTATAATTATCTGCAATAATTTAAATGAATTTAATCTGATAACAGGTTGACATGAGCTACAACGTTCCTGATCCCAGTGACAACCCATCTTTCAGTCTCACTGTTAAAGTCACCAATTCGGAACACAACACATCTCAAGATCTACGCAGCACAACTCTTCAACCAGCTGAGCAGACAAAAACTGCAGATCGAAGCGAACGACCAGAACTTCTAGCATCCGATGGAAATGACCGGGAATTCTACAATGACGCAGGAATCAGTCTACGAATTTGTACTCGGTTGGTTCTGGCGTTTAGTGACTTCAACATTATGCACTTTGTTATATTCATTTAATTAGAATTAGCTGCTGAAATTTGCTAATCCATTTGAGTTTGCCTAAATTAGCAACATCTTGCGGCTGCTCAATTGGAATAAGAATTAGTTGTTTGTTTAATCGATTACAATACAATGCGATGCAACTACAATTTGATACAATACAACTGCAATTCGATGCAATACAATACAATACAACTGCAATTTTATACAATACAATACAACTGAAATTTGATACAATACAATACAACTGCAATTTTATGCAATACAGTACAACTGCAATTTTATACAATACAATACAATTGCAATTTGATACAGTACAATGCAATTGCAATTTAATACAATACAGTGCAACTGCAATTTGATATCTAGCTTCCTACAAGGCTCAAAAGTGCCCATGGACGCCTTGATGACGCAGCAGCAATTGCATATAATAGGGGAACAATAAATATGATGAGTGCAGGACTTGCTCAAGTCTCCTACGCAGTATCCGCCTCTCTAGTCTTACCCATCTCTGACTGTCATCAATTCGTAGGCTATGTTGTTGCATCTGCATTTTCTTTCATATAGCGTGTTCTTGCTTCTAGTATTTTCAGTTCGTTTTGGTTTCTTTCCGTGTTCTTCGTAACAGCTGGTTACACTCAGGTAGTTCCAACATGGCGATTCTCGAAGTGTCTCTACCATCTGGTTTTGCTGCTCGGTCTGAGTCGATTGAGCAACTTATTGAGTCTGGACTTATAAAGCGATGGGAGAGCAAAGGGCGAGTCGTTCTGCTCTACTTCGATGAGGTATATACAATTATACATGTACATGTACAAGTGTTCATTTATAAGCCCCGTCGGTGTCTTCGCTCTGCTATCAATGGGCAACTCCTAATAGTTCCACGGGTTCGCTTAGCTGCCAGGCAGCGCCGAGCAAGAGCCTTCTATTACTTAATAATAGAATGCTCCGCGCCGTGCTGTCTCGGTTGCTTGGCCGTCCGTCTGCATGTCATGTTCATCTATAGAATGATCTCCCTTCAAAGCTGAATTTGTTACATTTGACAAATCGAACATTATTTAATAAATCTCTCAAGTCTTTTTTCATTTTCCGTGGTAGGGCTGGGAACGCTCCTGAGTGGTTTTCTTGAAGGAGCGCTGTATGAGTGCATAGAATGAACAGACTAATTCATAGAGACCATTTTCATCGAAAATCACACCTACCCCTAACTGCATGTAAACCCAGACAATTTTCCGGGGTTCGACCTTGTATTAATAATAGTTGATCAATCTGTTTTTGTTTGTTTGATGTGTAGATTCCCTCATCGTGTACGACATGCGTGAGTATTGAGGCGACGAGAGATCACGTGGTTGGACTGAATCGTCCAGTTCCAGTCAGAATCTACGATTACTACGAACCAAGTAGGCTACTGTGCAGCAGTGTATTAATTTGTTCCTTCATTTCATCTTCAGATGAAAAATCCTAAGTAAATCTTACGCTGACTGCAGTATGCTACTTTACATTGGTATACGGTGTGCCCATAGGCAATGCATTCCGTCCTCAGATTATAAGTCATTGTGGCTCTGCCTAAATTGTTTCAGAGATGGACATCAAAATTAGATTAGAAATTATTCGTTAGTGCAAGAGTCGTTGACAGTCTTGTTGAATGTTCCTTTGAATATTTTATTATTATAGTCTGTACCATGTGTTCATTATCGTAACATTTGTGGGACGTTGTGATGTAGGGGTATTTTAGGTGCCTTGCATGGAGTCGAAAGGCTGTGGGTTCGAATCAACGTCAAGCCTCCGTGTATCGGGACCATGAGCAAGTCCTTCCATCACAATTACAATGCTCATGCGCTTCGGCGTAAAAACTCCGATTCGGAGTCCGCGCTGCAGTCGGGAGCGCCTCTGAGCAGCAATCTTGAAGAGGCGCTAGAACAACTTATTAACAAGTGCTCATACACATACATACATATAAGATATTCTTAAGCGCTATATGTATATAATAGATATTTACACAAAAGGATGACTCTATTCGCCGTTTCTTATACTTTGCTGGCTATGAACCTTTCAGTCTACGAAAGCAGTATTCTATACGAAGTACATGACGGTTGTCTTAGCCGTGGATCGCTCTGTTCACCAGACAACAAAAACGAAGACAATTCGCAAACTCGTGGTATTCGATTTCAACGATATCGTCTATCTTTCAACGTCGTCAATTTTCACTTAAGTCACGAGTTTCTCTGATCCGTGTATTTTGAGGCAGTTGACCAGTCAGTAATGACAATGACAATTTCTATAATTATATGGCGTCATAAAACAGCCATGCCGTTACAAAGGCGCATAATGGAAATCTCTTACAGAAGTAGGCCTACCTTCTGATATATATATATATTAATATGATTCATTGATTCATTAGTGATTGACTGATTGATTGACTGATTGACTGATTGATTTATTTATTGAACTGTTGATTGATTGAATTACAATTCAAGAGATCTTTAGAATCCGCGACAGACAGTCAATGAATTTTTGCAAATGCTACGATAAAATGAACACAAAAAAACTGAATGCCCGTGGTGGTTATTATGATGATAGACGTGAAAGCTGAGCAGCTGATGATGACGGAGACGATGACGTTGTGCTCGTGTCATCGTGACTGCACTCCGTCTCTGCGGTCCGCAGTCTGTGGCTCTGATGGCGTCATCTATAAAAGCTGGTGCCAGCTGGAGGTTTCCGCTTGCCTCCAACAGAAACACCTGGACGTTGCGCCAATGAGCAAATGCCATCAAGGTGAGCAGCACACCTTTCGGTTTCACGACAATAATCGAAGCCGACACTTTGGAGCGAGCAATTCGGAGCGGACACTTTGGAGCAAGCAATTCGAAGCGGCTTGTATCAATTCGGCTTCTATTGAAGCAAATAATTCAACGACTATTATTTGAGCAACAGTTGTTTCCATGAATCCAACCAGGGCTGTTTTCAAGGAATTTTTAGAACTGCACAACTCCTTCTTTCCATTTCCATCTTCCATGGTAAATTACTTCCAATCGGACCTTTTTTGCTATTTTTAACTGTACAGAAGTGCTTCTATACAACAGCACAAATCTATTAAGAACTGCACATTTTGTGTACAACTGCACGTTTAAAAAGTCCTGAATCCAACTTCCATTTGACCATTTGACCGGTTTCTGTTTGAGCAGCAATATTTTCATCAATCCAAATTCTTTTGAAGCAAGAATTATTTTAATCAATCCGCTCCGAATTGTCCGTTCCAAATTGTCCGTTCCAAATTGTCCGCTCCAAATTGTCCGCTTCTAATTGTCCTGTCACTCATCTTTGTCTTTGAAGATGGTACTATTCTACAGATCTAATCGTTTTTGTGTCTGATCAAACCCTTTAACCTCTCCGATCATTAAATTTTCTATAGTTGAGCTATAATAATATTCTCTTGTCTAATATTTGTCTTTTCTACAGATCTAATCGCTTCTGTGTCTAATCCAACCATTTCTTTGGCTCGTCCATTATCAGATTTTATTATAGCTCATGAGCTATAATAATTATAATTATAATATAATTCTTTGTATACCGTTGTATATTATCCAAGACATCGCTTGATTCAAGTGTAATTCCAATTATTACACACAGTGGAGTTCACAATTGCGTTGGAGATGGATTCAGGTTGAAATACGATTTATATGTTGCTTGAGAGTTCGCAATTGCGTTGAAGATGATTATTCAGGTTGGAATACGATATATAATTATGTTGCTTGATGTTTCCAGATGAAGTTGACGAAGATGAATTGGAGGAAGAAGAAGATTCCAACGAGGTCTTGGAAGCTGCTGGACCACATTCTCCTCATCATCATCTCGAGTCGGTTCTCAATCAGTTCACATTTGTCTCACATTCCCCACATTCAGATGACGAGGATGAGCAGAGCACCCTCCTCTCCAAAGAAGACAATAGGACCAATCAAACGGATTCCTACAATACAAACGATGATGATGATGATGATCACTACTCGGAGTTTTCAGACGATGCGAGAGGAGATCTGAGAGTGTCAACGACTCTACACGATGCTGATGAGACGAGCGATGTTACTGAGGCTGGCACGAAGTATCCCGTGGCAACCACTGATGCTGCAGAAATCAAAGAGAACGATGATGATGCTGAAAGCTCAACTTCTGCCCATCCTATTCATGGTCTTCACGGGTTTGCTGGCGTTTCTTCAGCAGTTCCCGATTTCGTGGATAGTCACTCAGCCGTAAATATTTCGGTTGAGCCGTTTCCTGACATTGCGTCTGAAACCGTTGACAATGTCAACACTCAGCCAACTGCCACCGACGATGTCAGTCTGCCATTGACGTCAGCGACATTGTCAGTGAGTGACGCCGAGAGATTCCACAATTTGTCGGTTCCACTTGTTGTCCTTGAAGACCCCGTGACGTCCAAGGTTGTCGTCCATTCTCGCGATGCCCACTCCTCCTCTGTTGACAGTTCCTTCCCGCACAACCGCGAGGAGGTAAGAAACTGGAATTCGATATCGTTTCCGGCTAACGAGGCAGACGACGACGAATACTACGAGGTGCCGAACACGGACGGTGAGAACGGTCTGTACAAGGTCAAGTTCCGCCAGAAGGTCCCTCCTCAAGGTCAGACGATCTACCAGATAGTTGACCTCAGCGTCGTCGATGATAGAGAAGATTGGCCGCGGCGGGAGGAGGAAGAAGAAGAGCGGGATGACATTCCACACCATAGACCAGACGGGAAATTGGAAGAGCAAAACGACATCGATCCAGATGACACCAATCAGACAACTGTTACAGGAATTGAAAGTCAGCCATCGACTGGAAACACGGAGGTCTTGTCCGTATCGTCTACGAACTCTGAATCTGAAATGGTGGATGCCACAGCTGGACATCATCCTATGACTTCATCGTCGTTGGAAGCATTTCAGAGGAGAATTCTTGCGGAGGTGGATCTCAATGTGGTTGAAACGTCGGAGAAGGAATCTTCGGATGCTTTCCAACCGGACGAGTACACGCGACGAGGAGAGATAACTGACTTAGAACGACTTTCGACAGTAATGTCGTCAGATAAGAACGAAGTAGAAAATGAAGGGATAGCTGAAGGGGTGACCGAAGGGGTAACCGAAAGGTTATCCGAATTGGTGACCGAAAGGGTAACCATTGACGAGAAACCTCAACAGACGTTGTTGGAAAGTCGTTCTGGCGTGGAAATCGATTATGCAGAGAACATTTTGAATTTTACTTCGGTGCAACAACGCCTAAAAGGTCAGCAGATTGACGATTCAACAATGGATCACTATGGCAATAAAACAATGGATCACTATGGCAATCAAACAATGGATCACTATGGCAACGAAACAATGGATCACTATGGCAATCAAACAATGGATCACTATGGCAACCAAACAATGGATTACTATGGCAATCAAACAATGGATCACTATGGCAATCAAACAATGGATAACTATGGCAATCAAACAATGGATCACTATGGCAATCAAACAATGGATAACTATGACAATCAAACAATGGATAACTATGGCAATCAAACAATGGATCACTATGGCAATCAAACAATAGATCACTATGGCAATGAAGCAGTTTCCGAAGCAGAAGATGTTGGTCTTTCAAGCGCCTTTTCCACGGAAACCATGGAAACCGTCTTCGCAGACGGACGGAGCAGGTGGCGAGGTGGTGACGATCCGGCAAGCGCGGCAAACGAACGGAGTCTGACGAATGAGGAATCGAATGAAGAAGTTTCAGTTCCATCAAAGACGGATGAAACATCTAGTATCGATCCACTTCAATTCGAAACTGAGGTCGGTGGATTGAGTTCCTTCGAACCAATGACACATTATTCTGATGGGAAGCGAGCTGAACCTCCCGCAATCCAAACTGAAAGACAAATCGCTCAACAGCTTCATGTGGTCGCTGATGGCAAAGCAGAAGAACTTCTGCGAATCACAGAGCACCAAGGAACTGCGAGACTGGAGAGACAGATGATCAAGGATGGAGAAGAGGAATCGGTTTCGACAGATACGAGTAGCAGAGTGGAAGAGGAGTCGAGACTTGTGGCTGGGGATGAAATTAGGGGACAAAATGAAACGCTGATTACTTATTCACTTAGCACAGGTGTTGAAAGAGACCCGGAAACAAGTGCCAGTACAAATGCAGGAACAGATAAGGAAGGAAATATTGAAAGAAATGCCGCAACAAATGAAGAAAGAAATGTTGAGACAAATTCCGTAGCAGATGCTAAGACAAATGTTGGAACAAATACTGAAACAACTGTTGGAACAAATGCTGAAACAAATGTTGGAACAAATGCTGGAACAAATACTGCAACGGCTGGAGCACATAATACTTTACTAGGTCTGCTAGCGAGCAATCGAACGAACCACAAGCAACCCCAAAATTCCGATGAGACCACGGACTCCAGTCACTCAGAGTCCCCTCTTCGACAGACCATTGACCCTGATTGGCTGATGACAACGCAGGTCCTACCCACGAAAGCATCATCAGAAGCAGTTGAACAGCAAATTGAAAGCAGCACCGCAATACACAGAGGGCAGCTTACAAACCGAGCAAATGATGAAGCACCAACTAGAGACGAAAACCACAAGACGGACCACACTCTCGAAGTGGAAGAATTGACAAGCAGAACGTCACGGACCACACGAGAATCTACATCAATGCACACAACTATTGAATCTGATGATGACGACAAAACTCTAGGCAGGCCGACAGAAACAGTTTTGCCTCGATCTGGAAAAGAACTAATAACAACAATTGAGACTTACCCTGAAACTGGTAGCAACAGAATGAGTGAAATGCTATCCGAAAACGTTGACGAAAACGAACGAGAATTGAATCAACTCGAAGACAAAACAGAAGAGGGTGGAATAATATAATAGACACATTTGACGACTATAAAAGGTAGGCGGTGGTGGTGGTGGTGGTGGTGGTGGTGGTGGCGGTGGTGGCGGCGGCGGCGGTGGTGGCGGTGGTGGTGGTGGCGGCGGCGGCGGCGGTGGTGGTGGTGGTGGTGGTGGTGGTGGTGGTGGTGGTGGTGGTGGCGGCGGTGGCGACGACGACAACGACGCCGATGATGATAGTTCATGATGCTTGGACAATAATAACAGTGACAATAATTGTTATAACGTTAGTACACACTGTGAACAAATATCACAGTCCTTAGTACTATTCCAGCATAGACTAAAGTTCAGTTGTGTGTTGCATGTGCTTATAGATACTTTGTCGTATCATCACAAAATGGAGAGGCAACTTCCAGGAAAGAATCGTCACAGACTCATGAAACTTTGATGAAACTTTGATCCATTTCATCAAAAGTCTTCCATTTTCTTCAAACCACCCGGAAATGTTTTCAATAACACTCGGTTATAATGATATCCAATGCCTTTCACTGCTTTCAGACAGATAAATAACAACGGAGTACACTTGCCCTTAAGTATTAGTGACGTATACTTCAGAACAACATCACTCAGCTTCTTGAGTTATTGACAGTTTAGAAACACTTTATGGATAAACTTTCTTGTGACGCCGACTATGTTTCGGTTCTTATCAGAAAGGGTGCTGCAACAACTCACCATAATGATATTGTACTTTAAGTCTATAACATAATTCGGTTTGTATTATTGCGAGTTGTTGCTCCTGGGTGTATACTCACATCGGTGATTTTGTCTGACATTTAGAACAAAAAACATTAAACTTTTTGGACCATCGAAAAAGTCAAAGCGTTCAACAGATTGCAGGATCATCATCATCATCATCATCATCATCATCATCATCATCATCATCATCATCATCATCATCATCATCATCATCATCATCATCATCATCATCATCATCATCATCATCATCATCACCAATATCATCATCATCATCATTTTCATCATCATCATCTTCATCATGATCATCATCATCATCATCGTCGTCGTCGTCATCATCATTAGCATCATCATCATCATCATCATCATCATTATCATCATCATCATCGTCGTCATCGTCGTCGTCATCATCATCGTCGTCGTCGTCATTATCATCATCATCGTCGTCGTCATCATCATCATAGTCGTCGTCATCATCATCATCACCATCATCGTTGTCGTCGTCGTCATTATCAGCGTCATCGTCGTCGTCGTCATCATCATCGGTGTCGCCGTAGTCATCATCATCGTCGTCGTGGACATTATGATCATCGTCTTCGTCGTCGTCGTCAATTAGGCTATACTTAACACGGTTCCACTTAAAATAACCCTTAGTCTACTATATCCCACACAAGCTCTCATTGATCCTCCACTCTTGTAATGCAGGAGTGCACTCCGTTAGAATGATATCAATGATTGAGTTGGATTATAAAGTATAATATATTAATTATTCTGTTGTGGTCATATTCAGACAGATTTGTGAAGTTCTTATAAGCGAGTGATTAACTCAAGTTTAATTCCGTTAGCGGAGACAGAAAAGATATGATGACCTAAAATCACGTACTTCCCGTACTCGCGCTTGCTTTGCACGCTCTCTTGGACTGGGGTCGAAGCTGAATTTTTCCGGTACATGCGATTCCAAACAGAGCGTATGTGTGTGCATCCATTATGTGCAAGTAGCCTATCTCTATAGTGTCTGTGATATTTGACAAAAGCACCACAAGGGTAGCCTGTATGCAAACAACAATGTCACTGTAGTTTCTAGACCATGCCTTACGACATCCCCCCGTGACCGTTCCATACATACGTAGCATATGTTCCCGTATTTGGCCATTATACTGTACTATGTATACACATCTGTAGAGTCGGGTTAAAATCTGGTCTTTATAGGTTTGTCCCAACTGTCAGACAACACATGACTCTACACACGCAGACTGCATCTGGTGTGAAGAGCATATTCTCACATGTCTGATGGGAATCTGCTTGTCGTTGTAGGCATCACAATCATTCACTCGCGAGTCGCCCGTCACCCGGTGAGTAAGATATAAAAATAATTCTGGTACAATATGATGGTAATAGACATTAAAGTGTTGATATTGTTTACTTGTTGCAACTCGCGTATAAGTCGACTTGACCAAAGAGACTTACTGCTTCGTTACTGTTTAACGACTCTATCACATCTAACAAGGATGATTCGCGTCGCCCTCCTCCTTTGTCCAGGCTTGGGACTGGCGCTACCAGAAAACTGGCAGTGGCGGAGTTAGGTAATTAGGTGGTAGACTATGGTAGTAATTATATTAGTTTCAATGTAGCAACACTGGTATTATAATATTATCTGATTAATGGCACCGACCTCCCCCATCAGGTTTGGAACGGGCACTTAGACCCTCCTCTTTGGCGTGCAAATATATATGGTCTGAGAGATGTGTGAAGCCAAGTCGACTTTTCTATTGGCTGAACGATTATGACGTCAATGTTACGTATGATGCGTTATAGACGT
This sequence comes from Lumbricus terrestris, assembly GCA_949752735.1. Classification (NCBI taxonomy): domain Eukaryota; kingdom Metazoa; phylum Annelida; class Clitellata; order Crassiclitellata; family Lumbricidae; genus Lumbricus; species Lumbricus terrestris. The sequence goes on from OX457045.1 coordinate 3,440,782, forward strand.
AACATTGACGTCATAATGCACAGAAAATAAACGACGATAATCGTGCGTATACGCATATGCGGTTTATTTCGACGTGTTAGTCGACGACCTTCTGATTAATAATTATTATTCACAACAACCTTATAATATTATTGTAATGTTAATAGACATAGCTTCATATAATTATGTTGAGCTGCCCAGTGACGTTGAAACAGCGGAAACAATAGTATGATATTTAATATTATGAGTTAAGGTTGAAAGGCGGAAAACAAGCCACGTCAATCGTAAACCTTACCCCAAGATGTTTCAGCAAAAACCACGTAATCCCAGCAGCATGCAGGGTTAGCCACGGTAATATTACAGTGATTAAGAGAACGAAATTTATATAGCGCCACCCAGGTAAACTGAACACAGACCTTGTTCATAGGGTACATCTGCCTATAGGCATTATAGGCATATAAATTTTGATGTATTCTTCAATAATTGCTTCATTACTATATCTGAATTAATTCCTACAATAATTATACAATCCCAAAAGCACTCAGTCCCGTTTGGTCGTACAACCAGCATGCAAAGCCATGCTTTTTTCCGAGGTTGGTATGGAATTCATGCCTCCCTTCTGAATTGCATCTGTTCCCTAGATCATTCTCCCATGACCCATGGCACATTCTATGAGCACTTGAAGGCTGTTCTGTTTCGCCGTGCTAGAGTCGTTAGCACCTCTTATCAGTTTTTTTAGAGGTGCTATATAAATACTTGAATGAAAATAAAATAATAAACGATTGATGACGTCACAATCGTCTCAGCAAATCGCAAACGTCATCCAAGTATGACGGCTATAAAAGTTAATAACCACGCTGACTATACTAGGCTATTATGTCTAATTCTCAATAATATCAACTCCGCCACTACTGGTCATCTAGTAGCGCCAGTCCCAAGCCTGGACAAAGGAGGAGGGCGACCCCAATCATCCTTGTTAGATGTGATAGAGTCGCTAAACAGTAACGAAGCGGTAAGTCTCTTTGGTCAAGTCGACTTATATGCGAGTTGCAACAAGTAATATCAACACTTTATTGTCTATTACCATGCATATAACCAGATTTTAATACCATATTTTAACTGGATCACAGAGCGATCGCGGTGAATGTATAATTGCCTAAAAATCGACGACACACGAATTCCCATCAGGTTTGTCAAAATCATGCACTTTTATGTTCATGTAACACATGCTTAAGTGCCATGATTAAGCCTGACAGTATACCCACAATGACGAGAAGATTTTTGCCCCGACTCTACCTATGTGTATACATAGTACAGTATAATGGCCAAATACAGGAACATATACGACGGATGTAGCGAACGGTCACGGGAGGTTGTCGTCAGGCAATTACCACAGTAGCTAAGATATTTGTTTCTAGGTTGCTCTTATAGCGCCTTTTACAAATATCAAAGGCTATACGGACATACATCCACTATAGCTTGGACACGCTTAGATCTACAACTATCAACTTATCGAACAATCATTTCCGAACAAGTCCGTTAGCAAATTTAACCAATTTGCCAGTGCGAGGAGCGCGTGACTTTAGGCCATCATCATCTTTTCTGTCTCCTCTAATGGAAAAAGAATCTTTTGAGCAGACACCAGGTCTCTCACTACAAATTTACTCTCACAACCTGTCTTATTAATGTATGATTAAGAAAGCCCGAATAGGCTAACAATAATAATAATAATAATAATAATAATAATAATAATAATAATAATAATAATAATAATAATAATAATAATAATAATAATAATAATAATAATATAAAAAAAGTAACAACAGTTGAAGTCTGTTATGAAGTTAATATAATTTTATATCTATAATTGTGGTACGCGGTGGTGTAATGGGGGCGTAGGTGCATTGGAACCGGAGGGTTCCAGGTTCGAATACACCTCAAGTCGCCACATATGGACCTTCAGCATGTCCTTAGCCCGCAATTGCTCAGAGCTTCGACGTGAAACTCCGATGCAGTGTCCGCTCTGCAGTCGGAAGCACTTCTGAGTATTCATTCATTAGGATAATTTGTATAGCGCTTCTTCAAGGGGACTGCTCGTAAAAGGCGCTCCAAATCCCCGAGCAGCCAAAATTAATAAAACCGTCTAAAGTTGATAGCTAGGCTACAGAGTGTTGTGGTTCAACGTCAGAAATAAAGATGTACAGAAACGTAGACAGACAGACAGACAGACAGACAGACAGACAGACAGACAGACAGACTAAGGCAGAGACAGATATTCGGACAACTATAATATAGACAGATACATTAACAGATAGGCGAGAGAGACAATTCAGAAGACTAAATAACAGTTCGTACGCGAGAGGCGCTCTGTATAATCGTCGGGATACGATACAATGCGATGTCGAGACAAAGTCTGGTAAACAAAACTGACAGATTAGAATAATTCTACTTTCATTAAATTTGACCAAATTCAGTTCTGTAGCTACATAGATAAATAGCCTAGATACGACGCTCTAAAGAAAACCGTTTAACGCTGGAAAATAAATTTTAAAAACATCGATTTTACGATGAGATTTGATCTATTAATCTATTGCCTCAAAAATTAATTAATAATTCATTTCTGAACGTCAAACGATGATTGTATTAAACATCCGCTAAAATCTCGCCGCGTAGAGACCCTGAGCAAGTCCTTCTCTCACAATTGGTCATGCGCTTCGGCGTGAAACTCCGATTCAGTGTCCGTGCTGTAGTCGGGAGCGCCTCTGAATAGAAATCCTGAAGGGGTGCTAAAACAAGTGTTCATACATACATGTACACCATACATACATAATTATAAACGTTTGGCATATATCTGGAGGAGCAGAGTGAACTATACATTGAATAGAAATTGGAATCTCGTTCCTCAAAGCGGCACTTCAACAGCACTTCAACAGCACTTCAACAGCACTTCAACAGCACTTCAACAGCACTTCAACAGCACTTCAACAGCGCTTTAACAGCACTTCAACAGCCCTTCAACAGCACTTCAACAGCAACGTCAGTAGAGTAAATTCAGACGCTCTCAGTGATCTCTAAATTCTAATATCGAAATCGCAATCGTTAACTCGGAACTTCTACAGCGCCCATAGCACTGTAGCGAAGTGGCGGGAACCAGTTTATTCACAGGCGTTCAATCAATGTATTGCAGGAATGTTCAAGATGTTGGACAAGAAAAACAGCAAGTCATCTTCAGTTCTGTCTGGTCCATCGCTGCCATACAACAGCAAAGACAGCTGTACATTGCAATAAGATCCACCGTCGTATGAACTCAATAATATTGCCATTATAGAACAGGTGCTGGACAGTGGACAGTATACATTGTATATCATAGACGTAGCGAACGGAATCAAAGGAAGGATTTCATCTGTCGTGCAATTTGCTGAAAATTCGGTCGATCTTCACTTCTGTGTAAGAAAAACACAACAGCAGATTGATTGATTGATTTATTGACTGATCGATCGATTGATTGATTGATTGATTGAATGAATGATTTATTGACTGATTGATTGACTGACTGACTGAATGAATGATTGGTTGATTGATTGGTTGATTGATTGTGTCAAGGTTCCACAATCACTGACGATTTCTCCAGTCTCTTCTTACTGTTCTGTAGCGCAGCCTAGCCCTAACCTATTCCCTGTATGACGGTATCTAAGGCTAGTGTATAAGTTTCTAAAGTTCTTAACTTGTTCACTTACAACCAAGATCTGTTTCTTGTATTTTCTTCTCCGTTTTAATATTCGCAAATAACACAACAATGCATCAACGACGACAAGCGATTCAATTCTGTGACAGCAACGCAACCTTAATATCTTACTGCTCTCTAAAGTTTTCAACACACACTCCACTGTTCTCTAAAACGTCTTACACTACTAGCACTCCTTCAACAACTTATATCACTGTCTGGGCGTACACTCTTCCCCCTGCCGCTCTGTCCTTCTCTCTGCCTCTCTCCGTCTGTCTGTCTGTCTGTCTGTCTGTTTCTCTCTCTCGCGCTCTCCGGCGACGGTCGGCCGAGCCGCGCCAACTTTCCCGCCAGTCTGCCACCTGCAAGTCTGTCTGTCCGTACGCTTAACAATTAGCTGACCTTGAGCTGGTCTATTCGTACGCTCACCCCTTAGCTGACCACATACACTATACAAAAGTAGCTCACATTACCTCCCTCCTTTCTTTTAAAGAGAGCTAATTATCTATAAAAATTAGCGAACGTATCTTAACTAAACAATGCAAATAGTCCATAACATAATACATCATAAAATATCTTACACTACAATCTAGACAGACAATCGGCTACTACATTCAATTTACCTTTCTTATAGTTCAATAGAATGTCAAAATTTTGCAATGATAAAGACCATCTGACTAATTTAGCAGATTTCGACATTGATTCAGTCAAATAAACTAAAGGATTATGGTCTGTAAACACATTGATTTTAGAACCAATAAGAATTTCTTTCAACTTGTTTAAAGCCCATATGATTGCATAGGCTTCCTTCTCAATCGTCGCCCATCTCCTCTGGGTATCTGTCAGCTTCTGACTGATAAATGAAACGGGACGTTCTATCCCTTCCTCGTCCACCTGAGACAGAACAGCTCCCACAGCAAAATCACTGCTATCACAGTACAAATTAAATGGTTTCCCAACCTCAAACATATATAGAATCACATTTGACAAGACAATCTGTTTAAGGGAATCAAAGGCTTTCTGATGTGCATCAGTCCAAACAATGTTCTCAGGTACTTTCTTGCTGGTTAAGTCTGTCAATGGTTTAGCAATTTCAGCAAAATTACAAATAAACTGTCTGTAAAACCCCAAAAATCCTAAGACTTGCTTCACTTCCTTCCTGGTTTCAGGTTTCTTCAAATTAATTAAACTGTCAATCCTGTCTGGATTCATCATCTTCTTCCCTGATCCTATAAGGTGACCGATGAACTTCACCTCACTCTTACCAAACACACATTTCTTCAAGTTCAATGTTACATTATGCAGTCTTATTTGTTTCAAAAATAACTCCAAATGTCTCAAATGAATGTCCCAATCATTAGAATGCACTGCAATGTCATCAACATAAGGTTCAGTAAAATCATGAATCGGTTGCAAAATCATATTTATCGCTTTTACAAAAGTCCGTCCAGAGTTAATCATTCCAAAAGGAACACGCGTAAATTCATACAGTCCATTATGTGTAACAAACGCAGTCTTCCATTGGTCACTCTTTTTCACAGGACAAGTCCAATATGCGCTGCGACAGTCCATAACAGAAATGAACTTGGATTTTCCGACTTTGCTCAAGACATCGTTGACGATTGGCATAGGATATCTGCAGTTCTCAGTAAAAGAGTTAATGTATCTGTAGTCACAAGCCAATCTCAAGGATCCATCCTTCTTTTTGACAATGACAAGTGGACTTGCCATTCTGCTTGACGATGGTTGGATGATGTTTTCTTTCAGCATCTCTTGTATTTGTTTTTCCACTTCTGCTCGGTATATTAGTGGTATTCGATATGCCATGAATTCCTTTTCTCGAAAGTCTGGTCTCAGCACCACTTCGTGTTCTACTAATGTACATAGTCCAGGTTTATCTGAAAATCTGTCTGCATATCGATTCAGTACATCTAGTAATTGTTTCTGCTGTTCGCTCGTCAGATGTCCAATTTGTTCGTAATCCAATTGGAGTGACTTCTGTTTTGTCTCTGAATGGTCTTCCTTCAGCGGTACTTCTACAACTGATCCAAATTCGTCATCCTCTTCCACGATCAGACCACAAGACAATGTTCTCGTAATGAACTTCCTCATCTTGTTAGCATGAATAATCCGTCGACCGTTTTCGTTCATGTCCACCAGATACGAATATTTGGATCTTCTTTGCAAGACCGTGCATGGACCATGCCATCGCGAGATCAATTTATTGGTTGACGTTGGATACAGCACGATGACGTTTTCTCCTGGTTCGAATTCTTTATCTTTTGCTCTTTTGTTATATTGACTGGCGTATTGTTTTTGCTTTTCTTCAGCACAGCTCTCAGCGAATGTCAAGGCCTTTTCCATGTCTGCTCTTAAATTCTTCAGGTACTTTGCCGGTTGCACTCCAATGTTCGGTGGTAGATTTATCTCTTTGGTCCAGCTTTCTTTAAGAATGGTTAGTGGCCCTCTCGGCAACTTTCCATAGACTAGTAGATACGGTGCCACTCCGGTAGTTGCATTAGGCACTTCTCTCAATGCCCAAACTGTAAATGGAATAATTTTATGCCACTGTCTCGGATTTTCCACAACGACATGATGAATCATCTTCTTGAACGTTTGATTCCATCTCTCCACCAATCCTGCCGCTTCTGGATGTCCTGGCGAATCGAATCGAGGACAACACCCCATCAGTTTCAGAAATTCTCTTGTTAGACTGGCTGTAAAATTCGTCCCTCTATCACTCGTTATCACTGACGGAACTCCCACATCCATGAACAGCTTCATCAAAGCTTCGCATACAGCCTTAGCAGTCAATGATTTCATCAAGAATATTGTCGGCCATCTTGTACATGAGTCCACGATGCACAGGCAATACTTATGCCCTGCTGCTGACGTCGGTTCGATTGGTCCTACGACGTCCATGGTCATTCTTCTGAACGGCACATCCTCCCTTGGTATTGGTGTAATCGGCACTCGATCCATCACCAAACTTCGTGCTTTCAACTGACACTTCTCACAGGACTTGCAGAATTTCACCACATCTCTACGCATTCTTGGCCACACAAAGGACAACTTGATACGTTCCCTTGTCTTCTCTTCTCCCAAGTGTCCGCCAAATACTGACTCGTGCGCCAATTCCATCACCTGAATTCTTCTTTCCTTCGGCAACACCAACTGATACACCAACTGATCCAACATTTGATGCCTCTTATACATCAAACCATTCACCACACTAAACTCTGATCCTTTGTCTTCAGCTATCCTCCACCACGACCTCAGTGACTCGTCATTTCTCTGTTGCTCTTCAAACTTCTTCGCGTCTGCCAATTGTCTTTCATCACTTGTGTTCTCGGCAAACAAATCTCTCATACTCGTGTCCATTTCACCATCACTCCCAAAATCATCATAATCATCACGCTCACATGCAACCATCTCTTCTTCAATTTCATTGTTCCCGAATGTTACTCCTTCTTCTTCTTCTTGAACGCTTTGTTCATCATCGCTTTCGGTGTCCTCATCTAGCAAACTTTCATTTGACTTTTCCTCTTCTCCTTCTTCCACTTCTCTTCTCCGACTCTGTGCTCTTGTAGTCACATTCGCTTGCAATTCTCCTTGCAATACACTCACTGGTGGAACCTCTTTCAGTTCTGCGATTATCTCTGGATGCAGCAAGAACTTTTCTTTGTTATCTTTGCACAAGACTGCCGGAATGCTGGCACACACCAAGGTTAAATATGGTGCGATATTTACTCCCTTGTCTTTCAGATCTCCTCCTTCGTTATGACAACTCATCCGCACTTCGATTTTCACCAACTTAGCTGGAATGGGTTCTCCAGCCACACATTGCAAATGTACTCTACCAATTTCTTCCACTGTCGCTCCTTTCAACAATTCCTCATTGATTACTGGAATCTCAGTACCAGAGTCAATCAGCGCTTTGACTTGCACAGGCTGACAACTGTCATCATTTCCACGTATCTCTACATTGACATGCTGTAGTAATGACTTCTTTGTACGTTGACACTCATCTTTGCTTTCAGTTTCTCGACCAGTATCTTTGATGGGAGCAGAATTTACTATTTCTCTCTGTATAGCAAATTGAGGCGTGCACTTCATTACTGACTTCACTTCCGTTTCGCGGTTGTCTTGTTCTTCCGGCTGATTCGGTGCATTCATTACTTGGATCTGATTTACTCTGAGATTTTCTGCACTTCGAGTAAATCTATTTCTCAGATTTGTCATTCTTGGTGGTACTCGACAATCCTTTATCAGATGTTTGTCTGACTGACAATTATGGCAACGTTTCTTACCAATCCCTCTCTGTTCAGTGCTCTCCCGCCTGTAATTGTACGCTGCATTGTTTTCTCTTTGGCGTCCCATCACTGGAATTCGACTGTATATTTGTCTGTCACCCGTTGCTTCTCTTCTATCTTGACTAAACTGTCTTCCAGGAGCACCGTCATTCCTTGCTTCATTACTTCTGGCTTGGTTTCCTGTTTCTTTGCTATTACTATTCCACCTGGGTTGCTTCGAACTATTACCCCATGCTTCATATTTCGGTTTGTCTTGAAACATTAGACCAATTCGATTGTTCACGTGTATGTCTGCGAGTTCTGCAACATTACTAGCTTCGAAGCATTCAGTACCCTCTTTTGCTAGTACGAACTGTAGTGGACCCGGTGGTAGACATTCTTTCAACTTATCCGCCACCAACAGATCAAATAACTTCTCATAGTCTTTGCCCACTCGTCTACTTCTGACATAATAGTTCAACAGATTCTTCAATCTTGCTGTAAACATAGTGTATGTCTCTTCTGCCATTTTCTTCGCTTCTCCAAATCGTGATCGATATTCTCTCGCTGTCAATTTGAATTCTTTCAGTAAATGTTCTTTCACTATGTCGTAATCGTCTAGATCATCAAAAGACAATCGGTTCAACACCGTTCTCGCTCTTGGCGTCATTAGTGGCAACAGCAATTTGACCCAAAACTGCTTTTCCACCATAAAACTGTTGAATGCATTCTCAACTGTCTCAAAATATAATGGCACCTCCATCATATCATACGGCATCTTTGGTAACACGTGTTTCATTGCATCACCTATCTTTTTAATCTTGGACACCATTGTCTCACTTTCTCGAATCCTGTTTCGTTCTGACTCTTCACGGCTTCTTCTTTCGTCTTCATTTCGTTCCCTCAGTCTATTTTGATCTTCTACCCTACGCAGTTCTTCTTGTTCTATCTTTTGCTGCAACAATTCTAACTGCTTTCTGCGTTCCTCCTTTTCTATAGCCATTTCTCGGAGCTGAGCTTCCTTCAAAGCGAGTTTCTTTTGTTCCAATTGTACTTGTTCTTCCCTTTCTCTTTCCGCTTTTTCCAAACTTTCTTTCTCCATTTTCAATTCTTCCTGTCGAATCTCTTTGGCTCTTTCCAATTCTACCAAACGCATGGCTTCTTTGTCTTCCTCGCGAGCCTTTTGCTCTTCAATCTGCTGTTTTCGTATTTCTTCATCACTTTTCCTTGCTCTCTCGTATTCTATCATTAGTTCCATCCTTCTTTGTTCTGCTTCGTCACGATCTCTTTTTAGTTGTTCTAACTGAAGCTGGAACTGCTGCTTCTGTATCTCTATCTCTTCTTGCCTCAACCTTTCTGCTTTTTCCACTCTTTCTTTATCTTCTCGTCTCCGTTGCTCCTCTTTCTCTTCTCGTCTCCGTTGCTCCTCTTTCTCTTTATCTTCTCGTCTCCGTTGCTCCTCTTTCTCTTCTTGTTTCCGTTCTTTATCCTCTTGTCTCCGCTGCTCCTCTTTCTCTTTATCCTCTCGTCTCCGTTGTTCTTCTTTCTCTTTCTCTTCTTGTCTACGTTTCTCTTCTTTCTCTTTCTCTTCTTGTCTCCGTTGTTCTTCTTTCTCTTTCTCCTCTTGTCTCCGTTGTTCCTCCCTCATCATCATAAATTGCATCAACGCCTCCATAGACATAGCCTGTGGTTTCTCCTCAACACCACCTACAGCGCCTTTCTCTTCAGCTTCCTTTTTTAGCCACACCTCTGCTAGAGCTCTCATCAAATTTTCCCTTGACATCTCTTCGACTTCTTCCACGTCTAGACCGGCTTCGATTAATAATTTTATTAGTCGATCAGAAGACATCTTCTTAATACTAGCTTGCTTTTGTTCTGTAAGTTTCTCCATCTTACATCCTTACTTTAGTGATTTGCGTGAAGAAATCGAGGGAGTGGCTATGCTTTCTGTGATTGGTTGACTGTAATTTCAATTACTTGTTTATTCAAGGAGCGAGTCTTGTATACCTCTCTCTGGCGTTGTGTTGTCGTAGTGTCGTTCGTATGCCCGTTGTATCTTCTCACCAGTTGTTCGGATGCTCGGACTGCTTCTCCGATTGTTCAGATGCTCACTCTCCTTCTCCCGTGTGGTCGGCGTCTCGTAAGGCTTCAAAATCCACTGTCCGTAGCCTGGATACGACTATCCCAACGTTCGTTGCTTGACTTCGCAATTCACCGTTCGTAAACCTGGATACAATATCCCGACGTCCGTTGCTTGACTTCGTATTCCACCGTCCGTTGCCTGAACTCGATATCCCACCGTCCGTAACTTGGATTGACTATCCCACCGTCCGTAACTTGGATTGACTATCCCACCGCTGCCACCAAATGTCAAGGTTCCACAATCACTGACGATTTCTCCAGTCTCTTCTTACTGTTCTGTAGCGCAGCCTAGCCCTAACCTATTCCCTGTATGACGGTATCTAAGGCTAGTGTATAAGTTTCTAAAGTTCTTAACTTGTTCACTTACAACCAAGATCTGTTTCTTGTATTTTCTTCTCCGTTTTAATATTCGCAAATAACACAACAATGCATCAACGACGACAAGCGATTCAATTCTGTGACAGCAACGCAACCTTAATATCTTACTGCTCTCTAAAGTTTTCAACACACACTCCACTGTTCTCTAAAACGTCTTACACTACTAGCACTCCTTCAACAACTTATATCACTGTCTGGGCGTACACTCTTCCCCCTGCCGCTCTGTCCTTCTCTCTGCCTCTCTCCGTCTGTCTGTCTGTCTGTCTGTCTGTTTCTCTCTCTCGCGCTCTCCGGCGACGGTCGGCCGAGCCGCGCCAACTTTCCCGCCAGTCTGCCACCTGCAAGTCTGTCTGTCCGTACGCTTAACAATTAGCTGACCTTGAGCTGGTCTATTCGTACGCTCACCCCTTAGCTGACCACATACACTATACAAAAGTAGCTCACAGATTGATTGACTGAATGACTGACTGACTGACTGATTGATTGACTGATTCATTCATTCATTCATTCATTTGATTGATTGAATGACTGGCTGACTGACTGATCGATCTATTGATTGATCGATCGATTGATTGATTGGTTGATATCTTGGACCTTCCTCCTCGTCTGGATCGGTAGCCGTATGCAAACTATGTGTGAACCTCTTGAGAAAATGAAATTTCGGTTAAGATTGAATGGAGATACCATGCACGTACTTTCTCTGCCAGCATTTGAGTATCAGTTCGTAGACTCTCTGTGGACATTGGTCAGGTCGGTCCAATCGTTTCTCTTCTTCGATCATGTCGAGTATCTGCTGACCCTTCATGCCCTGCATGCGAGAAGAAGAAAACAGAATCATACACTATCCGATAATAATTATTATAATCATCGTTAGTCCCATATTTTGGAATCCATTCCATTACTCGCGTAAATCATAGGTAAATTAATCTGAGGCGCTGACCAACAGTACTGTGAGTGAAGGATTTGGGTTTGAAGGTCCCAACACAGCAATCGATTAAGAATAGGATGATATTATTTCGTTAGGCAAAACACTGTCTAATTTATCTTTATTTATCCCTTTGATGCCGGAGGGTATTATAGGATTTCCCATACCATTTACTACCATCTCGGCATTAAAAGGTTAAATGCCATGACATGTCACTGCAGTATAAATAGTTGTTGTTTATAAGAACATACGTGCAAGTATATTGGATTTAGGATTTTGTGCTATTTCAGAACACATTTGACTTTTAATTGGCTGTTTACATGATGTATGTTTATCATACCATGTCTCTACACCAAAATGGGTAAAACAATAATTGGTCAATTATATTCTTATCTTATATTATTTAATGACTGAGCATCTATTGAGTGAAAGACGTGCTCATTGCTCAAGTTCCCTATAGGCTGCACACTAACCGTCTCAGGCTGGAATTCCTATAACGAGGCTAGGACCAACACTTTCCGCAGTGGGTCTACAAGGCAAGCACTATATACCATGCTCATAACTATTGTATTGTATTACATTGAATCGTATTGTATTGCATTGCATTGCATTGGATTGTGTCTACACATTTATAATGCGCTGATTAGTGAGTTGACTGAGTGATCGTTATTTTGATGAAGAGCGATATCTCACTCCATAACATTCCTTGCACAACAACTTTACGCACCACCTTAAATTAATTATTAGGTTCGATAAAATAACATCAAGCAGATCACTAATTAAAAGCGCTGAAGATAAATATATAGAGCACACCCTGTATGGCTTCGCTCCGTATGACATGGCTTCCCAGAGTGTTACACCGTAGCTCCACACGTCGGATTTAGAGTCGAACTTGTAGAAGTAAATGCATTCTGGCGCATACCACTTCAACGGCCATTTACCGGCTGCAGCAGCCTGTGTGTCCACAAAAACAAGAACGATATAGTATCATATAATAATGTTTCCAATGTCGCGTTCTCTACATAACACTCAGTCGTTGTAACTGCTAATATTATTATTTTTTGCCAACTGCACCAATCGGACACCATGTTCCATGTGATTTCAAGATCGTTTGATCTTATTTCGTGCCTAACTATTCGAAACAGTAAACGCCGTAGACTTACCAATAATACACCGCTCTCTAAATTCCTTTAACAAGTTCAGTTTTATACATGATAATATAAAGGTCTCACCTTGTAGTATTCATTTCCCATGCCAAGCGCTTTGCTCATGCCAAAGTCGCTGATCTTCGCGAGATGTTCGTTGGCCAGTAGGACGTTCCTGGCCGCCAGATCTCGATGGACGAAGTTGTTACTCTCGAGATATGCCATTCCCTGTGCCACCTGTTGCATTAGCTCTGTGATGTTCTGAACGGAAGTCCTGTTGATAAAAAGCAACGAAAATATTATCTACAGCACATCCGACCCGGTTGTAGCGCATGTCCCACGCGCCGCTGTGCTACAGAGCCTACGGTTAGCAGTTTGCTGCTACTGAAGCTTGCTTATTTCAGAGACAACTCAAATCTCTGGCTATAGGAGTGGAGCTAAATGACGTGGCGTAAGCTTACGTTCACACGGACTGCATCGGTGGTGAAGGATCTCACCCTAAGAATTCATTGAACTGAGCAGTGAGCAGGGTCGAGAAAGCCATGTACGGTTGTTATATGAAGCGTGTAGACATTTATAAAACCGGTATAACTCATATATATATATATATATATATATATATATATATATATATATATATATATATGCGTCCGGTGTAGACGGACATTAGTTTGTGAAGGCCCAAGGAACTCCTATGAATGGCATAAAGACTACAAACCGATCAATGATGATGTGATATGGTATCAATCAATCAATCAATCAATCAATTCGCTTTATTGCAACCAGAAAACAAGATGACATCAAAAACAGAAAATATGCATGCATTGGCTACAAAGAGGGGGCCCTAAAGGGATTGACATCCCGCTGGGGAGGGTCACCCAAGTAAGAAAAAATACCAAGAAATATTATACAAGATAGCAAAAAATTTAAAAAAATTAAATCAAATTAGGTGATGACAGATTGCAAAAAGTTTAAATTGTAAATAGCATGTAGAGGAACAAACTTAACTATATATACTTAAGTAAAACCTTAACTACAAGTGGTCATGTGCACTTCTAAGTAGACTTAGCGGAGGAAAGAAAAACACGAAGTCTCTTTTTAAAAACCTGCAGACTACTGGATTGACGAATATCAATTGGTATTTTATTCCACATTTGAGCGCCATAAGATTTAACAGTAAAACGCCTAGTGTTGGATTGAGCTCTGATAGGGCAATATGCAGATGAATTCCTAGTGAAATGCGAATGGATGTCAGAGTCGTGAGGGAGGTACCCTTGGAATACGGAAGGAAGGAGACCGTGTTCGAGTCGAAAGAAGAACTCGCAAATTTGGAGATCCTTTATCTGGATATGGTATGATATGATATATGATATTTATATGATACAATTATGATATATAATATATGATATATGATATATATGTTATATATATATATGATACATATGATATATAATGATAAATATACAATATATATGATATGTACGATAAATATGATATATATATATCATAAATTAAATAATGCTGTTTGTTGAAAATAAATGTTGAACTGCGACTATTATGTTGTACACAATATTTACTGAAATCTAATTCTGATGTGGAGGGGTTGGCGTGGAAAAGTTTTGAGTGGTAAAGGTTCAGCATCGACAGTTTAGATTTCGGTACTACATGGCCAGGCTGTCACGTCCATCGACACGGTGCCAACCAGGATTATATTATCAGGAAGGGCCACTACCTGTTTCAGATTAACGCCAGAGGGACAGCATCAGCAACTTCTTAGTAGAATTTAAAGCTATCATTTGCAATTCCGATTTACAATTGCAATCTAAAATTAGTTTGCAATTCAGTCTACATTAACAAATAATAATTATTATAACGGCAATTTTTAAATCTCATTCGTTTTGTGCGTATAACTATATATATATATATATATATATATATATATATATATATATATATATATATATATATATATATACTACTACAATAACTACTACAATAGCGTGGGGCACGATGGTGTAGTGAGTATTTCGTTGCCTTGCAGTCGGAGGGTTGAAGTTCGAATCCAACTCAGGCCGCCGCCTCGTAGGGACCTTGGACAAGTCCTTCACTCGCAATTGCTCAGCGTTTCGGGCGTAAAACTTCTATTCAGTCAAGGCCGTAGCTAGGGGGTGTTTTGGGTGTTTGAACACCCCCCGAAATAGAGAATGTGATAAATAATATAATGCATTTACGAGCACATGATGTAAAAGCAATGAAATAAAACCATGAAAACACCCCCCGAAATGAAAAAATGTAAAAAAAACCGAAGGGAAATTGGTGAAACACCCCCCGAAATCAAATCCTGGCTACGGCCTTGTATTCAGTGTCCGTGCTGTAATCGGGAGCGCCTCTGAGTAGAACCTTGAAGGAGCGCTATAGCAAGTGCACGTATACAAACAAATAATACTCACATTGGAAACGTCTTGAGATGTTTATTCAACGGTCCGAGTGGAGCGAGTTCTAGAACGAGCATAATACAATCCGATCGACAAACTCCAATCATACGAACGATGTAAGTATTGTCGAGGTTGGCCATCAGTCTAGCCTCGGTCATCATCTCCGCCTGATTACAATCAAAATATCAAATGATGACAGTCAGCATTGTCAATTAATTAAATAGTAATTATTGTCAGGTAATTAAATAGTAATTATTGTCAGGTATTTAAATAGTAATTATTGTCAGGTAATTGGATGGTAATTATTGTCAGGTAATTAGATAGTATGTATTATTGTCAGGCAATTAGATAGTAACTATTGTCAGGTAATTAGATAGTAATTATTGTCAGGTATTTAGATAGTATGTATTATTGTCAGGCAATTAGATAGTAACTATTGTCAGGTAATTAGATAGTAATTATTGTCAGGTATTTAGATAGCGACTACGATAACTATTATAGGCTACTATGTCGTTCTGCTATTTCAATTGTCAGACCGCGGAAATAAATACGTTGGGAGAATAAACATGAGCATGGCAGTCCATAGGTAGGTCCATAATGGGCCCGTAAACAACGGGGCTAGGCTATATATAATAGACCTAAGTATTATACAAAGCTCCCTCTAAGCTGCATAAGTAAAACGCCTGTGGCGCAAAAGCTACGATAATACTCAAAATCGTTTCTTAGAATATCTATATTTGCCAAAGAACTAGCTTTAAGTATGGGCCTTTCGTTTAAAACAAGTAATCTGCCTCTGATTCCATTTTAATCAGATCGAATTAACGCGTACGATTAATGCGTCAAATATTTTAGTCGCAAAATTTCTTAACGCGTTAATCGCACGCGCTAACGCAATTAAATGAACAGCGCTATACTTCGATGATAAGCTAAGCCTTGCTGTATCAGCAACTGGATGAGAAGGAAGCATAGGCTGAATGGAACAGGCTAAAGAAGACAGCGTCCCTATTATAGACATGTCCAGGGGCGGATCCAGGGGGGCCAATCCGGCCATGGCCCCCAATTAAAAATTGCATGGGACGTGCCTCCCCCATTTGGTTTCAACAAGCCATGAAATAAATGTAGCAGGAGAGAAAAACAGGACACGAGGCCCCCCTATTGGAAAATCGCACGGGACGTGCCCCCCCCCCCCCGTTCGATTCAGCGGATGAAAAATGGTATCCTTTTCCCGGAAAAATGGTCGATGACTAAAAAAAAGTCATCAACTTTTTTGGCGGATGATTCGGTATCTTTTTCCCGCAAAATTGGTCGATGACTAAAAAAAGTCGTCAAACCAAATCACAAATTTTTTTCACCTGTTCCACCAACAAGACCGAAAATTTTGGCCCCCCTTCGAAACGCTCTGGATCCGCCCTTGGACATGTCGTCCTGCTTAGAGTCCTACCTCTGCTGCCTGCATATCGGATTGCTTCAGGGTCTTAATAGCCACCGGTATCGTCTTGTTGCGGTGCTTGTACTCTCCCAACATCACCGATCCGAAATTCCCCTTTCCCAGCTGCTTCGTCAGAACGATGTCGTTTCGGTTCAATCGGAACATGTCGTCCGATCGTGGAAGTTTGTCGTAGTCTTTCCTCATGTCGTGGAAGTTGAAGGGTAAAGGAGCCGCTATACGTCACAGAAAAAGAAGCATAGTGATTCTACGTCTTGTAGTGCTCTCTATCTATCTGTCTATCTATCTATCTATCTATCTATCTGTCTGTCTGTCTGTCTGTCTATCTGTCTGTCTGTCTGTCTGTCTGTCTGTCTGTCTATCTATCTATCTATCTATCTATCTATCTGTCTGTCTGCCTGTCTGTCTGTTTTCTGTCTGTCTGTCTGTCTCTCTGTTTGTCTGTCAATCTATCTATCCATCTATATCCATCTACATACGTAGCTATCCATCTTTGGGGCTTATATAGCCTAACACCCCGAAAGATAACTACTCAGAGGCGCTCTCATCCCACGAACAGTCGAAGAGGAAAGCTTGGAGTAGTGTGTAAAAAGACGAATCCCGAGGATGAGAACCCAGGCAGTTGTCACATGTTTAACGATACTGTCAAAGATGATTAGTGTCGCCACACCATTTAGGTCCCCGTGGACGGACCGTGCTAGCCCGAGATTTCTTGAATCTCTGAAATTGCCACCTTCGGGAAGCGAACCGCGGCCCGCACGCTCTCTTTCACACAGCCGCGTACAGACGCGCGGCCTGCGCTCTTACCGAAGTAGCTAAGCAAGTAAGTAAGGAACCCAGGCTACAGAGAAACCTGGCTACAGAGGAAGCTATTTCAAGCCTATAGACGCACAATTGAGTAAACCCTATTATGTCTGATGACGTTACGTGCATGTGGAACCACAAAGTCGCCTCAAGAGTTAAGAAGCCGACACAGGTAGCGGCAATCAGATCATGATATTCCTTTTTAGCTATAATAGAGCAGTGGTAAAAAAAGGTGTCAAGCTACGCTATAGGATTCAGAACAAAGCGCTTTAGAGATTAAAAGATCACGATTACAATTATTATTGTATCGTATTGCATTGCATTGTATTGTATTGTATTGCATTGTATTGTATTGTATTGTATTGTATTGTAATGCATTGCATTGCATTATAAAGCACTTCTCTCAGCAAGATCCTTCAAGAATCGCTCTCAGTGCTTGCAATTCCGAGGAAAAAACAGGTTTTGAGGGAAGAGAGAAAGATGACAAAAGACGACAGCTGGGTGGATGGAAGAGCGAACTGATGGGGAAAGTCCATTCCATAGAAGGAAGGACCAACGCAAGCAAAATTATCTGGATTGAGCCATAGCGGTCGATATCGTTATACATGAATGATACATTTATTTATTTAGCTCCTATTCTTCGAAATTAGAGTTGAAGAAGTTGAGTTGTTCTCACTGTCAGGCGCATCCGGAGGATCTTCGAAGTCACCGTCATCGATGACGTCACGAGACATCCCGACATCGACGACCTTTAAACAACCATCGAACAGATTAAATTCATTCATTCAAGAATTTATATAGCGCCTTTTCCAACTATTGCTTAGATTTGTGCAGAGTATATCGCAGAAACGATCATCCGATTTGAGAGAGAGACAGACAGAGACAGAGACATAGACAGAGACAGAGACAGACAGAGAGACAGAGAGAAAAGGAGAGACAGGACATAGACAGAGAGAGTCGGACACAGAGAGAGACAGAGAGGAAGAGACAGACAGCAAAACATGAAGACACAGAGGCAGACAGAGACAGAGACAGGGACATAGGCAGAGACAGATACATGGAGACAGATACATAGAGACAGAGACAGATACAGAGACAGATACATTGGCATTAGCGGGACTGTTTTTAAGGAATTTTTAGAACTGCACAGCTTCTTCTTTACTTTCCAATCCTCCATGGTAAATAGAGACAGAGACAGATACATGTACATAGAGACAGAGACAGATACACAGAGAGAGAGAGACAGACGGACAGAGACATAGATTAGACGCAGACATGGACAGATAGTCCTATAGCACAACTGACTCGTTCGCACGCAATGGCAATTGCTTTTTATATAGCACTACTTAAAGCTGATCGCTATAATTATACATGTAGGCACCAGATTATTCACCAATGCTGAGTCAAGGCAGATGGGTTGTCCAAATGTGCCGAGCTAAGACGAAATCCAGAGTGGAGAAAACCAGGCAGATAATGAATATTCAATAGGGTGTTCGCTGTGCATATAAACTCTAAATGCCCTGTTTACTTGACGCAGAGTAATGCATACGCATGCAGTAATGAATATGTATAAAGTAATGAATATGCATGAATCAGTGAATATGCATGACGTAATAAATATGCCTGAAGCAATGAATTTGCATGACGTAATGAATATGCATGAAGCAATGAATATGCATGACGTAATGAATATGCATGCAGTAATGAATATGTATAAAGTAATGAATATGCATGAATCAATGACTATGCATGACGTAATGAATATGCATGAATTTGTTGATTGCTTTGATGTGAAATTACTTCCCAAGACATACCGGGGCAAGGCCATAGATCGCGGCGTAGATTGGATTAATGTTTGTGCCAGAGATTTCTGCAATGTAAACAAACAACATCTTTCTCACATTGTGTAATGTAAATGAATTATACTATAATTATTTTCGAAGTTGCCCTAGAATTAAGAACATTTTATCACATCGTATTGGGCAATATAAATCGACGAATTTATATAGCGCCCTCGAAACTCTTCAGATGCGCTCTACACCCCACCGGAAACGCCGTGTGAAGAGAAAGTACTATAATTTTAAAGATTTTAGAGACTAATGCCCAGGGCTTTTTTAACGTGCAGTTGTACACAAAATGTGCAGTTCTAAACGGATCTGTGCAGTTGTAGAACCAATTTTGTACAGTTAAAACT
Source organism: Lumbricus terrestris (assembly GCA_949752735.1). Lineage (NCBI taxonomy): Eukaryota > Metazoa > Annelida > Clitellata > Crassiclitellata > Lumbricidae > Lumbricus > Lumbricus terrestris. The sequence continues at coordinate 3,460,247 of OX457045.1, forward strand.
ACCAAAAAAGGTCATTGTCCTCCGATTGAAAGTAATTTACCATGGAGGATTGGAAAGTAAAGAAGAAGCTGTGCAGTTCTAAAAATTCCTTAAAAACAGTCCCGCTAATGCCAAAAATCGAGTCATTAGTTTAGCGGACTTTAGCCATTATAGCGCGAGAGCCAGATGGGTGGACCAACCACAGCAAACGCCCGATGTTGGGCAAGCGCAGTCTCCAGTCCTGGGAACTCATAAGGGTCTCATATACAGTGTTTAATCTAGACGTCTCTGGGGGGGGGGGGAAAGTTCCCCCCCCCCAGGATTGACATTTCCCCCCCCCCCCCCAGAAAATTTCACAAAATAATATTGTTTTTTGGTTACTGTTTTCATCATTGTTTTACATGAAGTGTTATAATATACCGTGATATTATTTACTATTATATGATTATAATGACATTATTTACCACTATAATATATATATATATATATATATATATATATGTTACTATCATGTTGCAATGAGTATAACTTACTGTATATATTTGTATAAACCCTTTTTTCTAGCTAAAAACAGAGATGACATCCCCTCCAGAAAAATGCGTCAAAATGATAATGGTTTTTTTTGCTGTCTACATCATCGCTTTACATGAACTGTTATAATAATATACCGTAATATTATTTCTATTATATATTGTTAGAGTAATTTTTTGCTGTTATAATATATGACACAATCCGGCTAAAATGAGAATAGCTTACTGTTAATTTTTGTACAAATACTATTTTTTTACAACTGAATGACTTCTCTCCAGTGCTATCATTCAAATTTTAAACTGTAAAATTTCAAAATGTTTTGGTCCTATTATTTGAACACCCAGTAAAACAACATCATTACTAATATTGTGGCTTCCATATTTTGGTGCTAGTAGTTTATTAGTTCTTGGTTGATTTGTGTACCATATGATTTCGGAAAGTGTAGGCCTATCTTGGTTAGCAATTCAGAATCATATTAGGAAACAGTGATAAGCTGATTATAGTGCTTAAAAGTCAGCTTATAATTATAGTCACATCTGCAGTTATTCATTAGAATAACCCAACAACAACAGAACTGAGATGCTGAACTCGATACATAAAGATATTTTATTGTAATTATAATTATATACTATATATATAGGCTATATATTGAAATCCTAAAACACTTTTTATCAGTACTGAAATAATGGAGTTACTTGCTAAAATGGCATCTTGAAAGGGTACCATTACAGTGTGGAAACTCCCACAAAATCTTTTTAAAAAGTATTGCGTATATTTATTCAAGTCTTAGGCCACTCTTATAAGCACTGAAAAACTACAGCTTTTTAAAGATGACAGCTTAAAATGCTGCCATCGAAATGTGAAAATTCAAAACGTTTCTGATGGAGCACTGAAAAAGTACAGCTATTTTGTTAAGATGACACCTTAAAATGCTGCCATTGCAAGGTGGAAATTCAAAATGTTTCTGATGGGGCACAGAAAAAGTACAGCCATTTTGTTAAGATGACACCTTAAAATGCTGCCATTGCAATGTGGAAATTCAAAAAGTTTCTGATGAGGCTCTGAAAAAGTACAGGTATTTTGTTAAGATGACACCTTAAAATGCTGCCATTGCAATGTGGAAATTCAAAAAGTTTCTAATGGGTCACAGAAAAAGTACGGTTATTTTGTTAAGATGACACCTTAAAATGCTGCCATTGCAATGTGGAAATTCAAAAAGTTTCTAATGGGTCACTGAAAAAGTACGGTTATTTTGTTAAGATGACACCTTAAAATGCTGCCATTGCAATGTGGAAATTCAAAAAGTTTCTGATGGGGAGGGGCACATCCCCCTCCCCATACCCCTCCTCCTCTAGGTCTCGGCGCTACGCGCCTCACGAGCGTCCTTCGGACGGGACGCTCAATTCTTCCCCCCCCCCAGAAACCTCAAATCCCCCCAGAGGAGGGGGACTAGATTAAACACTGGGTCTCATAGCTACCACAAGGTCGCTGCAATCATCACAATGACTCTGTAAACTAACTAATCAATAATATTTGCTCTCATTGTCCTGTTGCACTGTGGATGAACCAGCTTCCTCCTGCGACGCCTTCCTCCTTTATAGGATAACTGGTGATTGGCCAATTGCTTCTTTTCATTGTCTCAAAACCACTTTTTCTTTCTTAGCATCTCGCATTGGGATCGCCTCTGACCAGTGTCCACTGCGAGAGGCGCTATATATAAATTCACATGTATACAATTTGTGTTAGCGGCGTTCTACAGACTGCAGAGATAAGATAAGTTCAACTGCAGCTGACTAACTTCTGTCTTTCTTCACGTATATACATATAAATTCACAGACACAATTCAATACAATACAATACAACACAACACAATACAATACAATACAGTTCTACAGACTGCAAAGAAAAGATAAGTTCAATTGCAGCTGACTAACTTCTGTCTTTCTTCACGTATCCTTGTCGTTCAAGCGGTGTCGTTAGTTTCCACAGCAGACCGTCCATTTTGTTGTAGTAATGAGCGATCATCTGCAGTTATTAAGTTGATTAATCAATTAATTAAATTAATTAATCAATAGGACCAATAATAATTAGGCTGCAGATCGCATTTTAAAGTGAGACTGAAACAAGACATTATTGTGCAAAACAATTGTATATCATACAATAACATTTTTATTACTATACAAACAACTATATTTCATACAATAACATTTTATTATGAAATATATTTACTGATTTTTTGTGTGGCCTGTGCAAGATACGCCTATGAGTAGTGATCCTGAAGGGCAGTTATATAACTTCTGATTAAGTGATTGATTTATTGACTAATTGGCTGACTGACTGACTGACTGACCCACTGATTTATTGATTGATTGATTGATTGGTTGACTGATTAATTGATTGATTTACTTACTGATTGATTGATTGATTGATTAATTGATAAATTGATTGACTGATTGATTGATCGATTGATCGATTGATAATACACACGCCCATGCGACAAAACATCGATGACGCCGAGCAACAGGGCCTACTACGCCATGGGGGGATGGAAGCAGACTGCTTCCAATTTGGGCCAGGGGGGAAAAGGTTTCTCCCCCCTAATGATAAAGTTGAGTATAGAATATTTACTCCTGAACATTTCCCTCGATATTCCCCAGCATCTGCCATGGACTTCCTCCTGGTAAATCCCCCGAACAATCCCCACTGTCATAACACAGGACAAATCTTCATTTAATTTGACTTTTGCTTAACACTCACATAAATTTGTCCTTTCACTTCCATCACATTCGCACCCATCAGGGCTTGCCACGTTGGGGGGAGTAAGTAGCCTGATGCCCTGATCCAACTTGTGCCAGAGGGAAACCCCCACATTGATAGATGGGCATAAGAGATTTCCTTCTGGACATATCCCCCGGCATCTCCCTCTGCACCATCCCTTCCCCCACACCCACGGTAAATTCCCCTTGAACGTTTCATCCCGCCATCTCAAGGGTATATATTCATTTAGTATGACCTTTGCTTTGCAGTCACTTAGGCCTACATTAATTTTGTCCCTGAACGTATATGGCGCTCGTTCTCACAACTCATAATTAATTACATTAATTGTTTAAAAAAATTAAAGTATATTTTATATCTGCAGACACTGCATTTGCTATATACAAGAATTTCGATATTTTACTGAATGCTGGACTTTTCCAAACTTCACAGGACTACTAGTGTTTATCGCACTGTTAACCCATAATGAGAAATTTTAGAATGTTACCATCATATTGTGCAAATTTTTAAAAAAAATAACGGGGAGGCGACATTTTGCGATGTTTTACACCACGTTTCTGAGGATTGCATTCACGAGCAATTTTGTGAAGATGACAGCTTAAAAAGGTACAATTACAGAGTGCAAATCCAAAAAAGGGAAATTTTCATGACTTTATCGTTCATAAACAGCTGCTAGCAAACAAGAGCCTAAAACATGCACTCTAGTCGATGCCAACAGCTAAAAATGCGTTGGTTTCTGGGGCTCCGCCCCAGACCCCGCTGGGGAGCTTACGACGCTCCCCAGACCCCCTAGTCACTATGGGCTTCGTGCTTTCGGCACTCCCAGCTTCGCGCCTTCGGCGCTTGCAATATGGGCAAAAAGTTTGTTAGGGGGGGGATTGCTTCCACCTTCCAGGGGGGGGATAGTAGGTCCTGCCGAGCAATAATTGTGAGCACCCACAGTAATTATTATTCGACATGTCGGAGCATCCTACTTTCCAGCAGGGCTTTTTTAACGTGCAGTTGTACACAAAATATGCAGTTCTAAATGGATTTGTGCAGTTGTAGAAAGATGTAGAAGCACTTCTGTGCAGTTACATCTTGTTGAAAAAGACCAATTTCTTCCGATTGGGAGTTATTTACCATGGAGGATGGGAAAGAAAAGAAGGGGTTGTGCAGTTCTAACAATTTCTTAAATTTCCAGTGTATGCCCATGGGCGGAGACCTAGAGGGGGACAGGGGGGGACGGTCCCCCCAATAAAAGTGTTGGGGGGACGGCCCATGCATTTGTCCCCTCCAATGTTTGAGCGTCAAGACTTTTTTGGGCGGCGAAAATAGAAAATTTCGTTGAGATTTGGTCGAGATTTAGTAGCCGGATGACTAAAAAAAAAAAAAAAAGGTCATCAACTTTTTTGGCGGCGAAAATAGAAAATTTTGTCGGGATTTGGTCGAGATTTGACCGGGTGACTAAAAAAAAAAAGTCATCAACTTTTTTGGCGGGATTTGGTCGAGATTTGGCCGGATGACTAAAAAAAAAGGTCATCAACTTTTTTGGCGGCGAAAAATAATTTTTTTTCGAGATTTCGCCGGTCGTCAGAAATTTTTCGGAAAATCTCGCGTCTTTCCGTCCCCCCCAATTCTCGGCGCAGGTCTCCGCCTATGCGTATGCCGATCGAAGTGAAGAGCTACTTTTGACACTACTCCAACTGACTTGGATAAACAACAAACGGCTGAGTGTCAACTGCACTTTAAGAAAATCCGATTAAAACTCTCAATGACGCTAAATTATTTATTTCAATGACCGGTCGAATGAACTTACGTCCATGAGGTTGTCGAACCTCGGACCGTCTTCGATTGCGAGTTGATCACGTGACAGAGATATTTTGTGTCGACTGATGACGTAATGTTTTGTGGCCCTCTGGTAGCTGAGACTGAGGGCGAATGGCTGCTTCTCCTTCTCCCTCTCACGAACACTGAAATATTCACAGGGTGTCACGCATCAACTAGTCAACTGCTTTATCGAGGTTTATTTGATGCAGGCCATAAATGAATAAATTATGCAACAAGCAATGCCCATAATAATCATTTCGGTTAGGCCAAAATGAAAAGGGGGTCTATAATTATAGGTCTACAATTTTATAGCCTACAGCACGCTTTCTTCGACTGTGCTACAATGTACGTGCTATGACGCTATGCAAATCATCTTATTGTATACAACAGTGTTTTTTTCTCAAATTGTTTATCGTCATTGTAAGTTTATATAGTGAAAATTCACGAGAGATTACTCAGAGGCGCTTATCCACCATTATAGGTTACCTCTCTGACTACCGGTATATTATAGTGGACAGCTCTCTTCTCGAGATTGGCCTGAGTAGGCCTATACGGCGTGGTTTGTTGTGCCATAGGCTGACGCCTTCTGTATTAGCAGCAAACATGGCACCACTCAGTCTGCATGTAGCCATGTTCACTCACTGCAGTTTCTATTTCTGATTATCACGTCACACGCTATGCAATCCAAACCGAAATTCAACCTCTTCACCGATTCCAACTTTAATCTACCAAATTCTTCCCTGCCTTCCAACATTTATCATCCTTTACAAAACCACTTGGCCTATAAGCTTACCTAAGCAGAAATCTTCAGATTTCTGTCTAGTATACCAGTCTTAAATCCTCATCTTACATAACTGCATGGACAACTTCTCATACACAGTTCCGCAGTGCTCGTGAATAAGCTGGTGCCCTGCGTTTAGCTGTCGAATAGCGCTGTATAATTCTGAAGTTATAACGACTGCAATGAATGTTGTCTATATACTCACTCCGTCCTCGTTCTCACAACCGTGAGATTCCTTGTGCTGACGCATTAACCAGATGTGGCTTTTATGACACGGATGCTAATTCAGGCGGTTCAATAAAGTATATACTTACTTTCTTACTTGCATACTTACTTACTTACTTCTTACTTAGTTACTTGCATACTTACTTACTTCTTACTTAGTTACTTGCATACTTACTTACTTACTTACTTATTTGCATACTTACTTACTTGCATACTTACTTACTTACTTACTTATTTGCATACTTACTTACTTACTTACTTCTTACTTAGTTACTTGCATACTTACTTACTTACTTCTTACTTAGTTACTTGCATACTTACTTACTTACTTACTTACCTTCTTACCTTCTTACTTACTTACTTACTTACTTGCATACTTACTTACTTTCTATTCGCTATAATTATACACTGCTTCACATTTGAAGCTCCTCGCTGCTATTTCTACTCACAGGAATTTTCCATCCTGATGTCCAGACGCGTTCATCACTTGTTCCGCTTGTTCGCGGGTGATGGAGAAGTGGAACCAACGCTGTTCCGTGTGCAGCTTCAGAGCGACGGTTGCTACCAGCTTTTGTCTCTGAGGTCCAAGGGCGTTTTCCAGTTTCGATCCCTGGAAAATATGGAAAACTATTTATAATTATTTAACTTAAGACCTAATTGTAATCGTTAGACCTAATTATTGCAATCTAAAATTTCTGAGGCGACACTTCGCTAGAAATTCCATCCGGAACAAAACATTGTTAATATTATCATTATTATTAGTAGTAGGCCTTGTTGAAGTAGTAGTAGTAGTATATTAGTAGTAGTGGTGGTGGTGGTGGTGGTGGTGGTGGTGGTGGTGGTGGTGGTGGTGGTGGTGGTGGTAGTGGTAGTAGTAGTAGTAGTAGTAGTAGTAGTAGTAGTAGTAGTAGTAGTAGCAGTAGTAGTAGTAGTAGCAGTAGTAGTTGTAGTAGTAGTAGTAGTATCATCATAATCATCATTGCCATCATCATCATCATTAATCATCGTCGGCGTCGGCGTCATTATAGTTATGATAAGACCATACAATATTTGTGACAACCATAAATAACTGGAGAGCTAGAAATGTTTGACTAATTACCCTTTATCAATACCTGTACAGTAACGCCATTGATATAATTAACTATCTGTGAATGTTATCAGCAATTGGATTAAGGTCAATTTTTTTGATAATCCGCTTCATTCTAAGTGGCAAGGCCGTAGCTAGGGGGGTGTTTTGGGTGTTTGAACACCCCCCGAAATGGAAAATGTGAAAAATAATATAATGCATTTACGAGCACATGATGTGTGAGCTAATTTTGTATAGTCTATGTGGTCAGTTGATGTTTAGGCGTACGAATAGACCAGCTCAAGGTCAGCGTCTAGACAGTTAGGCCTGCAGGTGACAGACTGGCGGGAAAGTTGGCGCGGCTCGGCCGACCGTCGCCGGAGAGAGAGAGAGAGAGATAGGCAGACAGACAGACGGACAGATAGACGGAGAGAGGCAGATAGAAGGACAGAGCGGCAAGGGGAAGAATATACGCCCAGACAGTGAGATAAGTTGGAGAAGAAGGAGTTGGTAGTAGAGAGAGAATAGAAGACGTTGAAGAGAACAGTGGAGTTAGATAATAATAGTTGCGTTGCTGTCGTAGAATTCAAGCGTTTGTCGTCGTTGATCCATTGTTGTGTTATTTGCGTTGTTATGAAGAAAGAAGAAAATACAAGAAACAGAGCTTTGTTGTAATTGAACAAGTTAAGAACTTTAGAAACTTATACACTAGCTTTAGATACCGAAATACAGTGACTAGGTTAGGCGTAGGCTGCGCTACTGAACACAAGGAAAAACTGGAGAAAACTTTGAAGGTCAATTGAAGGTTGACATTTTGGTGGCAGCGGTGGGATACTGAATTCAAGCAAAGGATGTTGGGATAGCGAACTCATTTGGAGGAATATTTTCAATTGGAGGAATATTTTCAATCGGAGGAATATTTTCAATTGGCGGAATATTTTCAATTGGAGGAATATTTTCATTTGGAGGAATATTTTCAATCGGAGGAATATTTTCAATTGGAGGAATATTTTCAATTGGAGGAATATTTTCATTTGGAGGAATATTTTCAATTGGAGGAATATTTTCAATTGGAGGAATATTTTCGGTGGATTTTGCTTACGAAGCGTTTTCGACGCCAAGTTACGGACGGTGAATATCGAATCAATCTGAGGAGCCGACCACACGGGAGAAGGAGAGTGAGCATCTGAACAACCGGAGAAGCAGTCCGAGCATCCGAACAACTGGTGAGAAGATACAACGGGCATACGAACGACACTACGACAACACAACGCCAGAGAGAGGTATACAAAACTCGCTCCTTGAATAAACAAGTAATTGAAATTACAGTCAACCAATTGCAGAAAGCATAGCCACTCCCTCGATTTTCTTCACGCAAATCAGTTGAAGTAAGAAAGTAAGATGGAGAAACTCACGGAACAAAAGCAAGCTAGTATAAAGAAGATGTCTTCTGATCGACTAATAAAATTATTAATCGAAGCCGGTCTAGACGTGGAAGAAGTCGAAGAGATGTCAAGGGAAAATTTGATGAGAGCTCTAGCAGAGGTGTGGCTAAAAAAGGAAGGAAGTGAAGCAAGTCTTAGGATTTTTTGGGTTTTACAGACAGTTTATTTGTAATTTTGCTGAAATTGCTAAACCATTGACAGACTTGACTAGCAAGAAAGTACCTGATAACATTGTTTGGACTGATGCACATCAGAAATCTTTTGATTCCCTTAAACAGATTGTCTTATCAAATGTGATTCTATATATGTTTGAGGTTGGGAAACCATTTAATTTGTACTGTGATAGCAGTGATTTTGCTGTGGGAGCTGTACTGTCTCAGGTGGACGAGGAAGGGATTGAACGTCCTGTTTCATTTATCAGTCAGAAGCTGACAGATACTCAGAGGAGGTGGGCGACGATTGAGAAGGAAGCCTATGCAATCATATGGGCTTTAAACAAGTTGAAAGAAATTCTTATTGGTTCTAAAATCAATGTGTTTACAGACCATAATCCTTTAGTTTATTTGACTGAATCAATGTCGAAATCTGCTAAATTAGTCAGATGGTCTTTATCATTGCAAAATTTTGACATTCTGTTGAACTATAAGAAAGGTAAATTGAATGTAGTAGCTGATTGTCTGTCTAGATTGTAGTGTAAGATATTTTATGATGTATTATGTTATGGACTATTTTGCATTGTTTAGTTAAAGGCCAAGGTTGACATTCGAAATTCTCGTGGTAGAATAATGAATAATATATTAGGGGGCGTGGCTAATAGAACCAATGACCGTCTGCTTGAAGTTTGGCTGCCGAGAGATGACCGTTCATATCCCCAAGAGGTTAATCTGGGTCGACTGTACACAACTTGGCTGACTTGCTGGAGTCATATGCAGATTAGCTAGGCATGCAGTGTATATTGTATACCCAAGACCGTTCAGCTCACTTGGTCGCAGAATCTTGACCAGCGTATTCACATATCTGCACACACTCATACACGCGGATATATATAGATATATTTACACACACACACACACACACATATATATATATATATATATATATATATATATATATATCACCCATTGCAATTGATTCGCCCAGAATCGGTCCGAGGAATAATCTAGGTCAACTGTACATAGTGTAAGTTGTACATTGTGTTATAAGCTTAGTTATTCTACAATGTCTAAGGATTTCAACACCAGCTTGACAAACATTTCATTGCAGATTTCAGACTCTGGCAACGAGCAGCTTCTGACACCAACTAAACAATGCTTGAATGAATTGTGAAAGGGCATTTCCAGAGGTCATTAGCATAAAAGCATTGTGATGTCACATGACAGATGCATTCTGTATCATTAGACTGTTGGCTTATAAGGCTGACCATTTGAGATACTCAAGTATAAATAGCTCAGTTCATTGTGAGGTGAATTAATAGCAATATATATAATTACATATATAGGCCTACCTAAATATATACACATGCGCGTGTATGAGTGTTTATAGATATATGTGCATATATAGGTATACACTGGTTTCTGCCAGCTGCATCCAGCAAGTCAGTGGAAAGGTTTTGGCTTTCTAAACTGGGTCGAGGACAATTGCCCCCCCCCAAAGATCTGTAGACTCCAGGCTTCTTTCAATTCTTTCAATACACTCCTCAGTTGCATCTATATGCAGATTAGCTTTGCCTACCTCCAGTGCTATACTGTGCTATGTTATGCCACGCTACACTGTAGGCCTACTATTTTTTGATTTATAAAGCGCCTCTCACAGTAGGCCTACAACCTAGTCAAAGGCACTCAATATATATTTTCAACCAATACTATGCATATATATATCGCCCGTAGACAAAATAATTGTATCATTCTTGCATAACATTGAGCCAAAGCTGTTTATATTCCAAATGAGAAAGTTGTGCCTGTTGCTTTGCTATGGGAATGGGCCTACACTAGCATTTTTCAAGCCTTTCAGCCACAGCTTGGTACACCTACATCACCAATGAATTCAATCCAGTGATCATTGCAATGAAGATGCCAATAGGCTTGGTAAGGCAATTGTAGAAACATGATGGGTATATTAGATGTTGATTTACCATGCTGTTGGAAGATTAGGGGGGTTTGAACCATACTAAAGGTCAACCTACCAACCTACCAATTCGTGTTGCTCGTTTTCAAGAGAGAGAGTCACGGGCCTAATTTCTTATAATGAGCTGAAATTCTAATAAATTGGTGCACTATATAATACATGTTCATGAATTGTACTTGGTGTAACAAACATAGGCCTATTGTTGTGTTCTTGGTGTTGTCTGCAGGCCATGATCAGACACGCTAATAAGGACATCAATTGGAATATTCTTTTAGTGCACAGGTCCTAATTCATTGCAATAGACCATCTTCTGCAACGCAATATAAATGTTACGTAATATAAATAGCTTTGGCTCATTGTTATGCTAGAATGATACAATTTTGTCTACGGGTGATATATATGTATATTGTATATAGTATTGGTTGAAAATATATATTGAGTGCCTCTGACTAGGTTGTACTGTGAGAGGCGCTTTATAAATCAAAATATAGTACAGTGTAGCATAGCATAGCATAGTATAGCATAGCATAGTATAGTATAGTATAGCATAGTATAGTACTGGAGGTAGGCAAAGCTAATCTGCATACAGATGCCACTGAGGAGTGTATTGAAAGAACCTTGGGATGCTACAGATCTTTGGGGGGTCAATTGTCCTCGACGTAGTTTAGAAAGCCTAGCTACCTGGAACAGTGGTCAGCCAAGGTGTGTGCATTGATCTTGGTGGACAGAGGTACACACACACACAGGCCATATACGCTGAGTAAGCTGGTCAAGATTCTGCGACCAAGTGAGCTGAAAGGTCTTGGGTATACAATATACACCGCCTAGCTAATCTGCATATGACTCCAGCAAGTCAGCCAAGTTGTGTACAGTCGACCCAGATTAACCTCTTGGGGATATGAACGGTCATCTCTCGGCAGCCAAACTTCAAGCAGACGGTCATTGGTTCTATTAGCCACGCCCCCTAATATATTATTCATTATTCTACCACGAGAATTTCGAATGTCAACCTTGGCCTTTAAGGTACGTTCGCTAATTTTTATAGATAATTAGCTCTCTTTAAAAGAAAGGAGGAAGGTAATGTGAGCTAATTTTGTATAGTCTATGTGGTCAGTTGATGTTTAGGCGTACGAATAGACCAGCTCAAGGTCAGCGTCTAGACAGTTAGGCCTGCAGGTGACAGACTGGCGGGAAAGTTGGCGCGGCTCGGCCGACCGTCGCCGGAGAGAGAGAGAGAGAGATAGGCAGACAGACAGACGGACAGATAGACGGAGAGAGGCAGATAGAAGGACAGAGCGGCAAGGGGAAGAATATACGCCCAGACAGTGAGATAAGTTGGAGAAGAAGGAGTTGGTAGTAGAGAGAGAATAGAAGACGTTGAAGAGAACAGTGGAGTTAGATAATAATAGTTGCGTTGCTGTCGTAGAATTCAAGCGTTTGTCGTCGTTGATCCATTGTTGTGTTATTTGCGTTGTTATGAAGAAAGAAGAAAATACAAGAAACAGAGCTTTGTTGTAATTGAACAAGTTAAGAACTTTAGAAACTTATACACTAGCTTTAGATACCGAAATACAGTGACTAGGTTAGGCGTAGGCTGCGCTACTGAACACAAGGAAAAACTGGAGAAAACTTTGAAGGTCAATTGAAGGTTGACATGATGTAAAAACCATGAAATAAAACCATGAAAACACCCCCTGAAAGAAAAAAGGTCATCAATTTTTGGGGAAGTGGTGTGAAACACCCCCCGAAATCAAATCCTGGCTACGGCCTTGCTAAGTGGCCAATATTAATACGACTGGCACTGATTAAAAGCATCAAAAGAATAATCCACAAAATTTAATTTCGATTAATCATTAATCATTATATGTTATTAGCTTTGCGAATATATGTGCCCTAATTAGGTCTACCTAAGGCGCGAAAACTCCACAAGGTTTCAACCGTTCCATATGCTGAAGGTTAAAAGCCATGAGCGATATGTTTGAATTACGGCATAAAGAACTGTTAAATGGAAATGAAGATAACCGGTTTCGTCTCCATCGTCAACTTTTGCAATCAGCATAAATGCAAAATGTTCGCTTAAATTATTATCCATTTAAATGGTTCACATTATTATTATTATCATCATTGTTCACCATGCTGTTTACTTCGGAAATGGTCGCTTGCCATTGCGAAATAAGTGAAAAAAATAATCGAACAAAAACTGAAATGATTCGACTAAAATTTAGGACGATTAATCCACGAATTAATCGATCGATTAGTCGATCAACTAATCGATCAATTAATCGATCAATTAATCGATGAATTAACCGATAAATTAATCGATCAATTAATCGATCAATTAATCGATCAATTAATCGATCAATTAATCGATCGATTAATCGATCAGTTAATCGATCGATTAATCGTAGAAATCTTCTGCCATGTAGCTATAATACCTTTAGCTTCTTCTTGTCCACGGCTTCCTCCACGAGGATCTGCTCCAGCTCCAGCATCGTCACTTCCGGCCAGGCCATCGGAGCCACTCCATGTGCACGGGCACAAGGAAGCCTTGGCTTCGTAAGGAATCCATCGAGGAACTTGGAATGGTGTTTGATCAACTCCACCGGACCTGGAAACTTTCTTCCATCTGGAATCATCACTTGCCCATCCGATTGCCTCTCGACGCTGTAGTGATGAACTCTGAAAACAATTCGAAACGATCTATGACTGCAGAGACCTGGTAAAGAGGTTCGCAGAAAGGTTTCAGGATTTTAAAAAAACACTGCATTGTACCTTGTACAATATAATGAATGTAAGCGACATAAATTCTTGGCCGGTAAACAGACAGATGTTTCGAGTGGCGTAGCCAGGAATTTATTATGGGAGGGTTGGGGGGTTTATGGTCTGGCCGGATGCCAGTTTTGACACCAACCCAACATTTTTACAGCAAATAAAAAGGGAATAAAGTAGCAAAGGGAATAAAGTAAGAAAAACAATTGTTACTACAAGCAACTGTTTTTGTTTTTCCTATTTAAGTGGATAAATAACCTTTTTAAAAGTTTCCTAGGCCAATGGGGGGTTTTAACCCCCGAAACCCATGGATGCTTCCACGCGCCATTTCGAATGCCATTTTTCAAGAATTTTCATGAAGCATCATTTATGAAAAAAAAATTATAATCGCGCCCAATAATTATAATTATATCAGGACAGGCTAATACTAAAAGTCTAATAATCGCAGAGATTATTTTCATGTCGACCGTCGGACTATTTTGTCATTACATACGCGGGAACCAGGTTATTCACAGGCGCTTAATGAAAACAAAATCGATAGGCAGAGGGTCAAAATCTGGAGATTCAGGCAGCCTGACGCAGACTGACAGACGAACGACTATAAGGTGGACGTTATAAGGTTTGCGTTTAGAGTTGAAATGGTGAGGGAGGTGAGGAGAAGAGGGGAAATCGGGATAGGATTTGCGTTTATGCAGGAGAGTTGCGGACGTTAGTAAATTTAGTATTATAATAGGCCTAGGTAGAGAGAGCCCCATATAATGAGTCGAATGGCAACTATTACGTGAATGAACACCGGTCACATGCAAGACGTTTTACAGTATAGGCCTATATATAGTGTAGGCTACATCCCATACCTGTTGTTGTGACATATGGACAAGGCGTAATTTCCCGCCGTGGAGACGTTTTCCCGCAGGAGATAGAGCCCTTCCTTGGTCCCGTGGTTCGTCAGAATCGTTTCCGCCTCATCCCTTGAAATCCTTCCGTAGAAGTATGGAACAGCACTGGCACGTGCGCCTTCCACAGCTGCCATCGCTGACTGGAATTAACGAGGATTCCGATTCAATCGGATTGTTCTCAATAAATCGTCAACATCCGACTCACGTTGTGTTTATATGCTCAGCGTTTCTTTTGCTTATCTACACCGAACACAAAGTATAGGACATCGTAGTCAGAGCTTAAGGTGTGGAAAAATACAGATCCTGGTCGCCCCTTACTTCTTCAAAAGAAGTGCCTGGATACCCCTTACCTTTCCAGGGTATGCTGGCCAATAAGTGGCAGGACAGCGTTCAGACTTTAGAATAAGTGCATGAACGCCGTCTATGACCGTCCAGGCACACTTTAAGCCCTGATCGTAGTTGATTAATTAGGCCTATCACAATAATAATAATCTTCGTTTAGTTTTTCAACTGACAACACGCAAAATGATTGCAATTCATATCACGACGGATGATCACAATAATAATAATTCAGTTATTAAGCTACAGCATGAGTAGAATTTAATCGTCGGCAGCCAACAGGGCGCCCTTCTCGTCCTATTAGGCTACTCAGAGGCGCTCCCGACTACACCGCAGACATGCATCGGAGTTTCACGCCGAAGCGCCCGAGCAATTGCGAGTGAAAGACTTGCCCAAGGTCGCTAGCCTACACGGCGGCCTGAGGTGGATTCGAATCTGCAATCCTCAGGCTGCAAGGCAACGAACTTACCAACTATACACCACCGGGCCCCACGTTGAAAAACAATGATCTGACAACCGTTAAACGTCTGGCATGATAACTAATTAGACTTTTTAAGAGCAATGACGCATTCGAAAGTTACCGAAAGAGTTACTAACGAGTTTCCAGCATCATCAGAAGTCGTGACAGATGATTGTATTATAGGATGTTTTTCATCTCGTAATTATCTGCTTCATCACCTAATCAATTAGAGCTTGTTATGGATTCTGGATGGCGTCATAGGCCGCCTGTATGAGACTAAATAACTAGGGTACCTTCCTGGTTACTGATACCCACGGGCGGAGTTTATCAGAGGCTAGGGAATTAAGCCCCTAAGGACTAAAAAAGGTCCTCAGCTTTTGACCGAACGAAGAAAGAAAGTCATTAAGAAAATTTGGTCGATGAAAATATTGTCGGCGCCGCTCGTTCTCTCCGTTTCAAAGCGAAAGTTGTTTTTTAACCCCCCCCCCCTCCAACCCCCCCCCCCAACTAAACCAAACTCCGCCCATGCCGGTACCTGCAACGGGCAACAGTCAACTAAAAAGTTGCAAGCGTTCAGTTACACTAATTTTTTGTAGTTAAGGCAGAAGTTTAACTGAGAAGAATAGTCTGCCTACAACGAAATGGTAGGCCTAATTAATATAATTTGTAGTTCATAGTGAAATAGTTTGACCGACACTTTTAGTTAGTAGCTAAGTAGCCTAAGTGACAGTAGCAAAATCAACAGCTCCATTATACACGTAACCATCTCCCGCAATGAACAATGAACACTGTCCGCAACTCGACATGACGCTTACTTACCTATATACTAACACCGGTGTTGCCTCTGCATAGAAATGGTAGGCCTAGTGTACGTATTAAGGCGCAATGATTGTTAACAAGTAGGCTACAGTCACATCCTTTTCCTGAGTTAAGTTGATTGTAGGCTTTAAAAATGAATAGTTTTTAGTTGCTACTTGCTTCGTTGCTTTTAGACTGAAACGCAGATGCCGAAACAATGTCTGACGAAACCCTTAACGCTTATTGTGTAATAACAATTATACCTTATGAGCCAGGAACAAATTTGACAGTGGTTGTGCTGATGTTTATTGGCACGACTCATGACTCATGAGCAAAGAGAATTTGGTACTTTCCCACAATTCTCATCATACTGCCAGTGATAGAACTGTATAAATTATGTCATAGTCATATTATCAGTTACTCTAGCGCACGCTAATGAGCTTGACAGTCAAATATTGTCAATGGCCCGTTCTGCATGATATCAGGACACTCAGCCTCTGTTATTGTAAATTATGTTTCAAGCCTGTGAGAATGTTGGAAAAGTTTAACTAGTCTAACCAAGTATTTTTAGTTTAGTTAACTTATTTACAAAATCAGTTGCCAACTTTTAGTTAAACTTTTTTTATTTGGATGAGAACTACTAGCCAAACAAAATTAGTTTAGTGCCAGTAGTCGTGACACAAGCTTGCAGGATGCTTTCATCTCATGCCTTCTTAATTAGCCTAACAATTAAATTGAGGCTTATTATGGATTATGGTTGACGTCATAGACGTCTGTATACGATTAAATTATTAGGGCACAGGTTGCATTACAATAGGCAGCTTAGGACACCTTAATCATTGTCATCATTGTCGTGAATACATTGTAAGGGTACGTCCTTGATCACACTATTATGGCACCTTTAATTAATGTTATGACACCTTCTGGATTAAAATAATTATATCTAGCAGAGTGTAGGGTGGGGTGGGGTGGGGTGGGGTGGTTGGGGCACCGGCAGTGAGGGTGGGTAAGTAAGGAATTGGCCGGGAGCGGGGTGAATCCTAAATTTCCCGGGCAACACCGGGTACCCCAGCTAGTAGTTATACAGATAAGTCGATGTGAGTGATAGAGGAGTGATAGGCCTACTTTCTCTGCTTTCGTGTTCTTTTCTTGCCCTGCCACAGTGTTCCCATGCATGGAGCCCATAATATGATGATCAAATTTTAACACATGAGTTCATAAACCCAGTCCAACCAGGCCCAATCAAAATGTAACGTTCATGGATTAGGCCAAATCCTGGCAGAGAAACCTATGGTAACTATAGGCCTACTCATTCATTCATTCATTCATTCATTCATTCATTCATTCATTCATTCATTCATTTCGATAATTTATATAGCGCCTCTTCAAGAAACCTACTCAGAGGCGCTCCCAGCCCAGCCACAGCTAAGAAAAAGTAGGATTTGAGATACTTAAAAAAATGCATGGGAATTTAGCCTACGCATAAGTGGCAAGGTTAGTGGGAGGCCATTCCAGATAGCGGAACCCGCTATAATAGCCTATACACACTACAGCGAAATCGATCAATTATCTAGACTATAACTGGAGTAGTAGTGGTATCTCCGTTTATTGAATATTCTGGATGCCACACCACCACCTCACCTCCCCATCACAGGTCACAAGAACTCCGCCCAGTGGCGGCGCTAGGGGGGGCTTGGGGCTAAGCCCCCCTAAAAAAAGCCATCCATTTTTTCCCCATGTAAAAATTAAATATTTGGGCGATTTACCCCCTTTAGCCCCCTCAAACTGAAATCCTGGCGCTGCCACCGACTCCGCCACTGGTCGCACTCTGCCAGTGCCAGTCCCAAGCCTGGATAACGGAGGAGGGCGATCACACAGTGTCTGTCGTTAAACCGAAACTACTCAGATCACATGAAAATGATGACTTCCCACTTCCTCGATCCTCCTCTCAAAATTCTAAAAGGAAAACCATGGATATCGAAACCCATTTAGCAAGTCAGGCGTGACGCACTCTCTCATGTCGACCTATACGCCATAAATATGAAGCTACGCGACGACTTGTGTACGAACTCCGCCACTGGTTGTTCTCTGCCAGTGCCAGTCCCAAACCTGTGTAAAGGAGGAGGGCGACACTAATCATCTTTGATATGGCGGTGTCGTTAAAAAAAGGCGTGCGTACGGTAAATGGACTTACGTATGGCCAGCAATATCTGCCCACTACAGAAGTTGACACCCATGTAGGGCTGTAGGCCTACGTAGAGATAAAAATTATATATAAAGATATCAGACCATATAGGCCTACCTGTACTTTATGTGCAACATCAGCTCCTCCAACTTAATCCAGAAACCTAATCCTTTGACGATGGATGATATTCCTTCAAGTCGTTCAATAAATCAGTGAAAAAATACGCTAGTCTAGTCTGGCGAAATATCCGACCATTCCTACAAGATCATGCTGAGTTCTCGTTGACCTACTTAGCGCAGGTAGCAGATCAGACCAATCTGGTTGTACAAGAGGCACAATCAAATGAATAGACCTAGTCAGCGTTGGTCTGTGTATGCAGGCCAATGCTGTACGTAGACCTCACCCATGCAGTGAAACAGTTGTCTTACTTCCTGTTTCGAGCGATCTGAGCAATATATGAGCGTAGAGCATAGACATCAGGTAGCGCTGAGCGGGTGTCGCGTGACAGAGTATATCCCCCCTAAAAGTCTCCCCCGGAGACTTTATTTCGAAACAGATTCTCCTCGGCGAATCTGTTCCAGAATAAATTCCCCCCTCCCCGATCATGCACATGTCGTTTTCCTGGCAATGGCTTCACTCTGGCTCCTGCATGCTGGGTCTTCATGACTCAGCGGATTTCCCTGCCTGCATTTCCTCGGGAAATATAATTATACGAGACCGGGTGAGATCCTAATTGTGGGGTCTAACTGTTAACTCCTATTATGGACACCGTGTGGGGTTAGAAGCCAGTAGGAGAGGTGGGCTGGTGCGAAATCGTTTCGGGGTCAAGTTCCAAAAGGTACGGCAGGTACTGTATTCTGTGAGACGGATATGATAGATGGTTTTTACCGACCCTCCTTCATTGCCCAGTTCGATAACATCATCTTAGGTCTTCCTTTCGTCGACACACATAGGCTATGTACCCTCTTCCATTCTTTCACCAATCATGGCTAATTAGGAGGAATTAAGTCACACGCGCTCATCATCATATCTCGATTTCTCTCTCTCGGCCTCCAGTATCATCCTCTCTGAAATTCTGCGACCGCTCCTTAGTCTATGCTGCACCAGCTCTTTGGAACGGACTCCCAACATACCTGCGCCTGTTCGCTCACCCTCCTATCTCTCGTGCAGTCTCACCTCCAAATTCAACCTCTCCTCCGCTTGCACTCTCCTCTGCTGCATTCCATTCACGACTGAAAACCGAACTCTTCAACCTATCCTATCCAGATTCCAATCAGGTTCCATCACCCAACCACCACCATCACCGACAACCACCGTAGCACCACGCTGTCTCCTCGGCTTGACCTCCCCGGATTTTGACCTGGCACTGGAACGAAAACGGCAGCTCTGGCTATTGCGGACTTGATTTGATATAGCGCCGGTGAATAAGCTGGTCTCCCTGACGTGGCTTTTGTGGGCGCCGAGAAATTCTCGAAGATTTACATTACATTACATTACTACATCCATCTCCGCCCTTTAGTCTAAAGGGCGGAGACCTGGGCCGAGAATTGGGGGGGGGGGACGGAAAGACGCGAGATTTTCCGAAAAATTTCTGACGACCGGCGAAATCTCGGAAAAAATTAGTATTTTCGCCGCCAAAAAGTTGACCTTTTTTTTTTAGTCATCCGGCCAAATCTCGACGAAATTTTATATTTTCGCCGCCAAAAAAGTCTTGGCGCTCAAACATTGGGGGGAGGGGCAAATGCATGGGCCGTCCCCCCCAACACTTTTATTGGGGGGCCGTCCCCCCTGTCCCCCCTAGGTCTCCGCCCATGCCTTTAGACCGTCATGACCTTCTTGTAAGACGGTCGCAGATTGCCACCGCCCAGCATCGTGCCTTTGCCTCTGTTGTAATAATAATTACGACAATTTATATGGTGCCGTTTCATCAATCCAACTTCCATTTAGGCAAACACTTATTTTGCATCAATCAAAACGTATATTCAGCATGAAAGTAGGTAGAAATTAATTAATTAATTATTAATTAATTAATTAATTAATTAGAAATTAATTAATTACGACCCACAGCATTAAAAGTTTGGTTACTGAACAACAAAAAGGACGATTAATTGCTTGTGTCCATCATGGCGCGGTTATGATCGTGCGCGGTTTGACCGGATTCCGCGGAGTAATGATCGAGTCTGATCAGTGCAGCAATCGCGGAGCTACGTAGTCTAGCCTACTCAGGCGCAGTTTCATGCAGGGATTAATAAAAGACGAGCAGAAATGTCTTTAAGGGTCCAACGCAACTGGTTGTCTAATTAAAACTTTATATGACATCGGCTGATTGTGTCTTTAAGGTGTCTAACTATTATTTATAAGTGGCCTTTTTCGTGATTACCCCGATGACCTTATAATATCCAATGTAATCTAATAAAGCATTTGTAAAGCGCTTCTCACAGCAGAGCTATTCAGAAGCGCTCTCAACGTGACAGGCCCATGAAAAGAGAAATGTCTTCAAGCAGCGAAAAGATGCAAATGAAATTCCTACAAGAATCCATCCTGCCACGAATTTCAGAAGGAAGGTTATAGGCTAATAACGTGATGACCTTATAATAACGAACCAAAAGAGCTGTAGGCCCTACATAGTAGGCTATCCCTAACTATAATTTCTGGCTACGGTAACGGCCTTAAATTTGTTGTCATAAGCCATTGGTTCCCAGCCCGTGGACCGCGGGCCAAAAGTGGCCCGCCAGGCCTAAAAAATATATGGCCATTATCTCTCAAATAATTTTTAAAAATATATGAAAAAATTGACCGTTTGGAATGATAAAACACATAATTATTTTATATTACAAATTATTTTATTTTGACGTCTATAAATAACATCAACTATTCTATTTTGATTCAATTATAACAATTTTATATGCTTTAAGTTAATTAAATTTTACCTTTGTGGCCCCCTACAATACCATTCAACAAAGAAAAGTGGCCCTGAGCGTGACCTCTAACTTAGAAAGAGTGGCCCTAGAGTCAAAAAGGGTTGGGAGCCACTGTCATAAGCTATCGTTAAGCTCTGGACCCATCAACCGGACCAACGTGATGACCGTAATTGACGTCGAACTTGTACGTTATCGCGCCATTATAAAAGCTAGCATGCAGGGCTGTTTTTAAGGAATTTTTAGAACTGCACAACTCCTTCTTTCCTTTCCCATCTTCCATGGCAAATTGCTTCCAATCAGAGGAAAATGACATTTTTGCTAGTTTTAGCTGTGCATAAGTGCTTCTACAACTGCACAAATTCTTTTAAAACTGCACATTTTGTGTACAACTGCACGTTAAAAAAAGCCCTGAAAGCTAGCCTACTCGGTCAATTTAGCGTAATTGCCTAAATATATTACATTGGTTGATGGTGTTTTTACGGTGTCTAAGGACCCTGTATTAACCATACATATAATATCATTCTTGTAACTGCCGTGACCGTTGACGTTCGACCCTTAATTAGCGCTACTCATGGGCGGAGTTTGGTTTCCGTTCTTGGAGGAGCTAAAGCCTTCTTGGGGGGGCTAAGCCCAGGAAAAGATACCATTTACACGGTAAAAAATGTGAATCTGGGTCTTCTTGTGGGGGCTTAGCCCCCCCTAGCCCCTGATAAACTCCGCCCATGGCGCTACTCTAGGCCTATCCATAGGTTGTAGGCTTAGCTAGGCCACTGGTGTGCAACCTTTTCAAAATAGACCAAAATTTGGTATCTATGCCGCTAAAGCTGACATTATATTAACTTCATGCAAGCAATCTATGTTATGCTGGTTCTCGAGTACAGGTTTAATTAATTTTATTTAAAAAACCGCAATTCTGTAGCAAAATTCGCTAGTGTCAAACGCTCAAATACACAGCTTTAAATGTGCGAAATTAAAACTAGACTGGAATTAGTGCAAACTATGACCGCACTAATCATTGCATCATCCCCCTTCAAAATTAAATTTAATGGGTTATTGAAACAGACAGAAAACTTATGAGCATCAATGATTCAAATAGAATAGTTTATCTTACAAAGAGTCGCTGCAAGGTACAACAAAAATACTTAAATGCAAACATATTTTGAAATTCGCCTAGTTCACTAAAATAAACCAGATGGTATTTAAACGCATTTAATAAAAGTTCATCTGAAATGTTGCGAAATGTAAACAATCCAAAAATCCTGCAAACTTGTGCTTTAATTTTAAGAGACGGCGCTATATTATGCAGCCTAACGAAGCGCATGGCGACCTGAGTGGTTTAAAATTTACAAAAACAACCACGTTAAGCAAAAAGCCAACTAATGACGCCAGGCCGTAGAGCAAAATTTTTAATTCGAATTTTACCTCGACAATTATGGAGTCAGTGCTTTGTATCTCGCGTGTAATTATGTAAAAAAAATATGACAAAATTCTGGTAGATTAGACTGGGCCATTAATACCCACCAGCTGAGCAGTGCTGGTGAATAATCTGGTGGTCTCTGGGATATTGCTTTTATGAGTGCTGAGAAAATTAGAAAATTTACATCTAATTTTTCAGCATGAGTCTCATCTAGGTCAAATCATCATATTTTAAAATACCTGTATTAGATCAATTCCATTTGAAATGAAATCAATATTTACTTTAATAACAAATGCCTTGCAACATAGCGAGAGAAAAGTCTGGTACAAACAGAAACCGATGTGCTCCGAACACTTGTGCAGTCTGGTGGTCAGATCGAAAATGTTAAGAAACCACACATATCTGTCTTTATACTATGCTCGACATGCAACATTTGTCTCAAAGAACTTAAATGTCAAAATTCTACTAACAAGTTTCGTTTTCATCTGAGTAAAACATGATTTAAAACATACATTCTATATCCACGATTGCAAAAATAAATACCATCAGCTAAGCACGAAAGAACACAACAAAACTGACACACAATAATTTTCCAGCATGTTTACACAATGTCTGCCCTAGCATATGACATACGACAGATTTGATCTTCTAGTTCCTCATGACTTAGTCCCGGTCCTTTACCTCAATTTGTCCCTCTCTTTGGAATATGCTGTCCGCATCTACTCGGTCTCAAATTCTAAGCGCTAATCTCTCCTCGTTTTCTTTTCTCAAAACCTATTTCTTCTCTCGAGGCCTTGCACACTGGGAGCGTCTCTGAATGGTTAATCCTACGAGAGGCGTTTATAAATGTTTCAATACAAAACAAAACAATGCAACGACTTGCTAGCAGGAAGTTGGAATGTTGTCAATAATTGTTAAGGAATGATTTGTAGCCAGCACTGTAGGAAGAAAGATCTGTGAGAGGAAACACAGAATTTTACTCTTATGTTATTTCAATTGCAAATCGATGATTTTAACATAGTCAGTGACAAGGTGCTTCTAAGGTTTAGACTAATCTTATTTTTAACAAAAAGCAAAAAGTACTAGAATTACATTAAAACAAGAACACTTTACCCTCCTAAACCAGATGACGGAGGGCTGGTCTACATACTGGGCCTACCGTCTGTGACCCCGAACAGATTGATTGCCCATTTTAGTCGTAGTTACTGGCACGAATACATAGTACCTCAAGTTGGCAAATACTGCACTTGATATAAAACAGATACCCTGATTCTTGTTATGGCAAGCACCAGAATAGTGTTGGGCAACACTTCATTGCCCGATGATTTCCCAGTTGCTGCCTAGTTCCATACATCGCATCAGGTCCAGGGTTTAAAGTGCGTGGGAACGCGCGCCGTTTCCACTTCTCTCAAAATTCTTTCCTTGCATTCCCTCTATGCATGCAAACCTCACACAAATGCATTCCAATCAAATTTTTCTTCATCATTCCCACTTCTCACCAAAACCCTTTAACCACCGATCGGGTCTTTAAAGCCATTCAGAACTAAACTTAAAGCTTATGTCGTTAAATATTCCTAACCTTCCATACCCTGACTTTGGTTTCCTCAACCTATCAGATTTCGATCTGACCTCTATAACTGATGTAGGCTTCAGCTTCACACGAAGCAACGAATGCTTTACACAGTTTAACAAACATCGCCTAGGATTAGACTAGATTGAAATAGGCAGAATGTTTCTTCAAAAGAAATAGTATATATAGTATATACCCACAAATTTCACCAAGCTGATCGCAACCGGTTATATCAGAGCATCTGTGTCGTTGGAAATTCAAACGAAATAATGTACAGCGTAAAAATTCACTGGAAACGTTGATCCTACATTGCTGTATGCATGACGAGGTCGTTAGTACAGGACTTTATATCCAGACATTTTCATACAATTTTGATTTTGCAATTTTGATTGCATGACATTATGACTAGATATTCCGCCGCAATCACTTCGAAAGACGCTGCGCAAGTCCTCTCTCAAAAACCGGACAACATTCACCACCACAGCCCTGGAAGAAATCAAAATCACAAACATCGTATAAAATTTAACGGAACAATGACGTTACCAATCTTTGAAAGTATTCCACTGATGTTCCAGCTCCAAGCGTCGTTGACAAGCTGTGACCGTTTGAGTACGAAGTTTGACAGTAACACGACACTTACGTACCACACCAAGCTTAAAATAATACTGTTTGATCGCCATCTTAAAATAGAACCAGGAAAATTTCTCGTTGACCTAACGACCTCGATTAAAGTTCACTCCTCGTCCCTAACGACCCCGTCATGCTTAAAACCACCCGTACGGAATCTTGATTAATGCTACACTGTAATTCGTAAGATTTTCACACCAGACCATCCAATCCATCACTGCTATAAAAACGAGATACGGGTGCACACAGTTAGATCCGTCGCCAAAAAATTGAAAGCTGTTCCGCAACGAACGATCTGAGGTTTGTAACAAACTTAAGACAACAATACAACGACGACGCACACAAACTATTGGAATGCTCCCATCTGCCGAGCAATCTGCTGAAACGTAGGTCGGTCTTCACTTCTGCGAAACAAAAAATAAACAAAATAAGCATATAATGGAGAGGATGACAATTGAAGCTTCATCCATATGCCTACCATCTAAGCCTAGTATTATGTTATTCTATTTACGGATTTATAATGTGCCTCTCACAGTACAACCTAAACAGAGATGCTCCCAGTGCGAAGAACTGAAGAAGTCTTGAGACAATGGGCAGAAACAGTAGTGCCCCAGATAATATCTCAGCACGAGTTATCAGAGGGCCAACAGAGGCAAAGACATGATGCTGGGCTGTGGCAGTCTGAGACCGTCATACAAGGTCATGGCGGTCTAACGAGTGGAAAGGATGTGCAGTGGTAGCTGAAATAGACTAAGTAATAAAATCATAGAAGTAGCAAAGGCTTGACCCAAAAACATCTCATAGATGAGAGAATTTTATACTGATTTTCGTCACTAATTAATACTACGGTAATTAAGTTGCTGAGAGAAATCTATGCGTAATAATCGAGAAAGAAGAACTCTGTTAGATTAGCCGCAAGAGGCGTGAGTATGAATCTCTCCATTCCTTTTTGTATGAACTTGGGTTGCAAGTCCACTCTTTAGCCCATCCATTCTCTAGCGGATGATCTCATTCATGGGGGGGACTTCCCCACCCAGAGACGTCTAGATTACATGCTGGACAACTGTCAATGCTCTTCATTTAAGTACATCTGAATATTCATTTAAGCATATTAAACAACAAGAACACATAATAATAAATAATAATAAATAATAAAAAAATAATAATCGATAAGAATTCGAAGACGTACTTTCTCTGCCAGCATTTGAGTATCAGGTCGTACATTGCCTGAGGACATTTGTCTGGTTTATCCAGTCGCTTCTCATTGTCGATCATCTCAACGATTTGAGCGCCTTTCATGCCCTAAAAAACCAAATGTCAGAGTAAACAAGTGATCAAGTTTTGCTTGCAAACACAGACAGCACGAGAGACACCCTCCAATATCCTAAAACAGTACCTAGATACACGGGCGCTCATGGAAGAGGCAAAACGTAATGGTAGCGGTTAATATTTTTAGCAATATGTCGAAAAATGCAAGGAAGGAAATTAAGAACTTGGGCATAATTACTTTATAGATGTTTTTAAATGTAAATTTTTCAGTTTCACGTCGTTTATTCTTGGAATCATTAGTGCTTTCGAGCAAGGAAATTTGGCAAACACAACAAAGTAGTCTTTAAAAATAAGTATCAATTCTCCATGGGAGACAAGTGTCCCTCTTGACCCTATGTGCGGACGCCCAAGATAGGTACATCTCACTTCAAGGCATTGGCAATCTATGGGCAATTCTTCAACACACACCATAGCTCTGCCTCCACTCTGACCTGTCTTCTCTTCCGTGTTACCTGTCACGCTCCTTTTATAAACTAATAAAAACTTTCCTCTTTGGCCGTGCCTGGATTGGGAGCGCCTATGAATAGTTATCCTGAACGGGTGCTATGGAAATTCCACAGATAAGTAGACTTTAGCTGCAAGTTACATTACATTAGTTTTCCAGTCACTTTTAGTTCACTTTTCTTATCACTGAAGTGTTAATTCTCAGAGCATACAAACATCACTGATGCTAGATTGATTGAGCAGCTGCAAAAATAAAAAAGAAAGAGAACAGACCCTGTATGGCTTCGCTCCGTATGACATGGCTTCCCAGAGTGTTACACCGTAGCTCCACACGTCTGATTTAGAGTCGAACTTGTAAAAGTAGATGCACTCTGGCGCATACCACTTCAACGGCCATTTACCGGCTGCTTCGGCCTGCAATCACAAAAATTGACTTATAGGTTAGTTAGCCTATAATAAAATGCATTTCACAACTAGCATTCCAATAAAGAAACATTCCGTCTATCTTATCAATTCTATTCATGGCTTTTTTAATCATGCAGTTCTCCACAAAATGTGCAGTTCTAAATGGAATTGTGCAGTTTTAAAAGTACTTCTGTTCAGCTAAAAAAAAGTGAAGAAAAGGTCATTGGCATCTGACTGGAGCTATTTAACATGAGTGAATGGAAGGAAGGAAGGGATTGTGCAGATCTAAAAATTCCTTTAAAAATCCCGATCCTATTCATATGTATACACAAATTCCCTTAGCAGCATTCAGTCATATTTCTGCCACATCGACGCTGCATCATTTCATAAAACATATAGTACCAAATTTCTAAGAAACAACGGCAATTGCATACTCCGAATAAATTAAAGATGTCGTACACAATAACATCAAAAAACGCCAGAGCCAGGTAAACTATTCTTGATCTTCATTAAAAGAACATCAGGGAAATGTCTGTCAGCTTTTCCTCGAAACCAGTTAGGTTATAATTAATTCCAGAAGGCAAACCCAGTATCTACCTTGTAGTATTCATTTCCAATGCCAAGCGCTTTGCTCATGCCAAAGTCGCTGATCTTGGCGAGATGTTCGTTGGCCAGTAGGACATTTCTGGCCGCAAGATCTCGATGAACGAAGTTGTGACTCTCGAGATATGCCATTCCCTGTGCCACCTGTTGCATGAGTTCTGTGACGTTCTGAACGGAAGTCCTACCAACGAAAACAAAGATCAATACTCTTGCAACAAGACATGCGGTATTCGCAGGGTGAGAATTGTTCAACCCCTCCTCCAGTCTTTCTTAGGGCCCCATAGCAAAGTCTGCTTTTCATACCCCAACTTCATGTGGATCATAGTCTGACCACCAGCTATTTTTCTACAATTCTCATCAGTGGTGTAGCCAGGAATTTTTGATGGGGGG
The DNA here is from genome assembly GCA_949752735.1 of Lumbricus terrestris. Taxonomy (NCBI): domain Eukaryota; kingdom Metazoa; phylum Annelida; class Clitellata; order Crassiclitellata; family Lumbricidae; genus Lumbricus; species Lumbricus terrestris. Next base: position 3,488,135 of record OX457045.1, read on the forward strand.
GTTATGGCCGGAAACCCTTTTTTTGCTATTTTTTTTACTTAAATGGAAAAATAACCTTAAAAAACCTTTTTCCGGAGCCAATGGGGGGGTTTTAACCCCCGAAACTCCTTTTGCCTACGCCACTGATTCTCATACTGGTATTTAAACAAGTTGTTCTTACTATTATGGGACCAAAGTTTCCTCAAACCAAACAACATTAATTATTTACTTAATACCTATGCATTTTTCATTCTACTACCCATCATCTTATAACTGTTGTTCGTACAGTTACATTGCACACGAAACAAATTAATTTATGCTATATTGAGATAATTGTTTATGCAAATGTCATATTAACTGACAATAAAAACCGTGATATTCAAGACAGATAGTAATTTATTCACTCATTCAATCTATGGACCTATGTAGCGCCCCTTCAAAAAATCTATTCAGGAGCACTCCCAGACCAGCCACGGCAAAAGAAACAGACTTGAGGGATTTGTGAAACAAAGTTTGATTGGTCAGATATAATAAACTCAGGCCTACAGATGATCACGACAATGAGTTATCAACAGTCTACTGCATACTGTCGTACAAAATAAACACACTTAGTGTGGTTTCTAAATTAACTTTGCATTATGACATTGTATAGTTAGTTAAATTACTGCAGTGCTTACATGGGAGCCTTCTTCAGGTACTTATTCAAGGGTCCGAGTGGAGCGAGTTCAAGAATAAGCATGATACTGTCCGATCGACAGACTCCGATCATACGAACGATGAAAGGATTGTTGAGATTGGCCATCAGTCGCGCTTCCCTCATCAGCTCCTCCTGAAAAACAAACCCACAGAAATACAACTGACAAATATTTAAAAAAAATACAGTTAACAAATTTTAAGGACAAAAATTCTAGTAACATGGCTAATAATAATTTATTTATTATAGCAGTTGTATGACAACGCTCTGGTGTGCATGCATTTTAATTAATAAAAACAGTAAAACAGGAAGAAAGGTCCGGGAATTTGGCCCGGTTGCTCAGGTGAGAGCAGCCCCTGGTTAGACATATGGTCATTGGTCAAGTGACCTCTTCTGAACTCATTTACAAGAAGAATAGCCTAATATCAATCAGAGCAATCAGGGCTTGTGGCATAGCAGGACAATCAATCAACTCAATCAATCAACTCAATCAATCAACCAACAACTCAATCAATCAGTCAACCAACAACTCAATCAATCAATCAACTCAATCAATAAACTCAATCAATCAATCAAATAAATCAACTCAATCAATCAACCAACAACTCAATCAATCAACTCAATCAATAACTCAATCAATCAATCAAATAAATTTATATAGCGCCTAGTTGCTCAAGACTCACTTCAGCCGTCGACACGTCGGCTTGCTTCAGCATTTTAATGGCGACCGGAATAGATTTGTTTCTGTGTCGGTATTCGCCGAGCATGACTGCTCCGAAGTTGCCTCCACCCAACTCCCTCGTCAGAACGACGTCCCTTTTGTTGAGGTTGAAGACGTCGTCCGTTCGTGGAACCGTGTCATAGACTTTCGTTATTTCGTGCGGATCAAACGGCAACGGCGCGACTGTAAAAGAAGCGAGGATTTTCTGGCTTGTAGGTAAAACTGGATTAGTAGGCCTACTCACTATTAGCATATAGAAATATTATCACAATGACACCCTGCTCTAGACTGGTACATGTTATCTTTATCTAGTCTAATCTAATATGACATTTGTAAAGCGCTTCTCAAGAGCTATTCAGAAGCGTGCTCTCAGCAAGACAGGCCTGTGAAAAGAGAAAGGTCTTCAAGCAGCGAAGAGATGCCGCTGAATTTCCTACCAGAATCCTGCTACGAATTTCGGAGGGTAGTTCATTCCACACTGAGGACCCACAACAGCAAAAGCCCAATGCTGGGTTAATGAGGTTCGTGACGGAGGCACAAATAGATGAAGGCGGTCAGCAGAACGAAGAAGGAGTGAAGATCGTCCAGAGAGAGCAGCCTGCACATCAAGTCACAGAGTTATCTAGGTTCTAAGCCTTGCTATGCATGAAACTACGCCAGCGTTTGTACTCTGACAGTGCCAGTCCCAAGCCTGAATAACGGAGGAGGGCGCTGCTAATGATCTTTGTTATAACACAGTGTTGTTAAAATGAAACGACTAACTGTATTACTGTTGTATGGGATAGGTTAGGTTGAGTGCTTGTAACACATAGGGCATGGGTTGAAGCTTCCTCGGAGTCAATTGAAAGCCCTTCACTCACAACTCCTCAGCACCCTCAATGTTCGGTTCTGTGGTTAAGCGCGAACTTCCAAACTTTGGAGAGAGGGGACGCTATGTCATGTCAAAAGTAGCCCAAAAGTAGCGAGATAAAACCTGGCCCTATGATCTATTTTCTGGGCAAACATTTCTACGTCTATCTTCTCCAATCAGAGAATAATTTATTTATCGTCGTTAATTAATTAAATTAATTAATTAATATAATTTATTTATCGTCGTTAATTAATTAAATTAATTAATTAATATAATTTATTTATCGTCGTTAATTAATTAAATTAATTAATTAATATAATTTATTTATCGTCGTTAATTAATTAAATTAATTAATTAATATAATTTATTTATCGTCGTTAATTAATTAAATTAATTAATTAATATAATTTATTTATCGTCGTTAATTAATTAAATTAATTAATTAATATAATTTATTTATCGTCGTTAATTAATTAAATTAATTAATTAATATAATTTATTTATCGTCGTTAATTAATTTAATTAATTAATTAATATAATTACCGTCGACAACGTCAGGTGGTTCGTCGAAATCGCCTTCGATCACTTCTCGAGAGATTCCCATTTCGGCGACCTTAAGTTTTCGAAACACAACAGATGCAACAGATCTAATATTAACCATAGCCATAAATTTTATTGAACGCAAGAAACAATAGAATTTATGACATTGAGAAACAAGTATTGAAGAAAAATAACAAGGGATCGAAGGATTACAACCTTAAGTTTTCGAAACACAACAGATGCAACAGATCTAATATAACAATAGCCATAACCATATAAATTTTATTGAACAGAAGAAATAATAGAATTTATGACATCGAGAAACAAGTATCGTAGAAAAATAACAATGGATCAAAAGACTACAACCCTGAGGAACATGGGTTCCAGTAATTGACCACCTGTAACAACAAAATAAATGCTGGCAGAGTTGATAAATGTACTTTAGTGTATGAATCATCTGCAATTCAAATGCAGGTATGTAACAATGGAAATGCAAAGCTATGGATAAAATACCGGTAGTTACATGTGACTTGGCAACTAGAAACGTTCATCAGTGCCGTATAAATTTAAATGTCACATGTAGACTAGGTAATTAAATATATCATATATATATACATATACATCAGCTCACGTATATATATAATATATATTGATGTCTATTGATGTTTTCTATATCCTAAGTAGCAAGTAAATATAATATGTATTATATATATATATATATATATATATATATATATATATATATATATATATATACACACATAGGATATAGAATAGAAAGAGAATATTGAAGTGTCCAAGGGGCATGCTTGTCATGCGGATGAAGAGAGAAGTGTCAAACAAGTCTGATGTCCTGGAATTCAGAAGGAAGCGAGAGAGTCGATGGAAGAACTGGGTGGAAAACATCAGAGACGACTTGAGAAGCCTTTCAAGAGAGGTCATGGGACTCGCCTGAAGAGCTGGCGATCAACTACGTACGTAGAATAATAGACACTCGTGAAAATCTTACTTATATGCAAAAGAACCTAATAACAAAAACTTACTGGAGCTCCATAAATGGCAGCGTAAATTGGATTAATGTTTGTACCGGTCAGTGCTGTAACATAAAACAAAAACTTTTCAGACAACGTAATGTAAATTAGCACACAAAAGTGATAGAAAAAATATGTGTTTGTACGGTAATTAAGGAGAATTGTTGAATGGAAAAACATTTTGTGTGGATTCGGTAATGTGACGTCATGGTGGTGGTAAAGTGGTAAATCCTATTCTACAATGCACCAGAACCCTGTGATATAACAATGCAAACCAGATCACGCACAAAGAAATAAGGCTCAAAAAGTGAATATTGATAATGCCAACCTTCGACTTTGGGGACTGTCTTGACTGGCCATGTGCTGCACAAACTACTATGCACTTTTCAAAAGTATTTATTTTACACACCACAGAGCGATTAGCGATTTGTCAATATAAAATTTACTTACTTACATACTAGCTTTTGGACACAGCATGAGTTTGCATCGTACAGAATTGCGCAAAAAAACCAATCCACATGATTACTACGGTAATTAATATTAAAAACTTAATGGGTATAAAATAAAAGTTTATACGTACTTCGATTCTTCTTGACGTAGTTTTTCGGTTGGACCGGAGTCATTAGTTTACAAAGTAGACCGTCGCTTTTGTTGTAGTAATGAGCAACCATCTACAGTTCAGTTAATTAAGATAACTGAGTTAATTAAGATGGTTGAATTAATTAAGATAACTCAGTTAATTAAGATTGAATTAATTAAGATAACTCAGTTAATTACGATAAGTTAGTTAATTAAGATTGAATTAATTAAGATAACTGAGGTAATTAAGAAAATTGAGTTAATTAAGATAACTGAGGTAAATAAGATAACTGAGTTAATTAAGCTCCATAGTTGTATAATACAGTATTATTTTAAGAAAGACGCACCAACCTACGAGGTGTATATACTTACATCTTTATAAGGGGACGTTCATATATTCCGTACGCAAGGAATGTAGAGGGATCACAGGATTAAAATAATCCTATTTGTACGTACGGTATGTAATAACGTCTAATATCCACAATTCAATCACAACGTTTTGTGGTGAGACAAACATATGTCTCCATCTCTCTTTGCCTTTGCCTCTCTGTCTGTCTGTCTGTCTCTGTCTCCCCCTCTGTCTCTCTCTGTGCATTTGTCTGCTAAGTATCTATAAAAGCTGTTTCGAGATCCAATTATTTCTGTCTGTCTGTCTGTCTGTCTGTCTGTCTGTCTGTCTGCCTCGCACTCTGTACCACACTAGCGCTACAATAGATCCATGATTAGAATTGCAACTGCTCACATCCATGAGGTTATCAAACATTGGACCGTCTTCAATTGCGAGTTTGTCCCCGGTCGAAGTTTTATGCCGACTGATTTTGTAGTGCTTCGTGACCCTCTGGTAACTCAGACTCAGCGCAAAAGAACCCTTCTCTTTTTCACGAACACTGGAAAAATAAACAGTAGTTGACACTGAAAACAGACAGTAGCTTTAAATAACACTGAAAAAAAACAGTAGCTAAAACACTGGAAAACCCAAAGGTAACTTAACCACAATTAATCGTTTCCAAGTAGTTTCTCTGGGAGGCAAAAGGAAAAGCGAAATGTGAAACCATGGAAATTTCTCATGCAATGCTTCATAAAAAGACTGTGTTTATTTTTACACATATTTTACCATTAATTCTCTTTGAGTTTTTGCACTGGAAGCATCACTAAATGGTCATGTAAATTACTAATTACATAACATTACATTACATAACATTACATAACATTACATTACAAACAATAATGCCATGCAAGGTGATCTGGTTGTCCCAATGACTCAAACTTCTACAAAGCCGCATAAAATCTTCACCGTGGTCATTCCATCTTTCGCGAATAAGTAACCCAACAACCTCCATAATAAACTTCTTTGTCTTTATTTTCCAATTTTTCACAAGCATCTGAAAACCATTCTCTTCAATCATGGTATGGTGCATTGGTGCTGCCAGGTCAGAAGCGATCCTGAGGAATCTCTCTTCAAGTGGCAATATATAAATTCACGATTACAATTACAACTGGCTGCCTGTCGCGGATGGAACTCACAGGAACTTTCCGTCGGAATGAACGGAAACGTTGATCAGCTTATCCGCCTGGTCGCGGTTGATGGATGGATGGAACCACGGTTGTTCCCTGTGCAGCTTCTGAGCGACGGTTGCTATCAGCTTCTGTCTCTGTGGTCCGAGGGCGTTCTCCAGCTGCGATTTCTGGTGGAAGAAGAAACGGAAGGAACTGTTAGATTGCCGCAGACAATGATAAATTGTTAAGTTTTGAAGAGACTGTTATTGTCGTTATGATTATAATAACTTGTATTTTGAAATATTACTATACTTAAACTTATTTTTATTATTATTATTATTATTAGTAGTAGTAGTAGTAGTACTAGCAGCAGCAGCAGCAGCAGTAGTAGTAGTAAGAGTTGTAGTGGTAGTAGCAGTACAATTATTATTATTCTAAATCATCATCATACATTACCATCATCAGTATTATAATTGTCATTATCATTGCTAATATTATTATTAAAATTATGATTAATTAGTAACTTCTGTAGCACTGGTGTGACCCGTGTCTTATGCACATGGCTTCAGTTGAATGCGCTCCAATAACAAGTTGCAATCCGGTCAACACTCAGAATATCAGCGTCTGCAAGAGCAAAAGAGTTTCAGACTTGTCATTCGTCGACCTCACTCCAAATCGGCAATATACCTGTAGCTTCTTATTCTCCACGGCCTCTTCCACGAGGATCTGTTCCAACTCCAACATTGTCACTCCAGGCCACGCCATCGGAGCAACACCATTCGGACGGGCGCACGGAATCTTTGGCTTCGTGAGGAATCCATCGAGATACTGCGAATGATGTTTGATCAACTCCACTGGTCCGGCAAACTTTCTTCCGTCGGGAATCATCACCTGACCATCGGGTTGCCGTTCGATACAGTAATGATGAATTCTGACAATTTATAAAAAAATGCAAGAACAACACAATAGAAAGTTTACCATTTAAATCTGACTCCTTTTCACTGTAAACAACCACGACCTTCGTGAGTTCCACGGTATTTTGATATCGCAAAAACATTAGACAATCAAATTAGATGAAATATTAAGAATATTAATCATCAACTCATCAAGCTCAACCAATGCCGTTACTTTTCAATTGATTAACCAATGCTGGAAGTTTAAATTGTCTAAAGCCTTTCTTGGTATTGAACGCAAAAACCCGAAATTCTCCCGTACGCCAAAGACTCGTGAGATCTTATGTTCACATTTTTTATTGCAGTGATTCAATAAACTATACAATTTATTACATAACGTAGACTAATGTCTTATGAAACAATACTAAGTCCTTGACCTATGCATAAAAAATTAAATCTATACAGGACTGAATATAAAAAATACAAGCACATCAACACATGTATAGATATATAATTATATACATACTGGATGATAGTACATGCACACGACACATATATGTGCATCCATAATAGATCTCAATAGTAACATACGCACATACACTGGAATGGACTCCCTGTTACACTGCGCTTAGTTCCCAGGGGTCACTCCACTCTGTTCCTTAAGAATCTAAAAACTGTCTTATTTAGTCGTGCTTGGGCCGAGAGCGCTTCTGAGTAGCCTATCTTGAAGAGGCGCTATATAAAATTTTCAAACTAAATAAACACATACATACCAACGTGCATATACACACATACAGGAGCCTACAGGCTCAAAAATATCATACTACGGGCAACTTCATCGCATACCTGGGACGTGGTGGTGTAGTGGGTCTGTTCGTTGCCTTGCAGCCGGAGGGTTGCAGGTTCGAATCCACTTCAAGTCGCCACGTAGGGACCTTGAGCAAACCCTTCACTCGCAATTGCTCGAGTGCTTCAACGTAAAATTTCGATTCAGTGACCGCTCTGTAGTCGGGAGCGCCCCTGAGTAGAGCGCTTGAAGGAGCGCTATAGAAATGTAGAAATAAATAAAAATAAAATAAATAAATACCTGTTATGGTGACATATAGACAAGGCATAATTTCCCGCCGTGGAGACGTTTTCCCGCAGGAGATAGAGTCCTTCCTTGGTCCCGTAGCTCGTCAGAATCGTTTCCGCCTCATCCCTGGATATCCTTCCGTAGAAATAGGAAACGGCGCTCGCACGGGTGCCTTCCACAGCCATTTCGTTGTCCAATAATCCGAATTCTAGAAATTCTACTTAGTCACCGATTCCAACATCAGATATCCGACGAATTGTCGCTTCTCTATTGTTTCTTCCTGTTCTTAAAAAGTCTGCTAGCGATAAGTTACTCGTTCGATGGTCAAAGCTTTCCTATGGTGCAGATTCTACAACAGAAATTGAAAAGATATTTTTTATATTTCGTATATTTGTACTGTATTTAATCATCCATATACATTCAAAGCGCCTCTATTAGGGTGAACCGTTCAGAGGCGCTCCCAGTGTGAAAGGCTCCGTGAGAAGAAGCAAGTTTTGAAAAGAGAGAAGGAAGAAGAGGGACAGACAGAAAAAAACGTAGAGTGAACAAAAGGAGATAAGCACATTCCAAAGAGAAGGACTAATTGAGGAAAATGATCAATGTCAAGTCATATCAGCTCTAGAGTGAGGTAACAAGAGGTCAAGTTTGTTGGATGAACGAAGTGGATGGTTGGAGGAAGCTGAGTGAGGACGAAGTATGGCATTAGTCAGATATTTTGGGGCAAGACCCATTGAGCCTTTAGGATCAGAGTGAGGATCTTAAATGGTGTGCGAGCACGGAGAGGAAGTCAATGAAGTTCATCAAACATAAAGTTAGAGATCTATGCAAGAGTTGCAACCTAACTGACACAATACTGTATCAATACAAAACAATATACTGTATTTTTATTGATCAGCTTCAAAAGTTCCACACTGAAAACCATAGTGACCATGCATTCACACTATGGTCTAAGTGACCAAGCCATGTCAGGTAACACAAACCGGATGTTCTACTAGACACATAAAATCCCCTATTCACGGGTTTCTGACTGCAGTGCACATCGGTTCATCGCCACATTATTTTTACTTCCTCCTCGGCAACACACACCATCATCCATCTATAACAATCGTCTGTTCTCAGTAGAGCAACATCTAATCGTGATTTAAAGCTTCTATAGCGCCGTTCTCAATGGATAACAGCATCCAGATTTTAAGTCAATAAATGGAAGATTGGTCTCATTGCAGGATATGAACTTAATAATCAGGATGATGATCGTGACAACTGGTTTAACGACGTGCTGCAACATATCATTAATTACCTCTTACAACATCTGTGACGCCTGTATGTCCGAGGCACAGGGCAACTACATGCACCACTGATGATGATTGTGAATATACTGGCCAATTTATGTAGCGCCTTTTGTCAATAGAACCTCATCAGCGGCACTCTTTCATCGGTATAGGAACACGAAACCAAGATCAAGCACTGCAGTTTTTGGTGTGAACAATGGGGATAGTGGGCATCACCGTATCACATCCCCACCCCACTACTCTCCCCCACCTCCCCCTCGCACACATACAAAACGACCTTCTCAACAACACCCCTACGCGGTCTCTTTACAAGGACCGTGTCTTATACTCGGCTCCCTAACAAACCCTCGCGGCGCAAGTTTATACCCCACAAGGTATGACGCAATAAAAAAAATAGAATAGAATGCAATGAGTTGTAACAACTCCATTCCTTCTCGATTTCCCACTACCTTCTATTTCCTCGTGCACAAAAGACATTGAAAGATAACACATTGACAAAATTACCTTCCTTTGCGAACAATTCCAGCAACTCCACAGACTAATAAATTCCTTCAAAGCTGAGCAACTATACGCTCGACAACTTCGAGATAAACCTCTTTGGTAGACCAGTTTCACAGAGCAAACAGACTCACAAAAGTGTAGCAATACGACAAACTAGGAAACATGTCGACCTAGATCGACCAGCCTGCAGTGGGCCTACTACAGCAGCTTTTGCATGCAAATGATTAGCCGTCTAAGACTGGCCTAGACTAATTATTAGCCCTCATATACTTCCTGGTTGACGGTTGTGTTATTACAGAGCCAGAAGCCGCGCTAGTATTAGGGAACGCTCGCTATCCTGGTACAGAAGCTAGAGGCTAGACAAGCCTAAGGGACACACGCACATACACACACACAGTGTCACACACAAGCACTCATACACTAAAACAAACACTAAAACACACATGCACACGCACACACACATGCACATACACACATACATACTAAAACACACACGCATGCACACACTCACATATCCCAACAACTCGAAACCAGAGTCAAACATATCTTCTGAAAATGGCCCCTATAACGCTGGCTCATCTACCCCATCCTCCCCCCCCAACCCACCCCCACGCCAGTTGACTCTAAGGAAAATCGAAACGAGATTTAACCTGCTGCATTGGAAAGATAATAGCCCCGCAGTTAAACAGTCCTGTCATTCCCAACCATGCAAACATGTATTGTGTAATTTCAACCTGTTGTTTCTTTTGTCTATAATGTCCATTGTATATAACTGTAGCAATAAAAAAGTAAAACTTTTATTTATAACTTAATTGGTGGATCAGCAAATGGGCGACGGGTCATACTAGCGAAACTGTCACCATTGTCCATGTTCAAATTAATCATATTATTGGCCTGTTCAAATTAATCATATTATTAAACTTTGCAAACGCATTTACATCAATGGCAAGGAAAATCTGAATGAGAGTAAATTATTAGTATTAATTATCAATAAATATTATTATCTAATTAACATTATTTTTACTATAACTACCACTGCAAGGCCTACTGCTGCTGCTACTTCTAGTACTGCTAGGCCTACTGGTACTAAAACTACTAGAACACCTCTACCACTCTTGTTATATTGTTACTACTGCTACTAGTACTGCAACCATGATAAGTTATTATTAATAATATATGACATAATTGCATTGATAAATTTATAGAGCACCCTTCACAGTGCACATCAATCAGAGGCACAATGCACACCAATCCACTGGTACACTCGGAGGAGGGGTTGGCGAATCTGTATCACCATGGGGGCCGTGGTGGGAGGCGAAAACACTAATTTTTACTATAAACTTCCATTCCGTTCCCATAGTTGCACAGTTTTTGACCTGAGTGGGATGGGGTGAGGTGAGTGGGTGGGTGGGATGGGGAGTGGACGGTTTGGGAGCCGGTGGGGAAGTAAGGAATTGGCGGTAACCAGACAAATCCTAAATTTACAGGGCAACGCCGGGTACCCCAGCTAGTTACCGTGGTATATATATATATATATATATATATATATATAAAATATATGCAAGACTCACAAGGGGTATAGCACTACATCACCAGGGGCCATTAACAACCGTCAGAGTAAGAGATCACTTGAAGCGGCAAACACATTGCCTAACATAAGCGGAATTCACATTAACAGAACAGCAGTGATGGCCAGACCACTTCAAACCGGTGCAGTTATCCCTTAACTAAATTCACTTGAAACATTCTTGTACCTTGTGCGTATCCTTCACTGGTTGCATCATTGTTTGCTCTAAGGACAAAAGAAGTATTTTAGGTCGAGACTACAGGTCAGACCATGGCAAGAGTGCCATACTGGGACCAGTTTGAGGGCCTTGTAAGTTAGGTTATTTGCTTATAGTCATCTATATAATACACAAGATTCCTTTAGAACTGCCCTATGGCCATGCACAATTAAGTCAGTGTGGCTCATTGCCATGGCACATTGGACAGCGACATAGCACACTAAAAATGTAGTACATAAATGAAACACCTAAGGGGTGTGGCAACTCTTTAAATGGGCACCAGTTGCCAAGAATCCTACCAAATTAATTCATTAAAAAATAGTTGTAAATAGAATTAAGGCCATGCCCATCCATGCGTGCCCACTCCCCCCCCCACATAGGGGCAAGAGGGGGCACTTACCTTCTCCCTGGAAAACTGACATGTATTTATTTTATCTATAAAATAAATTGGACTTATTGGCCTTTAAAAAATTCCTTCACACTAAAAGCACTGATGATACTAATGACAAAATCTGCATTTAAACACCTCTATGAAAACACAGACATGTAAGTCTACATTCTTAACTTCCAGCTTTGCATTTTTCAAGCTCTACAAAATTTTCACCATTACCACTGTGTTCTGACTCCTACTGCGAAGATATCTGCAGGTACCCATGGCAATGCCGTCACTCTAGTACGGTCCATTTTAAGGGGACCTCGAAGGTGTGGCACCCTTCAAAGGGGCAGCAGTGATGAGGGGGACCCGGTCAATGACCCGGTAGAGTAAATGGATAGCAACGCTGGCCAAGAGTGCGAGGGGTAATGAATTCGAGCCCCCGTTGGGCGGATATGCTTTGTAGGCTGCTATTAGCGCAGATTATTGCAGGCTGTCTGTTCTGTTAGTAGTTAAGATTTATGTATTCTGTCATCGGAGTTCCTGTAAATTGTTTCAACTGCATAATTGTACACTGTAACCGGTTTCGGTCTGCCAACCGGATTGTTGATTAAACGAAAATTATTATTATTATGAAGAATATCACCCAAACTTCAGTTCATTGTGAAGCGAGTATGGTCATAGAGTCACCATAGAAAAGGTATATGTTCCCATAAAACACATATCTATTTCAGCATGCAGGTTTGATTGCAACATCATATTAACTGTCATTATCGTCATTTTTTCATCTGTTATTATTACTGGGAATATTAGTTTCATTTTCAAGTCATTACTACTGTAAATATAAATTTCATCTTTCTTTCGATATTACAATATTCTTTCTGATATACATGCTGACCAAGGAACGTGTTGTCCTTTAGACGAGTTTATGGTATTTCTGAATGGTAGTTATATGCAAATGCAGGAAATGATAAAACAAGGGTGATGCTGTTTCTATTGCATTGCATAGCATTTGAGGCAGTGGGAAGACATCTTATGCATTCCTGTTAAATGTTGGGCAGAATACTTTAATGCAATGTTCAATGTGTGACCTGAAGAATGGTGGGCAATTCTTGTCTCCAAAGCAAAGCAATCCCTTTATGCATCTTTTATTACCGGAACTAATCTTACTTAGATGACAATGTTTCATTATCTGTGTCCTATTGAGCTTTTGTGATTGGAGTAAACTTACTAACTTACTTGAACAACCTCTGCTTCAAATATTGGATGCTTCAAGCGCATTTGACTTTATTCTTTATACTTGTGGGATGTGGAGGTGTAGGGGTATACGTACGATCCTTGGAGCTGGAAGGTTGCAGGTTCGAATCCACTCCAGGGACCAAAGCAAGTCCAACACTCGCAATTGCTCATGCGCTTCGGCATGAAACTCCGATTCAGTGTTCTCGCTGTAGTCAGAAGCACCTCTGAGTATATATCTTGAAGGGGCGCTATAACAAGTGCTCATACATATTACACACATTAGCCTCCTATCTAACATCGAGAATAATGAGAGGAAATCTTCTAAGCTAGAAAAAAATAATAAATATATCTGCCCTGACAGTGCTTGCCAAACGCCAATACCGTAGCTACAGCGCTCAAGCAGGGCAAAATAACCGTAATTCCCAATTCCAATGAAAACCCAACCAGAATAGCATATAAGAACACACCTTAACTGCCAGCAATATACCTCGACCCAATTAACCTGGTATGATCAATGAAAACAAGTACCTTCCTTGTAAGATCCAGGCATTACGCTCTCGGCGATTTTGACTCGCTGTGCCGAAACTCAATCAAAATACGTCGGATACCCGATGTTTGTTGATAATCCTTCGTCAGGCTATTTCTATATTTTTTATTGGCTACGATTTTCCAGGACACGCGCCTTCAAAGCCGTCGGAATGTCCGGGTGAATGTCACCACCGCCGACGACGAGGGTATTTACATAAACACAAAGCTAAGTTGGGGTCAGATTATTATATAGGTCAGGTCGTATTAAAATTATCGTTTTGTGCATAGATCTATGGTTTCATGACCTACTTAATGTAGGTAAGTAAGCGTCAATGCGAAGCTATTTCTAGCTTCTTAGATTTCTAGAGACTCAGCGGGTATGCGAGTTCGTGGTCATTACGTAGAGAGTTCCAAAAAGTGGTATGCTGCGTTACCTAGCAGTGGTAGGATTACGCATAGGCTACCCATTGCTGACGGCATTCAAAGCTGAACGGTATCAACAATCCAACTCCCGTAGCTCAGTGGTGAGAGCGCTGGTCGTTAAGCTGAGAGTCATCCGCGCGACCCGGGTTCAAACCTCACACAGGGCAAAAATTTATTTGAATTTTCTGTTAGCTGCCATTGGCGCTTTGCTGTTGTGTTGCTTGACTCGGGTTGTGCTAAAAATAAAGATAGCCCCTCCCACTTCTGGCTTGGCCGACCAGAAGTGATCCAGTTCTTAGGCCATTATAGTTAAGTTACCGAACCCACTGCTGTAAAGCCGAACTGCGCGTCGTGCTACAGTGGGCCGTATTTCGTATAACTTGTACTTGTAATCATTCTGCGGTGTGTCAGATTGAAGCATTAAAGAAGATATTATTATTATTATTCTAATTCAAATAACAGTTTTTGTTCACCAATGCAACTCTATATATCCCTAAACCTAACAGACCCTCACGACGCCTAACCCAACCTAGCCGACCCTCACGACGCTTAAACTTGAACCTAACCGACACGCCGGTCCCCGACACTATAGTTATGCCGAGGCGCTGCCGTCGCGTAAACAATAATAATAATGGAGATGAGCGGTTCACCGCAGTACGTATCACTAACTTATGGTTCGTCTTAAGCAAGAAATCTTTAAATACAGTATTAAATGATGTAAACTTATGGTTCGTCTTAAGCAAGAAATCTTTAAATAGAGTATTAAAGGATGTAAACTAATGTTACACAATTGAGGGATTGTGCAAAGTAACTGTAATCAACCATTTAAGTTAATTATGTAGGGCTGTAGGATACATTTTCCGCAGGAAACGAGTGTCGCCTAAACACCTTTTTTAACATCACGCGTGGGCTTTCTTTAGCCTATAATTATCATAGGTCGAAGACTAGAACTATCTCGCTCAAATTCGGAGGGTTGAATTAAGGATCGACTGCAATGCTCAATCTGGTGGAAAAGGTGATTTGTGGCGGTGGATAGGCTATAGCCTACGCATGGTCATCGGCTGATCCTGATACTTATATGATTATTATTCCATGTTCTACCAAAACAAAATTGCATTTATATTAATGTCGTTTAGCCACTACACTAGGTCTGCATTATCTTTTAATACTAATGCTGTCAATACTACAACTACCACTGCTACATGGTATAATCCGCTTCCACAGCAGTACAACAACTATTACTACTACTACCCACGAAATAAGATTAATTTGCGCTTTAAAAATCTTCATACAATAATAATGCTAATTATAAGTAAGTAATTAGGCATTTCTTTATTGATAAAAGAAATTGTAATGAATTCCAATTTTTAATTACATAATATCCATAAGTCGTTGTGGAGGATTGAATTTCCAGACATTTTGGTAACAGCTCCTAGCACAATTGTTTACACTCCTGAGGGATTATATGTAGCTCGAGAAGAAAAGTAAATCATAAAAATTTTATAATAGAGAATTGCCTTTATCATTATAAATGCAGCATGGTTGACAACTACTAGTACATCTGGATGCAGACATATAATGACAATGGTGTCTAAGCATGCTTACAAGACTCTAGCTAACGACTCCAAGCACGTTGTCAGCAAAAGTGTCCCAAACCAGTATGATTTGGCAGAGGATCGAAACAAGAAGTAACCTAGGATGCACTCTCTAAATCCCAGCTTAAGAGTCTGTGGAAAATACCTTCCACTACATGCCACTACAGAACATGTACCGTATACAAGTGAGCTTTGCAGTACCTTCATTCAGTGTTTGGTCTACAGCGGAAGTCACTGGATTGAATTCTACCAAATGACTAAAAAAAAGGTTGTCAGAAAATTTGACCGATGAAGGTGTCATCGGTGGTTCAGCCATCCGCAAAAAATGTCCGACTTTTCTTGCCCCCCTCCCCCCACCAGAAATGCGGGACTAGAATAAACACTGACCTTCAATATTGCCCGGTCAACACTTTTTCTACAATGCTTCAGATGGTCAGAAATTGTCGTAAAGGTATATCCTAGATAAGAGATCGCTTGCTAGTCACTAGTCAGAGATCGTAAGCACGAAAATTCATAAAATACAATGTGCGCATTTGGATGCGCGATGTTCACTTGCACAAGAATATATACAGCCGTCCCAACACACAAATGGAGAATCTTCTACAACTGTCAAAGTCCCATTCAGACAAGGGCGGATCCAGGGGGGGCATATCCGGCCATGGCCCCCATTTAGGAATTTCTTACCAGCTATTCTGGCTCGGAAAGTTAACGTGGCTCACATGTTTTGTAGGCGCCATCTGCAGTACAGGGGTTTAAGAACACTGCATGACTGGAAAAAGGTCGTCAACTATTTTCGCGGATAAAATGGTATCTTTTTTCCTGGCAATTCGACAAATGACTAAAAAATCATCAGATTTTTCGGTGACCAAAGACAAAAAATTTTCCCTGTCCCAAGACCGAAAAATTTTGGCCCCTCCCTTCAAAAATTTCTGTATCCGCCCCTGCATTCAGAAAGTATCCTGCATTACTCCGATGTCTCCAAGACACCACCGAACAGTGCACACAAAAACATGATTCCAAGATGTTGAAATTTTTTAAAACATAATCCAGTCTCTTAAACTCGTGTATATATAAGCGTTATTTTAATTCTGATTGCAGTTACAATTATCATATTCAAAACAGAAAACGGTTTCAATAGCAAAGAAAAATCTGCAAACCATGAACATTTTCAGTGAAATCCTTCCGACGTAAGCACACACGGTGTAGTGGACCCGCTAACATGAAGACACCAACAATGGATACGACACGGCCCGTAAACCACGTCGCATATCAAACGGGATGATGCAGAAAAAGACAACATTTAGAGCTACGCTGCGTTATTGTACAGCCATCTTACGCAAATAACTTCAAGGGATAGAATCATCGAACACCAATTTGCGTAAAGCAGAATGCCGCAAAACCGGGTATACACACCTCTCGCATATCGAAGCAAACTTGTCCTAACGCTTCGCAGTAAGCCCAGCAACCAACAAAATTCTCGACATGAAGCACGGTAGCAAGCAGCAAATTGACAGAAAAGAAACCAATGAGACCCAAACTGACATATTATGTAGAGCCTATCTGAAAATCTAGACGATTGCGAATAAAATCGTTAGTGACGGTTAACACTAAGTGTCACTGCAGCTACAGAATGAGCGGGGCGTTCCACTAAATAGGATGACGACCACACTCCGTTCTAGTTCGGGCTGTAGGCAGGTGGGGCAGGGTTTGTTCCAACAGGCATCGCGATCACCTCTTCATACTTCGGAGGCAAAAGAACCTTTGAAGAAAAAAACAACAAATGCATTGAAAATTAATCTGATAGTTTGTTGCAATGTTTGGGCCACAGCACATCTAGAAAAGAAATTCCAAGAGCCAACTCAACTCACAAAGATGTTGCTTTAACGTGATTTACAATCTACAGTTGAACTAATTGCTGGGTCCATTTCTTCGATAACAAAGTTTGCAGTCTTCAGTGTAGCTTTCAACACAAGTAAGAACTCCACCACTACCCACAGTAGTGACAGTACCAATAGGGCCAGTCTCATGTCTGGCAAAAGCAGGAGGGTACCATGAACAGCCCGTGTGGTCAAAAGACGGCATCACACACGAAAACTACGACTATGACCGCAATTTAACTAAAAGAGAAATACATTGTCAGTGGGATGAGAAATGGCACTGTAAGGACCAGACTTTTGACAAGGTCCCTGGACAAGATGGACACAGAGCACAGTGATTATGTGTAACAGAGAGTGGACTATAAGTGACCGTGCATGAGAAAACCCGGCCAAAGTCGAAAATATTGAAACCGAGTAAATCGAGCGGAAAGGTCTACACCCAGTTCTCAAAGAAATGCACGCTACTGTGCGGAGACTCCTATTTAAATCTGTGCCATTCCTTCAATTTAATTTTCCAAGAAAAGCCGTTGACACCATTGGAAAGAGCAGAAAATTTTAAGTTTAGAACATATTACTAAATTCTGATGAAAAATCTATTGACTTTTGTGTGGTTCATGTAATGGATGTAATTTTCAACTGGCGATTTCTCCCTAAAACGATTTCTCAAGATGCTAAAAAATCATAAAAATTTCATTTCAAAAGATGCAAATATATGGTTTTCACCAATTTGATCAACTATATCTGTACTATTTAAAACAAACTTAAACTCATTTTATGGAAAATCCGACTTTGGGAGGGTTTTCTCATGCACGGTCACATATATAAAAAAGATGAGTAGCGTCAATTACCTCAACGTCATCAGAGCTGGTGATCATATCATTATCGTACGATCTGAGGAGACTTCCCTGGCCAATCGTTCTATCCGGTTGGTTGAAGAACTTGTAGCACGACCACACGATACCCATCAGGTAAGCCTAAACAGATTGCAACAGTTTCAAAGAATAAAGAATTCATTCATGTGGTCACAGGTCTCAAGTTCCAGGAATGGCTCTGGGGTGGGGGGCGCCAAATGACTGCCATCTCAGGCAAAACCATTTTAGACTGTGCTCTAGTTCTACCCATATGCAATGTGTACATAATGAGAATCAACGCCGGGCCACTTTCACAATATGCACTGGGGACAAGGAATACTAACTCCACTTTGCAAGCAGACTCTAGGATAATTTCCAATAGCCTAGGGATTCTTGCTACAGTGCGTAGGAAAATATATAACACAAAAAAAAATATTAAATGTTAAATTAAAATAAATTAAATTTATAAAAAAAAATATTAAATTTAAAAATTCTGTAAAATAAAAACATATAATAATAAGAAGAATAAGAATATAGTAATAATAGTAATTACCTGAACCACAAGAAGTCCAACCGACAAAAGGACGAGCGCCAACGTCAGGTAATCAGAATCAATGCCCAGCATGTAATCCCTAAACGCCGAAGGTGGCTAGAAGAACCAAAATGACAGAACAGGGTAATTTATGTAGCACCTCTGTAAACGATCCTCACCAAAATGGCTTCTGAATGAGCAGAAAAGCTAACACAAGAAATGTAGTTTTCTACGCAACTCAACGTGAAAAAACGTCTCAATGTTTCCTGTATACACGAGACAGTTTCTCTCATCAATGTACCGAGCGTAAGCCTGAAAATGATATGAAGACAAAACTGTTCTCCAGTCCCACCCCCACCCCAACAGATCTGTCCCCAATCCTACCCCATTCTCAATACCAATCCCCAACATACAACTTCAATCTACCTTAAGTTGTCAATATTACAAAATATAAATATGATCGTTAGCACTAACACTATTAACATCAATATAATTACTATTATTATTATCACTGCTATCATTATTATTATTATTCATTACTATTATAATTATATCATAACTATAATTAT
Source organism: Lumbricus terrestris (assembly GCA_949752735.1). NCBI lineage: Eukaryota > Metazoa > Annelida > Clitellata > Crassiclitellata > Lumbricidae > Lumbricus > Lumbricus terrestris. Next base: position 3,507,555 of record OX457045.1, read on the forward strand.
GCATTTATAAGGCACCAATACCAAATGACCAAGCATCTATTGCTGGCACTGATTAATACTGAGTGAAAAAACCTGTTGATGCTTACAAAGCAACTGTTGCCTTAGGGAGGGCCCTAGGAGACTGAGACCAAAAAAGCAGCTACACAAATTTTTCCCTGACTTGCACAGCCTGGGTTCTCTGTTCCGGACGCTTACCAGTCCTGCAACGAAGCGCTTGATGTACGGAACATCGGACAGGTAGCTGACGACCGTTAGACTCGACAGACAGAAGACGAAGACCTGAAGACCCATGAAAGGCATCATGTAGCCTGGCCGACCCTGAAACATTCAGTCACATCACAAACTCCATTTAAGGAGATTTGATCTATTTGTACCCAGATCACGAACCTCATTAACCCAACATCGGGCATTTGCTATTGTTGGTCCTTTAATTTGGAATCACCTTCCTTCTGAAATTCGTGGCAGGATTCTTGTAGGAAATTCACCTGCATCTTTTCGCTGCATGCTTGAAGACTTTTCTTTTTTCATGGCCTTGTCACGCTGAGAGCGCTTCTGAATAGCTCTGCTGTGAGAAGCGCTTTACAAATGCTTTATTAGATTAGATTAGATCTTCCTTCGAACACATTTTATTTAGTTTGCAAGTTCTCTTTATCGTTAAATTAATTCGTTTTTCGCTACGACATTCGTCAACAAAACAAACTGTCATAAAAAGTCCAGAATGCAGAAACAACCAAATTCTCTTTAAATTACCTTAGAATTTCATCGGCTTCATATCCCTTAGATATTATCACCCATGTTGCAGTACTTACGAGCAAACCGAACAAAGAAACATAGGGCTCATAGGGTCTGGAGCGTAGGAGTCATAGGGCCTGGAGCGTAGGGGTCATAGGGCGTGGAATGTAGGGGTCATAGGGCCTGGAATGTAGGGGTCATAGGGCGTGGAATGTAGGGGTCATAGGGCCTGGAATGTAGGGGTCATAGGGCATGGAACGTAGGGGTCATAGGGCGTGGAACGTAGGGGTCGTAGGGTGTGGAATGTAGGGGTCATAGGGCGTGGAACGTAGGGGTCATAGGGTGTGGAATGTAGGGGTCATAGGGCCTGGAATGTAGGGTCATAGGGTCTGGAATGTAGGGGTCATAGGGCCTGGAATGTAGGGGTCATAGGGCCTGGAACGTAGGGGTCATAGGGCGTGGAACGTAGGGGTCATAGGGTGTGGAATGTAGGGGTCATAGGGCCTGGAATGTAGGGTCATAGGGTCTGGAATGTAGGGGTCATAGGGCCTGGAATGTAGGGGTCATAGGGCCTGGAACGTAGGGTCATAGGGCCTGGAATGTAGGAGTCATAGGGCCTGGAACATAGGGGTCATAGGGCATGGAACGTAGGGTCATAGGGCCTGGAACGTAGGGGTCATAGGGCGTGGAACATAAGGGTCATAGGGCCTGGAACGTAGGGGTCATAGGGCCTGGAACGTAGGGGTCATAGGGCGTGGAACATAGGGGTCATATGGCCTGGAACGTAGGGGTCATAGGGCGTGAACTTACCTTGATCGCTCCATAGATCAACATCATAGTTACACCAATGCTACCACCAACGATCAGAGCAGCAGCAAATTTATCATCTGAAAGAAAAACAGAAAGCAGCTCTAGAAATGATTAATAACTGTCACACGTAATTATCACAAAAACATCATAAACGCCCCGTTTCATGTCATGTCACAGAGGCCAATAGCAAATGTACCTGTATTGTATACGGATGTCAATAGCAAACGTACTCATATTGTATACGGAGGTCAATAGTAAACGCATCGTATTGTATATGGAGAGCAATGTCAAAAACCCTTGCATTGTATACAGAGGGTAATATCAAATACACTCACATTGCATATGGAGAGCGATATCAACTGCATTTCTACTGTATATGGATACTGGATAGCAACAACAAATACATACGAAAAGCAATAATTTATATCAAATACACAGTACACACGTAATGTACACAGAGGGCCATATCAAATATACACTTGTATTGAATGCATTTATATTGCATACGAATGGCATTATCAAATGCACTTGTATTGTATATGGAGTGCAATGTCAAATATCCTTGCATTGTCTACAGAGGTCAAATAGACTTGTATTGCATACAGGGGCAATATCAAATACACTCATATTGTATACCGAATACCAGAGGGCAATATCAGATGCATTGCCATGTATCGCACAGATGCGCAAAATTTATGTATCCATACATGGAGAGACACGCCACGACTTAATGATGACTTGCCATCATTGCAGTTCCTCAGTTTCTTCATCAGCCCGTTCCATTCCGGTTCCGTTGTTCCCAGGACGTCCGTCGTTGCTGGAACAACGTCGACAACGAGACCGGGCAACGGACAACGCTCGTAGACGCTGCATTGCAGGACGAGCAGAGCGCTCAGACACACGAGGGCAACCTGAGCCAACTAAGCACAACAATGCATAACAAATTAATTGTAATCCAGCAAGACAGTATGCATTCATGAGTAAACTTGCATGTACACATGAATGTGCACGTGTGTATATGCGAGTATATGTGCGTATGTATGTACGTATGCATGCAGGGTAAGTGCAACATATATGTGTACTTGCTTGTGTGCGTGTGTATGGTCACTGTGCTTCACTCAGAATTGCACAGCATCATCGAATTCATGTCGCAAAGTTATGTGAACACGTCTTAACGTTGGAAGTAAGGCAAAAATCAAATACAGCTGAGACCAAATCCAATAGTTACTCTGTCAAATCACGAGGCCCGAGGAAATAACCGTTGGCCCAAAAAGAAAATTCGTGAAAGAAAATACAGTAAATAATTACAACATCCTTTATAATCATTTGTGACAGGGTTCTATGCATTTGGCGGTGTTACATTACATTATTGGCACGGCAATGACAACAGGATTGCGTCAGTAATGTTTAAATAACGTCCACACGTACACTAATAAACCAATTAAGTAATCGGTTATTTTTCGCAATTACACTTCCTCGACTGAAACCACGCCCATATGTTAGTTTTTATGGCAACAACTTCGTTTGTTCCCAACACTTAAAAACTACACTACTGCGTTATTCCAAACTCTTCAACGACTCACGATTCGAAAACAGAAAAAGTTCGCTAAACGAGTTTTAAATAACAAGTATTTCTGATTCCTTCTGAGCATGTAAGAACGACGATTACGTACCAACCAAAATACTCCGAATGCGACCGTACCAGTGCGAACATGGAGGCACCAACAGCACGAATACATTCCGGAATTCTCGAAGACCAACTTCCAGCGCATTTTCAGCTCAGTTCGTAGTTTAAAAAACGATTTTAATAATGTTTTATAATGTGAAGAAATCAGAAAACAAATTCACAGATTGGTAAGACCTCGATTCTACATCTGACTCACCAAGGTTCCATGGCTGGTGACTATAAATAAAAGGATGCTCAGCGTAGCATCACCTAACGACTGTATCTAGAACTAGTTCAACTCAGCCTGAGAAGTTATGATGACAATGTCATGATGATGACGACGACGATTTATCATAATGATGGAACTGATTATGCTGGTTTTGATGGTGATGATTATGCTGTTGACAGTTTTTATGACAACTTGACATCTAACCTTCGAAGTGGCCTGCGGCAAGTCCCACGGTCTTCCATAGAAAGTCTCGAGATTACGAATCGACATGGGCGGAGACTTAGGGGGAGGGGGACGGACCCCTCAATGTTTGTGGTGGGATGACCGTCCATGCATTTGTTCCTTCCAAATGGTCAAGTGTTAGGACATGCACATTTGATGAAGGACTAAAAAGTCATCAAATATTTTTGGCAGAGGACAGAAAATTTTGTGCAAATGGCTAAAAAAAGGTCGTCAAGAAAATTTCGTTGGTGAAAATGGAAAACGTTGTTTGTCGGTGACTCAGCTGTCTGCCAAAAATTAAAGATACAGCGCTATGTACCTCGTATTATTATTATTCTAACTATTCTTTTGGAAACTCTTCGGACTAGACACAGCGCTCGTGAATAAGCTGGTGCCTTTTGCTTGGCTTTCAAGTGGCACTCTAGAAATTTGGAGATTACGATGCAAGGATGATGATGATGATGACGACAACGACTAAGGTGACAACAGCAACATCGCAAATTGCATGATCGCTAGCTTTGCAATCATGATCATAAGTTCCAATATTTCTAAAGCCCAATATAATAAAAATAATTATTTCTTTCATGCGCATGCCCCGGTAGCGCATATCTAATCTAATCTGTTTGTAAAGCGCTTCTCACAGCAGAGCTATTCAGAAGCGCTCTCAAAGGACTTCAAGCAGCGAAAAGATGCAGGTGAAATTCCTACCACAATCCTGGCACAAATTCCAGATGGATGATGATAATAATACAACAGTAGCTTGCTCTTGAACTGTTTACAAAGCTCAGAAGTGCAAACTGAAGTAGGGCAACAATTGAAAGCCACAAGTAGACTCAGTTTTCAGTTTATGGTGAAAGAAAGCCTCACAAACAGGTCAAAGTTCCTATTTACAAGTCAAAGTTCATATTTTGGTCCTCAAGTCTCAATTGGGTCTTTGCTCCAAAACAGGCCTATATTTGTGATCTCGTACTTTGTCCTCTGGAACCTATAATTGCCGATTCTTTGGGTTAGTCTCATAGGGTTTTCCTCTTTGTATCGACTAAATTCCATAAGCTGTTAATTCGTAATATAGACTCGCATGTGAAACTAAAATCCAATAACAGCTTAGAACGATTCTTATTTTTTTAATAAGCACATTTTAAACGTCTAAAATTACAGATCCAAGTTCGCCAAAGTCTTTTGCTAATGTTCGAGCGCCAAGCATCCACTGCATTTATTCCAATTCATCTTCCATCGAACACAACCACTGGACAAAAACAGAAAAGAGGAAATATCGGTTTAAGAAAAAACTTAGCTGAAGTAACATGAATAAACATAACCTTTATTTTTAAATAAGCATGTAAAGCATGCTGTCCAATTGATGCTATTTTCAACGGTTTAGTAATTCTAGATGATTCAGATGTCAGTGCTTGGAAAAGTATGTGGGTATCACCACAAAACCTGCATCAGGTCTGTCCATATGTTACACTAGTTGATTTGCATGTATACGGGTTTGTCGACAAAATGTGCGCATGCAAAATAAATGTCTAATTATGATGTCCACATTAGACCGTTTATTGCGCCGTGCTATCCTTTTGATTACATTAAAATTAAGTTCTGTTCAGATTTAAACAGCAAACTATAACAGTTAACCAACTTCATCTAACAAATATGATGTCTAACAAACATAAATAGTAACTTACGGTAAAATAAATTCAAGCTTTATAGTGAATGTAGCTAACTAACTTAAACTGTAAAGTGGTGGGGAGTAGAGAAGCTTATTTGTACACACACATTGGGTTTCACAAAATACATGACTCAGCATGAGTTACATCAAATAATGGAGTGGTCGAAAATACTATTTTTTCACATGTAATTTATGGATGGGCCCTGGCCAGTCCTCTCACTTGTACATATATTGCGATCATTTTATACCTAAGAGACGACAAAAGGAGCAGAAATTCTTTAAATCATAACTCCATGATCTCTACAGCATCAAACAAAAGCAAAGTCGTTGGAACCAGCTTATTCAAAAAACCTCCAGCCTTGACTGAGATAGAATTGAACAATAACCTCTCCATTTGTTTGTTTGTTTGTTTGTATGTGCACTTGTTATAGCGCCCCTTCAAGCTCTCTCTACTCAGAGGCGCTCCCGAATGCAGCGCGGACACTGCATCGGAGTTTCACGCCGAAGCGCTGAGCAATTGTGAGTGAAGGACTTGCCCAAGGTCCTTACGCGGCGAGGTGGATTCGAACCTCGAACCTTCCGGCTTCAAGGCAATGACGCCACCACTACACCACCGCGCCATTCATTATCAATTCATAATGCCAACTGTTAGAAAACAATTAAACATACAAGACAAAAGTTTTTTAAATCTTCTACTTACTTCTCCGCGTGCGTTTCTTGTACATAATCCTATATCCACACTCACGACATCGTATTGCATCTCTCGCACGAATCTCACTTTCCATATGACAGTCTGTAAGCATCATAACAATCACAATAATATGAACAATCCAAGAATTATATATAGTGCCCCCTTCAGGTTAATACTCGGAAGCGCTGCCGACCCAACCTCGGCTAAAAAGTACTTTTTAAAGGCTGTGTTAAAACACATATGATTCAGTTTTGTTAAACATTCCAAAGTTTTATCTATAGAGTAAGAACCGCACGCATCATTTTTATTCATTTTGCGTATTTCAATCTATATAGAAAATTTTTTAGAGTTTGACGTCAATTCCAATTTGTGGTTGGTGTTTCCGGGGTTTGCGACAAACACCATATTTGATTTTACTATATCAATTTTTTTAAAAACCCAGAATACAAACCGGCACAAACGTAGATCATCGCTGCAGCTTTCATCGTCGAAGCAGCTGAAGAACTACCTGCAGCCTTCTCTTTCGGGTCCATACCTAGCACAAAGCACAAAAACTTGAAATATAATGATCTTTTGCAATTTCATACATGTTTGTTTGCATGCATGCGTACTTGCCATAGCGCCCCTTCAAGCTCACTACTCAGAGGCGCTCCGAGTACAGCGCAGACACTGCATCGGAGTTTCACGTCGAAGCGCTGAGCAATTGCAAGTGAAGTACTTGCCCAAGGTCCCTACGCTACAACTTGAGGTGAATTCGAACCTGCAACCCTCCGGCTGCAGGCAGCGAACATACCCACTACACCGCGCACCACATCATGCGAACATGATTTCATATAAATGAGAGCATTTTACGTGATTGCCTGGAACTACACCACTGGTTGTTCTCTGCCAGTGCCAGTCCCAAGCCTGGACAAAGTAGGAGGGCGACACTAACATCTTTGATATGGCAGTGTCGTTAAATATTTTGGGTCATAAATGGTCAGATACAATACAGTACAATAAACATGTAACGGTAATCTATCGTTTTAACGGAATTAACTATTTTTCTCATTTCGGAAAACGGAATAGCGGAATAAATTATACGAAATATTTGGGCAGTCACAGCATCATTATTTTTCAACATTTTGGCTTCTACTTCGGCGTAAATCATTATCATCAATCAGGTTTCCATTTAGTCACGATTTCATTTAACCAATCCAGCTTCTATTTCAACAATAACACTTTTTTATCAATTCAATTTCTATTTAAATAACAATTATTTTTCATCAATCCAGCTCCAATTTCAGTAATAATGTTTTTGCAAATCCCACTTTTATTCTTCTATTGCTTGAAAAATTATTTGATCAATCCGACTACTATTTAGCAAGAATTCTTTTCGTCAATTCAACTGGTATGCCATCAACGCTATATCCCATGCAATGGCGAATAATTAATTCCGCTAAAACGATAGTGAACAAAATGGCAGATAATTAATTCCGTTAAAACGATAGATTACCCATGTAACAAGTGATTGTCTGGTCGTTAAATAAAGTGACTGTATAGGGTTACCACCTGGCCATTTTCCAATGAACTTATTGGGTGCGATCCTTAACCGCCCTGCCTTTTTGAAGGAACGTATTGGCAGGCTAAAATAAACTTATAATAATTACAGTCGGATAGGAAAAACGAAAATATGTCTGACATACGAGTCCCGGTCTTTGCGCCCATTTTTGGTACCATTAAAGAAACGATCGAAGCAGTCTGAGGTTTTTTGGTGATTGACTTGTTTAAAGAATCGGTTTCATAGCGCAACCAGAAAACTAAAAACAACCTATTATCGTTTGCATGCTTTAGAGTTTAGACAACCAATCTGTCTCATCCAAACTTTAGAATATAAAATAAATACTACGTATAAGAACACCAACCATTGAATGAATATCTCTACGGGCTGATTTTCTAAATAAATGAACAAATTCCACACAGAAATTATAAACCGCTAATTCAGCGCCACATTAGACGTTTTAATCTAGATATGTGGTTCTTGCTATATAGAGCCAGAATTTTTTGCTTGATATAGCACTACGATTGAGAGTGATTGGATAAGTAAGTAACTAAATAGTCTCCAATCTGCTTAAGAATCTAAAAAGGGTGCTCTGGGAAAATTAGCCTATTATGGGAATGTTTCGTTCACATTATTGTTTAAAAACCTGGTGTAGCAAATCATATAACAAACTTGCATCGAAATCACCTCTACCAAACTAACCTAGTCGCGATCTGTGTTGCTTAAATAATTATCATCTGACCATGCATATAAAACCTTCATAGCAATAGATAAATGTAATAGGCTGCGTTCTCTCAGTATGAAATTTTGAATAACGAAAATTGAATAGAATTTGAATTGTCAGATTCTGTATAAAGGTTGTAACCAAGCTTGTTCTTTTGTCGGCGTTGCATAACTTTTGATTTTACGATTAATATTGCTCGATTTGCTACACAACTTGGTTTTTCGGGTGCTGTAGAAATCTCGAGAAAATTAGTAAAATAGCCTATAAAAAATATTGCAACAAGCTTCGTTTATTACAAAAATAATATGCGAAACCAGGTGACATACTCCGATCCAAGTTGCTGCGATTCAGAAAACGTGAGATCATTTCGCATTCCTATCGTGGTTTCTTCAAGAAATGTGAGTCCAATGATCAATGAGTTCAGAGTGCTGATAAATTGTCAGATCTGAATGGTGGTGGAAAATAATTTTAAACAAATACATTTGGGCGTCTACGATGTGCAATGTCTTTGTTTTTTCGACAGCAACGGAAGTTTCTTGGGAATCGATGGCCTCGTTTTCAGAATATATTCGTTTTAAAAAAGACACAAGCATTGGATATAATACGATGGTTATCTAGATTTGGCACAATTGTTTTCGAGCCATTAGTTTGGCTATTTTTCATAAAATTTCAAATAGATATATCGCGCTGGTCAATCTTATAATCACTGCAAGAATTTATATAATTGTTATTCCCCAATAACATCTCCATTGGAGATCTGCGTACTCTACCGGGTGCGATTTAGTAGTTGCCTGGATGTTTAATGGATTTTTGACCGATGGACGCCGATGTAGTTTCGTGTGGAAGAGAAGAAGAACTGACCATGTTTTCTAGATATTATCGTCATTTCTATTTATGCAAACGACCGCTGGATTAAAATGGACGGGGGTGATGTCCGGTTCGGACTGGGCGGCGATGACTTTAACTCGCAGGAGCTAGAACCAGTCGGAGGCGGTCTGGGGGCCCTGTTACCGGAAGACGAGGACCACAGTCTTGGCTTTCACCGGGTTAACTCGGAGCTGATCGTGTATCGGCCCGTGAAGAAAAAGGCGAAGTATGTGGGCAAGTATATCATGGGAGACATGCTCGGAGAGGGGTCGTACGGGAAGGTCAAAGAGTGCCTCGACTCGGAGACGCTTTGCAGGCGAGCGGTGAAGATCATGAAGAAGAGAAAGCTTCGACGAATTCCAAACGGCGAAGCGAACGTTAAAAGGTGCGGTGCTATTTATATAGGCTACTAAATAAAGACCTAGGTACTTGAATTTATTGTAATATTGCAATTTGCCTTATAATAATGATAATAATCTTTTTTAGAATTTCAAACTGGCACACCGCAGCTTGATTACAATTCATAGTATGAACAGATGGTCACAAGTTATTACAGGAGTCGAATTTAACTGTTTGGCAGCCATGCAAGGCGTTCATCACGTCCTACTGCTTATTTTGCCAGCACAATCTACCAAATGGAAGGTGGAGTGAACCTGTGGAAGCGTAACTGGAAATGATCCCACGTCTGTGCGCTCTTTGTGTACGTATGTTGCTCTTACCCTAAGCACCCTACCCCCATTCATCTGATGCTCAAAGATTTAGAATATCATTTGCACCAGTGATTTCTTTAGAAACTTTTTCAGCCCACATACGCTGCATAGCCGATGCCTTTAGAGGGAGCCTCTCGCAAAAAAATGCTGAAACATAGTTAACGAATCTAAGATGGTGCAGCTTGAAATGTTGTGAAGGTGAAAATTATAACGATGTGCGTCATCGTTGATTTGTTTAAAGGGAAATAATTCTTCTGAAGAGACTTCACCATCGCAACGTCATCGAACTGATCGACGTTCTGGAGAACGTAGAGAAGCAGAAGATGTACATGGTGATGGATTACTGCGTCGTCGGTCTGCAGGAACTGCTCGAAGGTGCGCCAGGGAAAAGGTTTCCGATCTTCCAGGCAAACTGGTGAGAATCGTTCGCCTCCTCCACTGGACCTTCCTCTTGGAACAGTACTCCATTGCACTTAGGTTCAGTAACATTTAGCTCTGTTCTGTATTACCTTTCCTGCATAAGTCACTCTCTGTAGAATGGACTTCCACCGTATCTTCGAAAACTCTGTTGTTCCACCTTCCTTAGGTGTTCAGCGTCGATCCACCCTTCGATCGGCGAACCAAGCTGAGTTTCTGGTTGCCTGCGTAGCTTCCTTTTCTTCTATGGAATGGACTTTCACCATCAGTTCGCTCCACCTTACTCTCTCCATGGTTGTCTTTCCCTTGCCTCAAATCCTGCCTTTTCTCTTGGGATCAATCGCACTGGGAGCGCTTCTGAAAGGCTGTTGCTAAGAGAAGCGCTTTACAGAGTGTCATGTAGAATATAAAACGATATCATTGGTCAAGTGCTTTTGTGAGGTGCTGTATAATGTTTGTTTACGTTTATAAAATGATGTTATTTAGGTATCCAGTTGCAGTGATTATGGTTTATCGTGCAGAAGCTGTTACTTTTACTATCGATGGTATTTGTCATGTTTTTGTAGCTACTTCTGCCAGCTTGTCGACGGCCTTGAATATCTGCACGGCCAGAACATCGTGCATAAGGACATAAAACCCGGTAACCTTCTTCTGACGAACGACGAAACGCTGAAGATCACGGACCTTGGTGTAGCAGAGGCAAGATTTGCGCATACACTATTTTAACCCTTTAATGCCGGGGGTATAGGATTTCCCATACCATTTTCTACCATTTTGGTATTAAAGGGTTAAGGAAGGGGTTTTAGGGTGATGGTTAAGACTCTGGCGCAGATACGCGATCACTTCTCGCTACTCTCCCGAAGTTTTTTCATTCAACCTTTTATCTGGCATTGATGAATCCAGCGTGCAATTGGCCTTGGGCCAATTTCTGCTGGGTTTTTAATATTTGATTTTTTCCCCACGCATTTTATCAAATTTTAACATATTGTGACAAAATTTTATGATATGCGGCACTTCGAGTGCAACATTTTTACATAATGTGACGGTGAAAAAGCGCATAAAAGGTTCCGTAATTCACTTGTCTCGTTCGTTGGTTTTCATTTTTGTTGACGATGTGCGTGACGATGGTGACCTAGAAGCGCCGCACATTGATATCTCATACTGTGGTCAACGAACTTTTATATATCAATCAATCAATCAATCAGAATTTATATTGCGCCCCTTCAAGGTACCTGCTCAGAAACGCTCCTGGCCAAGATCAAGTTTTAAAAATGTTCTTCAGCAGTTTGTAAGGTGTCGCAAAGTCAATGAAAGCCCATTCCAGGTTGTTCGACAGAGGACGAATGGTCTGGATTGATGATGAGATTGGACGTGGGTATCGCAGTATCACAGATACCATTTATTTCTTGCAATTAGTTTTTTTTTATCACTGCGATCTTTAAGCTAATAGTTACTACAAATGCATAAATCTATCTTAATGATTTAAAAAGAATGTTTTATGAATTCTGTTGTCAGTTTGTAAACAGTAAGCACAGATTTTCGTTTTCAGAACCGGATTTCCTGGTTTTTGTTTACCAACCCTAATTTCTGCATACATAATTATATTAATTGGATGAGGTCCTCTTCTTTTCAGGCTCTGGACGTGTTTGCACTCGATGACCTTTGTCGGACGAGCCAGGGGTCGCCTGCCTTCCAGCCGCCAGAGATCGCCAACGGAGAGGACACGTTTTCCGGTTTCAAAGTAGACATCTGGTCATCTGGTGTTACGCTGTAAGCGATTTTCCTTCTGTATGTATATGTAATATTGTGCATGTGTACATTGTATATTGTATGCATATGTATATGTGATATTGTGCATGTGTACATTGTGTAGTGTATGCATAATGCATATGTATATGTAATATTGTACAGTGTGTAGTGTATGCATAATGTATATGTAATATTGTGCATGTGTAGTGTATGCATATGTATATGTAATATTGTGCTTGTGTAGTGTATGCACATGTATGTATGAGCACTTGTTATAGCGCCCCTTCAAGATTTCCACTGAGAGGCGCCCTCGACTACAGCTTGGACACTGAATCAAAGTTTCACGCCGATGTGCATGAGCAATTGTGAGTGGTTCCTATGTGGCGGATTGTGGTAAATCAGAACCTGCAACCTTCCGGCTCCAAGGCACCGAACATATCCCCATCACGACTGCACCTCACATATATTTACTGTAAGTCTGTGGTCAGTAATGGTAAGTCTGTGGTCAGTAATGGTAAGTCTGTGGTCAGTAATGGTAAGTCTGTGGTCAGTAATGCATGCGTGCACGAGTGTTCAAGGTGTATGCTCCTCAGTCTTGGCCATAACGATGCGAGCTTCATCAAACGGCCAGTGTTAATCTCTCGATCCCTCATTTACCCAACATTTGCATATTAGTAGCCCCATTACCTGGGACCAGTTTAAACTAGTTTGGAACCATTTGAAATTCAGGTATACAGGTAAAATGTCGTTCTACTGAAACTGCTGAACCTAAAATACGGCCACTCAGTTTCAGAATTTGTGTTATAGGAATATTTGTACTTCTTATTCTTAATTTCTCTTCTAATGTTGTATTTCCGTTCTTAAAATAATTTTTAATATTCTACTTCTGTTTCTGAAATAATAAATTTCTTCTTATTCTACTTGTTATTCAAGAAAATATCGCTGGGAGTATAAGTCCTGGTGTTGTTAAAGAATCAATTCTAGCAGGGATTGTGTTTGTAGGTTTTATTGGTTTGTATTTGCAGGTAGCGTTGGTTTGTGTTTGCAGGTAGTTTTTTTTGTGTTTGTGGCTAGCAAGGTTTGTGTTTATAGGTAACATGGTTTGTGTTTGTAGGTACAACATAACGACAGGTCTCTATCCGTTTGAGGGTGACAATATCTACAGGCTGTTTGAAAATATCGGCAAGGGTGAATACGCGATACCTGACGGCGTTGATAAGCTACTTGCTGACCTTATCAAAGGTTGGAGTCATGACCAAATTAACTATCGATTTATTTATTTGGCTATTGAATATCTTTTCCTTATTTATCTATTTATCAATTATTTTACTAATTTGTTTCTTTTAAGTAAATACGTAGCTTGCTGGCTAAAAATGAATAGCTATATAATTTGTTGTAATTACTCTTTAAACTATTTATTTCTTATTTGTTTGTTACGTATTAGGCTTTTAATTTTTGTTACTTGACTGTCTGTTTATTTAACTTGTCGTTTAAATATAATGACAGTTTATTTATTTGAGCTATTTGTAGGTATTGTATTTTCTGTTAATTTTTTAGCCAATGGAATGTAACATCTGTCCCATGTTCTGTTTTGCACAGGTATGCTGCAGTATGAGCCAAGCAAGAGGTTTACCCTTCAGCAAATCAGAGCCCATGAGTAAGTCTTGCTCATCTTCTTCTGTACTCTTGCATATTCATGTATTCAATACATGAATTTCTGTTGCGCCTCTTCAAGGGCACTACTCAGAGGCGCTCCAAACCCACGGCACAGCCAAATAAAACAGTCTTGAGATGAGAGTGGAATGCTTGAGCAGGAGTTTGAGAAAGGGAGCAGAGTGTCAGAGGAAGGCCATTCCAGGTTGAGGGTCCTACCACCGAGAAGTTCTGCATAGTGGTAGTACGATCAAAAAGGACTCCGGCTTTGTTGTACCGTGCAAAGGGAGGGGAAGTGACAAGCAGTAAGAGCTACAGAGCTCGCAAAGGTAGTCGGGAGTGAGGCCAGGCTAGACTTGTGCATCATTATTTATGCCGGGCTTTTTCAATTACCGTACTTAACTCTCTGATACAGGAACCGACAAGGTGCGGCTTTGTTGTCGTCCCACATTGGAGTTAGAAGAAGATATCAGTTGAATGGAAGACAAACTTTTAACGTTAATTGTAATTATGGATGATTAAATGCTTTGAATGTTCATTAAATGGAAGAAAGGCAAGCATGGATGTTCTATCGTATCGTATTGTATCTATGAATTTATATAGCGCCTCTCACAGTGCACACCAAGCAAAGGCGCTCAATGTTATGACATTAGTTTAACATAGGGTTTTTGTGTGGAGATGAAAGAAAAGCTTTGCCTACGTGCCAATGCTTTGACAATTTAGGATTTTTGCATGGAAATGGAAAAAAGCTCTGTTTGCATGACATTACTTTAACATGAGATTTCATTTTTGTATGGTAATAGCAGAAAAACATTGAATGCATAACATTACTCCGACATTGAATTTTTCTGTGTGGAAAAAAACAGCTGGTTTAGGAAAAAGCATCCTCGCATGATGTCCGAGTACGTCCGACTGTCTCCGCGCCCGGAGGACGGCGACACCCTCCGCAGCATGACCGTGGTGCCCTACCTCATCAACCTGCATCGAGTTCACGCCGCCTCAAGCGACGACGAATACGAGGAGGAAGAGGAGGAGGAGCACGTCATTGCCGAAACGAGTCTGGAAGGTTCGTTGGAAAATGTGTATCACGAAATTTTATTTTAAAAGTGCATGAGTCAGCTGTTGCAGGAGCTTGATCCCTCCCGGAAGAATTCTTGCGCTGGCATGCCATGTATCTGCGGGACCGAACCTGGAATGGGCTCCATGTTGTACTGCGGTGCTTGGAGGTCACGCCACTGTGTTCCTTTTGAACTTAAAACTGCTGTATTTGACCGTGGTTGGACTGGAAATTCCTTTTGAACTTAAAACTGCCGTATTTGTCCGTGGTTGGACTGGGAGCGCTTCTGAGT
The DNA here is from genome assembly GCA_949752735.1 of Lumbricus terrestris. Taxonomy (NCBI): domain Eukaryota; kingdom Metazoa; phylum Annelida; class Clitellata; order Crassiclitellata; family Lumbricidae; genus Lumbricus; species Lumbricus terrestris. Next base: position 3,522,580 of record OX457045.1, read on the forward strand.
AGTTACCCTGAAGGTGCTCTATGTTCGAACTCAAGAATAAATTTGAGATGTTAATCGTAAAATAATGTAAGAAGAGCAGCCCATGAGGCAGCCACGGCTATGAACGTTCGATAGCTCTATTTTCTTTGACAAGCATAATAATTATGCGAGTAGTGATTGACCAGTCGTCTGCGTCGCCATCTCATCAAAAAACTTCTCGTCCTTCTTTACCCCTTTCTGCAACGTTTGAAAACCATTCTCTCGTTGGTCATGCTTTGTGCTTCTACTGTCAGTTCGAGCGCTTCTTTGAGGAGTTTCTTCTGACGTGGCGCTAAATACGAGTTTAAGATTACACTTGTGTTGTACGAAGCTCTTCTTTGTTGCAGATCACGACACGTTGGAAGTGAGGCACGTCGTCGTTCCCGTTGCCACCCACAGCGACCATGTCGTCGACGGTGGCACGGCAGAAGCCACCGTGCAGCTGCAGCGCAGGAGCAGTCGAGTGCGACGGTTCCAATTGAACGCCTGCCGGCCATCTTGACACCAGCATCCTGTGATAGCCATGCACGTTAGAGGAGCTACATAAATTGACTTTAGGAACAGCTGGAATCGGTTCTCTCTCGGACCCGAAATTGGACGATTGTTTTTTTGTTAACTGTAAATATATGCGTGTGAACGTGTTTGTATGCGCGGCGCTGCTGCTGCTATTTAAATTGCTTGTACAAAGGTTGTGCGTGTATATTTTTTTGTAACTAGTTTGAGCGTCGGTTTATATGTCTCGTTTTAAGTTTGATGTTTTTCAAAGATTGGAGGAGATTTTTGTAGATTAATTTAACGTAGACCTGTGAGAGTAGTAGTCTGGTAGTGCGGTCTGTAGTTCGATTCTTCCCCGGTAACATGTCGGAATCATCTTATGACCTTGTGGAACTACTATGCAACATGTTGGCACGTTTTGGCCACTTGTTGGAACCTTTTGTAACGTGTTGGAACATTCTTGTGAAATGATGCAGCATTCTTGTGACTTGTCAGAACACTTTCTAAAATGTTAGAGCCTTCGTGTTAGAAACCGAAAAAATTCTTGTAGCATATTGAAACCATTTGGAACCTTTTGGTGACATTTAAATTTGTATCTTGGATCATATTGAAATGTACAAGCTTCTGTGAGCACTTCTTATAAATTTCTGCTAGTGGCACTATGTAAATTTTCTGGTACAATTATGAATATACTGAATTGCTATGCCAGTCTGTATTCGGAAGTGGTATGAAGAAAATGTCCTGGACGAGAAGGCGGTTCATTTCAGGTCTTCCCTTAATTTCCCAGCTATGAGAAACTCTGCTTGGTGATATAGACTTACTGGTACTTATGTGCAAGTACTTGTGTGTGTGTGTGTTGGTACTTATGTGATGGTACTCTTGTTTTGAACTACTTGGGCAACATGCTGCAAGCAGGTTCCAGCATCTTAAAATATGTGCCAACATGTTAAAAGAATGCTCCAGCATCTTAAAATATGTGCCAACATGTTACTAGAGGGTTCCAGCATCTTAAAATATGTGCCAACATGTTAAAAGAAGGTTCCAGCATCTTATAAAAAAAGGTTGCCGGATGTTATAGCATCCTTAAATAGGTTCCAGCATGTTACTCGGAGGTTGTTCGTTCGTTCTTTCAGATTGAACATTTATTGTTGTTGCACTTTCTGTGGAACACACACACTCTTAATTTGGTGATGATCTGATTTTTTTATTTCTTTCCATGGACCTTCTAGAATTAGTTTTTAGAGCAAAGTTCGTTACTAGTAGGTTTTGATGTTTCTGAATTATTGTGGGCTTCTAAGTTACTTTAAAGCATACTTTTCATTGCGTGCTGAATTGGAAATCTATGTTCTGATTTTCCAACCAGTTTTGTGAATGTCTTGTTGACCATCTGCGAAATTTGTCCTTAGTCTGTCGTTCTTAACAGAATCGTTTACAAGTTAATCCGTTTTGACTTTCAGCCTGACATGAATTCTCTTTGGAGCGGTGTTCTTGAGCAATGAAATTTTTTGCAGCTGGAGTTTAGCGCTTTGAATTAATGTATACGTCTGCAATGATTAGGTGACTATGCAATGAACGAGCATGAATCCAGGAGGGCAGTGAGCAATTGCGTGTGCTCAGGATTTGCTCAGGGTCCATATGCAGCGGCTTAAGGTGGATTCGAATCCTCACCCTTCCGGCCTCAAGGCACTGAACATTCCCCTACACCACCACACCTCACAAAGTTTACGGCATGGTCTTAAAAAAATCGCTATAGCAAGTGTTGATTGATTGATTGATTTATTGGTTTATGGATAACGAATCTATTTTGTGTCAAGACCATCAGTAAAATGTGTAAATTGGAGCCACGGGTATTTCTCTACTGGTAGATTTCCTCCCTCCCCTTAGTTATTGTGTTGCTACAGATTTCTGATGATCTCTGCCAAACTTTGTGGATTGCAGCTTATAATTAACAGATAAATCTATGCTACTTTTTGTTTCTTTGACAATGCATTGACCTTTCGATCACTATGGTGTTACCGTGTTAGAAGTTACAGTTGAAATGTTTAATTTCTCCTGTGGTTACACACGCTTGGCACACCACAGTTGTCTTTGAGAGATGCTGCCATGAATGCTGTGAATGAATGAACAAGGTATGCCGCTGTAGAATCGTGTGAAGGGTCCATCCAGCACCTTCCACCAGGGATGCCACTCAGCTTTTTCCACCTAGATCTAAGTTTTTTGGTATTGTCTAGTTTTTTGTCAAGATCTAGCTTTTTTGGCCAGATCTGACCTTTTTTTTAAATTGGAGAGTGGCATCCCTGCCTTCCACAGAGGTCTTGGCCAATCTTGATTAAAAGATGGTTGAGCTTTTCTGCTCAGGATCTGTCGGTGCTGACCTAATGCCAATGCTTGCAGTGCGTTTTTTGTCGGCGGTATGATATCTCTGGTGGCTCTTATCTCACGGAGCCGAGGGCATTGTTCGATTGATAGCAACGTTTGCGAGTTTTGATTTTTTGAATGTCGTAGAAAACGCGTTTGTATGGCAGTTGCTCGGTGATTTTTTGTTTGAGGTTAAAAAAACCACACATGACTAACATCGTTGTTTTTTAAGAAAAGCCATTTTTGGAAAATTCTTGTGTTTGTTTTCAGTGTCTTGAATGTGGCTATGCAGGCACTGCCAGGCAGTGAGTGCTCACCAAACTGTTTTATTGATGGTTGTGAATTTAGCAGCCAGTATACGCTTGTCCATTAAGGTGTTTTTCTTGGAAAGATCATGATGGAAATGAGATACCAAAAAGAAATAGTAATGTAATCAGGAACCCTAAGCTAATGGTAGAAAAAGTAATAAAGAATTTCAATTATAATATCTGGAAACTGAACATGTATGTCATAAAGAATCACTGCAAGTAAGATGATTATCAGAAATTTAGTTCTGGAAATTTAGAATGGTCGGAAATTCTTAAAAAGGTAGAAGCCACCGAAGCAAGAACTAGAATTAAGAATAGATGCAAAATTGGTATAACAAGATTGTCATTTGTGTGATACAAAGAATTGTACTAGTCACAAAATGGTACAAGTTCATCATTTTAGGTAGATAATGATATCCTTTGTATATCCTTTGCCACAAGGATTGAGGACATTTGCTATTATAAATTCCACAAAGAGATTGCTAAACTGAGGAAAATTAGACCCATTTTGATGTATACAGAACTGCAACACGCTGCTATCACCTTGATATTTTTGAATAACAATTTCATATTTACCTTTAAACGCCTACCTTGAATCATTTTTGGGTTTTATGTATGTCCTAGTATATACAAGACCAGATGTGCGTCTGAATTTAAAAAAAGCACAATTTCGCCAGTATTAGAATATATTATATTATCTGAGCTTAATCAGAGAATGGGTTTGAATCAGGGTTAGCGTCTATTCTGCTTATTAGGATTTCATGTAGGTTGATATAAGTTTAAAAATCTGCGAAGTAAAGTCATGTATTTGGATTGGAAGTCGCGTGCAAGTTTCTAAAATTGATATGCACAATCTGCAACATTGCTTTCCTGGCATGACTTTTTCTACCACTGTGCGTGATTTGGGTGTGACCTTGGACCAGGAATTGACCCTTTCTGATCATGTGAGGAATGTATGTCACACTTGCTTCTACCATCTTCGTCAAATTCGCTCGGTACGTCGCTCACTTACAACCAAAGCTGCCACTACTCTGATGCATGCATTTATATGCACGAGAGTTGATTATGGTAGTGCCATCTATGCGGGCTTAACCCTTTCACACGTTAATAAGTTGCAATCTGTCCTTAATGCTGCGGCCCGCCTGATTGGCGGCATACCAAAGTTTGGGCATATATCAAGTCTTATACGGGATGAACTGCACTGGTTGCCAATGCAAAAACGTATTGAGTTTAAGATTTTAATATTCATGCATAATTGCCTAGCAGGCCAAGCTCCGATCTATCTTATGGAACTCTGTGTACCTGTGCTGTCCATCCCAGGCCGTAGATTCCTTCGCTCTAGCTGCTACGCATGGTGACCTGGTTGTCCCTAGGACTCGATCTTCCACAGTGCTACATAGAAGCTTTGCTATGGTTGATCCGTCTTTCTGGAATAAGTTACCTATTAGTCTCCGCAATGAACTTCTTTGTCTTTCTTTGCCCCTTTTCCGCAAGCGTTTGAAAACCATTCTCTTTGATTGTGGTTTGGTGTCAGGTCGGGAGCGCCTCTGAGGAGTTCTCTTGAAGTGGCGCTATATAAATGTACGATTACAATTACAATATAGGTTCCACATCTTTAGGGCTACTACAAATATTAAGATAAGAATATTCTTTGATAGAGAAATGAAAACACTTAAAGAAAAACACTTAATATGTAGCCTAGTCCAGAGACTCCATATAACTTGATATAAGCTAGCATGCCTGTCGAGTATGACAATTGATTAACACCAGCAAACACATTACATTGTCAAGTTCAAGAGGGAGCGTGATTCGTTTGCTTGCAAAAGAAAAATACCGTAGCTCTCTGTGAAGCCGTGCTATGAACAGATCGGCGTCAATTGCGACGTGTACGGTAATCAAGGGGGCGGTGCTTGGCTGCGCACGTGACCACTAACAATGGCGGACTCTCAACCATCGTCTGTAGTTAATTCGGCGGGCGATGGAAATTCCGCGGATTTTAAAGACCCTCTTGGGGTTAAAGATCCATTATCTAGCGCCGTCGACGAAGAATCGGACGAGTACGACTTCGAAGTACGACCGACAATTTAATTCGCTTCACTCATTTCTGTGTACATCGCCGAGAAACACTTCTAGGCAGTGCATTGGATTATCGGGTGTTTACTTAGCGCTCGACCCTCCCTACCCAGCCGCATTTCTTTAAAACGTTCTGCTCCGACTTTCAAAGGGGTTCAGACTAGTAATTGTCGATGCAGGCTCGACGTGAAATTGCAATAGCAATTAGCCGATCACTACCCTGAATGCAGATTAGCGGGCTAAATATAATTCTAGGCTGATGTGGGTATTATTTCTGTAAATGTAATTATGCTATTGCGTGGTCACTGGCGATCTTTGGAATCGAATGGCAATCTAACCCTAATCTTCGTTTAATGAGACAAATCAGGGTGACACACCGCACCCAGTTACATGTCAATGCACTTTAAAAATAAACAACAAAATTAATGTCGAGATAACAATGTCATTAATGGGCGACAAAGAGAACCCTCGGAATAAAGTTTCTAACATCTTTAACTGGTAGAACAAAAGGATGAAACGAGATAGCTAATAATTGTTCTCAAACTGAGAAGATTTCAGTTGTGCTTATTCTTGATAAATGTATTTCAAGCTCAAATGTCTTAGACTCGACCAGAAGCAGTGATAAAATAATGTTTACCATGTCAGTCGTCATTCTTCGGCATGATCACTATTTTGGGGGATGCCAGCGGAATTGAACACATTCCATTGAACTATTTCACTATATGTCCCTGTTTCAATAGTCCCTGTTTCATGTGACAGCATGTTCTTGATATGTTCTTTATCGTTCTGTGTGGTTCTTCTAGTACTACCTGTCGCAGATCAGTCCCACATCCACTCGAAATCTCGACTTGAGCAGCGATCAAAATGGCGGCCAGTGTTCCTTTCGTTCAGCAAGAAAGTCGGCCGAAGACGACTTGGACAGCGACGAACACGATCTGTTCGTCATCGTCGACAATCCAGAGAAGCATACGTCAACGATGGAATCCTACATTACATTCAGAGTTACAACGAAGGTAGGCTACATTACATTCAGAGTTACAATGAAGGTAGGCTACATTACATTCAGAGTTACAACGAAGGTAGACTACATTACATTCAGAGTTACAACGAAGGTAGGCTACATTACATTCAGAGTTACAACGAAGGTAGACTACATTACATTCAGAGTTACAACGAAGGTAGGCTACATTACATTCAGAGTTACAACGAAGGTAGGCTACATTACATTCAGAGTTACAACGAAGGTAGGTTACATTACATTCAGAGTTACAACGAAGGTAGGCACGCATTTCTGCTTACTTGTTGCTGTCTAACGATGTTGTGTCATATCAAAGATGATTAGTTTCACCCTCCTCCTTTCTCCAGGCTAGGGACTGGCACTGCCAGAGTACGGGCAGAACACGATATCTAATCCAATCTAATCCATTGACTTTTATGGCGCAATTTGTACATTTGCACTGTCATAACTGGTAAATAAATTGAGAAAATGGTCAGCCCTGAGTAACGGAGCAACAAGTTCCAGCTAGGGGGAGGGTCCACAATAGCGGAATTTCTAGACGGGGCCGTGGAAGTACGCACCCATGGGACCACCAAAAGCTGAGGAGGATGGAATAGAGGAACGGCTGAGAAGAGAAGATTAATGGAGTAGAATGGGCGCTGAGGTGGTGCGACAGTCTTGCATGAGGCAGCAGATCTTGAACTGGATACGCCTCATCCAACGAATGGAATCACAAATAAAAGAGGAGATCTGGTTGAATGTCGAAGTTCCTCCCTCTCCATGAGCCATGAGGTGTGCAGCAGCTATAACCATTGCCCATTATGAGAATTGTAGAAAAATAAAGGGTTTCAGACTGATCAACCCTCGAATTAGGGGTGCAAAGAAGGTTTAACTATGGAGCCCTAAGAAAGACTGGGGTGTTGAAGCCCCCAACACCCGACCATCAATTCACACCCAGCCACTGCTGCCATCATCACAACTACCACTATCATAGTGCACTATCGGCAGTTGCTTCTGCTAGCTAGACATAATTGCACGTGGCCACATTATTCTTATTCTACGAGTCATCTTGTGTTTTTTCATATACGAACGAAAGACGACTCGCAGTGAGTTCGACTCGCAAGAGTATCAAGTGCGAAGACGCTACAACGACTTCATCTGGTTAAGACAGCGGCTCGAGGAATCCCATCCAACCCACCTGGTTCCCGTAAGCGTCTTTTGCTTGTACAGTCAAATCTTTTAGCGCACGTATCTACTAGTGGCATCACACCATAGGTGATGGCCGATCATTTGAAGACATGCTTATTTTTACTATTGACATTCCTAAGTTATAACCTGCCAATTTCTCAGAGAATTGTTAGTATTTTCTTTACATTTAATTTCTTTGACCTGTTCAATAACTCCTGTGATTCTAGTGTTACCTGCTGAAATTGTATAGCTGGCTTCGCCACTGGTATCTGCGAACATGTAAGTAATGGGTCATTCCGCCTCAGTTCCTACTCTACCATATCAGATTTTGATGAAATTTGCACATAATATGCATAAATATATTAATTAGAACATGCTGTGCAAAAGCTGAGAGCAATACTCCTAGTAGTTTTTTTAACGAAATTTTAAAGACACCTGGGGTAGCACAAACACTGAGCGCAGTTGTTAAATGTAGCACAATGTTGATAAAATATGATGCAATATTCAAATGGTTTAAAATAAATTTTGGAGATAAATGGATTAAAATTATTTTAATCAGTATTGGTCAACCCTGATAATTATATGATGACGTTAGCAGTTGTGGGTAACCTGCTTGATACCCTTATCATCAATCTGCACCTCCATTAATTAACGATGTTCTTATCGTAATCAATAGAACAGAATATTCTTTATTAATTGACCAATTGCAAACTGCATTTTCTTCACGCAAAACCTTTAAAAGATATACTAAAAAATTCTTGTGTCGGAAATGTACAGCAAGTTGTCCAAGTAGTGAAGATAGTTTTTGCAACTTGTGCGCTGTCTTGTTTAGGCAGCTTTGTCTAGATCAATTGTTATTTAGACGCTACAAATTTGTTGGCGCCATCTTTTGTCTGTTTTCAGCCTCTTCCGGAGAAGCACAGCCTGAAGCGATTCGATCGTTTCAATCAAGAGTTCGTGAAAACACGAATGGTGGCCTTGCAGAACTTCCTACAGCGCATTGCTGATCACCCCGTGCTTTCCTTCAACAAACACTACTACACATTCTTGACGGCCAAACAATGGGTACGGGGTAACAAATGGGTATGGGGTAAAAAAAATAGGTACGGGGTTAAAAAAATGGGTACGGGGTAAAGACCTGCTGCAACACTGATTGGGACATTGTATATGATGTTCCAAGGACACTGTACTGGAATATTTTATGATGCTTGAATGTTCTGACAATGCACAGGTCTTCTATAGAATGTCTAATCACTTGTTTTCATGCTGGAATTCTGATTAGAATGTTTTCGTAGTGCTTGACACCCAATGCACTCTTGGATGATCTAATGATCATGGAGCATCCAAGAGTGCTAACAACTGCTGGAATCTGTGCCAGACCTTCTAATGACTGGTGTGACGAAACCCTCTGGTTGCTTTTAACTAGCTGTAGTACCAGCAATTTTATACTTTAATCCCCCCTCCAAAATCCATGTGGATGACCATGAATGCAGTGTAATGCCTGATGATGGATAAGCCTGTTAGAACACTCATGCATTATATTTTGTCACGTTAGAACACTTATGCATTATATTTTGTCACGTTAGAACACTCATGCATTATATTTTGTCACGTTGGAACACTCATGCATTATCGATGGCTTAGAGCACAGACGTCGTATGTGCAAAAAACAAAACTTTTCAGGAAGTAGAAAAAACTTTTTTTCAAGATACATGTTCCTTTCTCATAAAAAGTGAGATAGCCAAAATGTTTATTTTGATTCAGCAAGTGACATTGTCAGTGTCTTTTATGCAGCAGCATAACGAAAAGACTTTTTCAATGTAATTAATGGCCAGATACGACATCTGTGCACTAGATTATGTCGTATGTGTGGCATAAATTACTGCACAAAATGTCGTATCTGTTGCAGATACGACGTTTGTGACCTTAAAAATGCAGATACGACATTCAGATTCTAAACGATATGAACGATATCTTAGTGCCTATTCGTCGTATGTACATACAACCTTTGTGAGGCTGTGAAGAATAATTTTACGCATCGAATAGCGTCAAAAAGTGATTTTCTGAAAAAATTGCAGATACGACGTCTGTGCTCTAAGCCATCGTTATATTTTGTCACGTTAGAACACTTATGCATTATATTTTGTCACGTTAGAACACTCATGCATTATATTTTGTCACGTTAGAACACTTATGCATTATATTTTGTCACGTTAGAACACTTATGCATTATATTTTGTCACGTTGGAACACTTATGCATTATATTTTGTCATGTTGGAACACTTATGCATTATATTTTGTCACGTTAGAACACTTACATTATATTTTTTCACGTTAGAACACTTACATTATATATTTTTTCACTTTAAAACAGATTATTTTTGTTGCACTTAAAACACTTGCGTTATAATTTTATGATGCTTTGTTGCGTTCAACATCTTAGGAGTTCCAGTCGGCAAAGAAGGAGGGAACGGGAATCATCACTCGACTCGCCGACTCGTTTCACAACATGAGCGCGTCGTTGATGATGAAGAACCGGTCGCCAGAGTTCAACGACATCACGACCTACGTCTACTCGTTTGGGGAAAAGCTCGGAACAATGGAACGAATATCGCAACGGATCGTCAAGGAACAACTCGGTAAGAATTTGAGAGACGACAGTGGTGGTTGATTGGTTGGTGAGAGGGTTTGGCTTTAGCGTGGAGGGTATGGGTTGAGCCCCTTTCCCGGTGAGAAGGTTGCTGTGTATTATTGTGTAAGGACCTTGAGTGAGTCCTTCACTTGCAATTGGTCAGTGCTTGGTTTCACGCTGTTTCCTCATGTTCTTGGTTGCGCTCCATCTTACCAGAGCCGCGATCTCTGATGTTGAAGCATGTTGGGTTCTTTGCTCTGCTATGAAGGAGCATCTCCTAGTTCCACTGACTCACTTAGCTGCCAGGCGCCTCTGCCTCTTTCTCGGGTGTAGAGCCATCCATCTGGACGTCAATGACCTCCCTTAAAATATGCGTTTATTATATCTGACTTATTGTGTTTCTTCAGAAGGCACTATGTAAATTGATAGAATTAATAATAATAATAATATTTATAATTATAATAATAATTATAATAATAACTGCAAATTTTAAATTCATCTTAAAATGCAGGTTTTTATTTAGGAGATACTCTGATTATTTTGCTCTAGTTTTACAATGTGAATTTGTTTTTCAGAGACAGTTTTCAATATTTTCGCATGTTCTATTTTAGATTTACTAGCGGAACTGAACGAGTGGGGGCCAATCTTCACCTTGTGGTCGAATTCTGAGGAGAGGTTGGGTGGGGCGCTGTCAGCCCTCGCTAAATCTGTCGAAAAGTGTTACACCGGCCTTCAGGAACTGGTTTGTGATTGGCTAAAATATTGATGCTCATTTGCATAAATTTTGTATGATGTAGTTGTTGATTCAGATGGAATTTGTTATTTCATTCATCCGTTTTTTTGATCAGTCAATCAATTTTTGTTTGCTCAATCAAGCCGGCAAGAATGCAGATTCATTCGTGTATTATTTGAATCATTATTTAATTCATTCTTTGATGCTGTTTTTTTTTTATCAAATAATTATTTAATCATTTTCATTTAATCATTATTTTCATTCGGTCATTATTTTTATTCAATCATTTTTTATTTCACTCATTCATTCATTCCCAGTGTCTAAGTGCGTGAATGTGGATGAATAATCAACATGATAGACAGGATGCTGTTTCTTTGGATGGTTGTCTATTCCCTTGTTTATTTTTTTATATTGTTTATTCCCATCTTTATTCCTTTGTTTATTTCTTTGTTCCTTCGTTTATTTTTATATTATTTGGTTTTTTCTTGTTTGTTCTCGTGTTTATTAATTGGTTTTTTATTTCCTTTTTGTTGTGTAAACACAGGTCGATGCGACTGAGGTTCAGTTTGGAAATCCAGTGAAGGAATACGTTCTCTACACAGAAGCCATCAAGGTTTGTTAAACGTATCGGTAATTACACCTTTGTAATGTAATGTAGTCAATAAGTGCAGTAAGATAATCTATTTAGCTTTGGACTTTAAACTATAGCGTATCAAGCGCTGGGAGAATTCTGCTTCTCGAGTTTGAGGCTCTTCTTCTGTAATTAGATTCTCTTCTTCACATGCTTTAAAGACTCTGTCCAACTGATCTTCTCCATTCTTCTCCAGGTCCATGTTTCAAATTTATGCCTCCTCTCTTTTTATATCCTCCTTTCTCACAGTCGAGGTTTCTGAACCATACTCTCCATAAGACCTGGAATGATCTTCCTGTCACCATTTTGGTTTCTCCTTCCATTTCGTTGTTCAAAAGACAAATCCGTGGCTATTTATCTGCTCTGGATCCCAGAACCACACTATTACTTGCTGTGCCATTTGATGCTCTCTGTGTATTAAGGCGTGTTTATAATTTTTTTGCTCGATGCAGACATCCATTGTAGTGTTAACGAAAAACTTATGATTTAGTTAACTGGTTAAGCTCCTCAGATATTACCGATTACTTTGTGTAACGAATTGCTTTGCCTTTCTTGTACTTTAGCAACCCTGTAAGCGAGCGATGGTCCCTTCAAGGTTTCTCTCCATTTGCTTTCTCTTGACCAATATGTATAGTTTATATATATATATAATATATATATAGTTTATTTGCATATATTTTATGTTTGTGTGTTGCTGAAAGCAATAAAATTTCTGCTCATGGTTTTGATTATCTCTTGTGATGTTTGTTGTGTTGAAAGGCCGTGCTTAGAAAGCGAGACGCGATCCAGATGGAATACGACATGACGCTCGAGGAACTGAACCGCAAGAAGGAGGAACGCGAACAGGTTGGTTGATGGAAAGATTTATTCCAGTCCAACCAAAATTATATTTGGAAAGACATTCATTCTGTTGCAGATCTATTCATCTTTGCTTTTTCTTCTTCTAATATTTCTCGCTGGCAGTATGTAGAACGCGGTTGCCGCAGATTGGTTAGAGCATTCGACTTGTGATGCGGAGACTTGTGATGCGGAGAGTACGAGTTTGAGTCTCTTCCCCATAGGATGAGTAGAGTGTAGGGACCTTCAGACTCAAGCCCTTCAAAAACAATTTCCAATGATAATTAGACACCTTTATAAAGGTATCAACTGATAATATATAAGAGCAGATAGTCCAAGGTTTAGTGTTTATTCTTCTGTTTTGTTACTGGTTATGGATGTTGAGACTCCAGTCCTTCATTCACAATTGCCAATGATAATTAGACACCTTTATAACGGTATCAACTGATAATATATAAGAGCAGATTCCTCTGCAAGGAATTGGAAGAAAATGCAAGCAAAGGCAACAGCAGACCTGTCTTTCAAACAATAAAGAGGCTCACAGGAAAGTTCACACCACGGCACACTATCATTGGAGACATCAATGGAAAGAAAATCACAGATCCAATGGCAGTCAACAGAAGATGGAAGGAATATTGCGAAAAATTATACGACGGAGAGGAAGAAGAAGTAGAGATTTCCTATCAAGAAAGAGAACCACCACCATTGATTGAAGAGATCAGAAGAGCAATAACAAGAACAGCATCACGAAAGGCCCCAGGCCCGGACGATATAGCAGTTGAATTATTAAAGTTTGGAGGAGAAATGACAATAAGCAAGTTGCACGAGATCTGCGTAGAGATCTGGAATACAGGAATATGGCCAGAGGAATGGACACAATCAACGTTCATACCGCTTCCAAAGAAAGGAGACCCGCTTCAATGCGGAAATTATAGAACAATCGCATTAGTCTCCCACGCAAGCAAGATCTTGTTGCGTGTAATACTGGAAAGAATGCAAAACAGACTAGCGGAAGAAATCGCTCCAGAACAGGCAGGATTTAGACCAAAACGAGGCACAAGAGATCAAATAGTGAACCTAAGGATCATCTTAGAGAAGGCAAGAGAGAGGAAACAACCGTTGTATCTCTGCTTCATAGACTTCTCCAAGGCTTTCGACACGGTTAGGCACGACCAGCTGTGGCTGGCCATGCTTGACACGGGATTCCCACCGCAGCTGGTAGAACTGATCAGAAATTTATACAGACAACAACACGCTAACGTGAGAACGAACGACCTCACATCAGCATGGTTCAGGGTAAAGGGAGGGGTCAGACAAGGTTGCAACCTCTCACCATGCTTATTTAATATTCTATCGGAGCAGGTGATGCGGATAGCATTGGAAGGCTTTGGGGGCGGCCTTAGAATCGGAGGGAGGATTATAAACAACCTCAGATATGCTGATGATATTGTTCTGATTGCTACATCTCCGGAAGAACTTCAAGAAATAGTGAACCGAGTAGAGAAGGCAGCAGAACAGTTCAACCTGAAGATAAATGTAGGGAAGACGAAGGTCATGACAACCACTGATGAGATTTTGACAACAGAAGTAAGCGCAGGACAGCTGGATCAAGTGGATTCATTTGTTTATTTGGGATGCTGGGTTACAAAGGATGCAAATTGCACGGGAGAAGTAAAATCAAGACTTGCGATGGGAATGACGAGTCTGGTAAATATGACGAAGATTTGGAAAAATAAAGCTGTCAGCAACAGAACAAAGACGAGAATACTGAAGGCATTGGTGTTTCCAGTGGCGACATACGGGTGTGAGGCATGGACCTTAAAGAAAGAGGAGGAAAGACGCATACAAGCATTTGAGAACAAATGTCTTAGAAAAATATTAAGAGTCCCATGGACAAAAAATTGACCAACGAACAGGTGTACTTCATAGCAGGAACAAAGCAAGAACTGTTGACCCACGTAAAAACAAGAAAGTTACGATACTTCGGACACGTGATGAGACAGAAAAAGGAAAGCATAGAAAACAACCTGATGACGGGACTGATGGAGGGAGAAAGGGGAAGAGGAAGACCAAGAATGGCATGGATAGACAACATCTTGAAATGGACTGGACTTTCGGGGAGGAGGTTAATGAACATGGCAGGAGATAGACAACTGTGGAAAATGCTCATCCATTCGTGCAGCCAACCGTCGCAGAGCGACGATGGCGGAATGACATGACATGACAGAGAGTCTATGATTCAATGTTTTTTCTTTCTTTGTTGCTACTGTTTAGGGATCTTGAGATTCAGTGTCCTTCCCTGCTCACAATTGCTTAACACCATCGATCAATTGATGATTCATCTTTAGGTAATGGGGCTTAACAAATGCATTGTAATTCTATTCTATTCCATTTTGGGATTTATAAAGCGCCTCTCACAGTACAACCTAATCAGAGGCGCTAATGATAAGGATAACTATTGTCAGAATGTATTAATTGGTGCTTAAGGCTGCTATTATGTGGTCGTGTTTTCTTAGTTGACGCTGTCTTTGTATTTCCTTTCAACAGGTCAGCGAAGACGTCGTCAAGGTAAATAGTTCCCTAATATTGTAATTGTGACAATTATGAAGAATTTTATTTTTTTAAACTATTTATAATTGACCGCTTTATCTTTCGTTGCTGAACAATGTTACCGTCTAAATCTTGTTGCGTAGAGCTCTGCTGCCTCGGATACAATTGAAAGACCTGACGCCCTAACTATTGTTAATTGATTACTTACGTATATTTATTATGAAGTAAAATTTAATGTTTCGTAGTTGCCATTAAATGTGTCCATTTTGATAGAACTTCTTTCAATTCACAGTTGCACCCGATAACAGTTTTAGAAGAACCTATTTATCTGTGTGATTGTAAAATTCAAGATAATTTGTGCTTCTGTACGCAATCAAGGATGTTGATGAGGTAGTTGTTCTATCAATGTGTTTCTTACTTTATCATAACTTTATTGGTGTTTTCACTAAGTCTCGCACATTCTCTCCCATATAATCAGAGTTCTGTTTGGAGGATCATTTCTTTCAATCAAATAGATGTGTCTTTTGCATGAAAAACTGTGATTTTGCAGAGTGTTTAGAGAGCACAAACATTAGCAGATGTGTGTTTGTTCAATGTTCACTTGTGTTTTTCACATTTAGAGATATTTATTTGATTTTTCTTCATGTTTGTTGCGTTTTTGTTTTCACTTTGATTTTATTAGATTTGCGTGCATTCTGGTATCTACTTAGTTGGACATTTATTTTGTATTATTTTGTGCATATTCTGATATTTATTTTAAAATTCATTTCATGTTACTTTTATGTATTTCAATTTATGTGGGTTATGTTTGTTTTTCATGCTGTTCGGTTTTTGTCATGTAGACAGATTGCCAGTTGAATGAAGCCTACTTGATGTATCACCGCATGCAAGATTCAAGGACAAATGAAATAAAGACAGATAGAACTATATTGGATAGATACCAAAAATAGGATACCACATCAAATGACTTTACAGATGTCTGAGGATAATGGATACTATAAATAGGATACCACATCAGATGACTTGGCAGATGACTGAGGATAATAGATACTATAAATAGGATACCACATCAGATGACTTGACAGATGACTGAGGATAATGGATACTATAAATAGGATACCACATCAGATGACTTGACAGATGACTGAGGATAATGGAGGTCATTTATTCGTACCCATCGCCACCAAATGGCTGGCATCAGGAAGCAATGATGACGATGATATGTACCTCTATTGTAATAGTTTTTCATTCGATGTTCTTATATATAGAGCAGTGGTTCCTAACCCTTTTTATACACTGGGGCCACTTTTTCTAATTTGGATGACACAAGGGCCACTTTTTTTAGTTGAAGGACATTAGGGGTCCACAAGGCTTAAATTTAATCAACTAAAAGCATACAAAACTGTTATAACTGAATAAAAATAGAATATTTTATGTTATTTATAGACGTCAGTAGAAAATAATTATGTGCTATATCCTGTCCATTAAATTTTGTCCAAAGTGTGAATTTTTTCATAAATTTTTAATTTTTTGAGAGATGAGGGCCATTTTTTTAGGTCTGGCGGGCCACTTTTGGCCCGCAGGTCACGGGTTGGGAACCACTGATATAGAACTTTGTTGTTTACTAGCGGAGTTGGTTGATGCATGAAACTCATTGCCGTTATCTGTTGAGTGGGAGATGAATGTAGTCGCAGCTTTGTTTTCTGCGTTTCGTAGCTGAACAAGCAGGTGGAGCTCCTCAACGACAAGGTGACGTGCGCCAACGCCGACCTCAAGGCCGACCTCGAGAGATGGCACAAGAACAAGAGAAAAGATTTCCACCGATTGTTCGTCGAAATGGCCGATCGTCAGATCTCCTACTACCAAAAGGTCGCTTCTTCTTTCGATCGAGTCTTTTGATTTAGACTGAGAACTTATGTAGCAGCTACGTCTAACAAGTGATGCGTTGCTTAATTTAAAGAGTTACCTAAAAGGTGCTTAATGAAGTGTCAGCGCACTGGATCATCATCTTCCATGTGACTGTTGCACTAATCCCCTTCTCTAAGCTGATTCATATGTGCCCACATTACACTAAACCAGTGGTTCCCAGCCTTTTTGACTTTTGGGCCACTTTTTCTAAGTTGAAGGACATTAGGGGGCCACAGGGCTAGAATTTAATTAATTAAAAGCATATAAATTGGTTATAATTGAATCAGATTATAATATTTGATGTTATTTATAGACGTCAAAATAGAATAATTTGTAATAGAAAATAATTATGTGTTATATCCTGTCCAAATTGTCAAATTTTTGTTTATATTTTTGTTAATTCTTTGAGAGATGATGGCCATTTTTAGAGGCCTGGTGGGCTACTTTTGGCCCACGGGGCCACGTGTTGGGACCACTGCACTAAACTATATCGATTTGCACTCTGGATGTGATTACACGAGGCAAAGCTGCATTTAGATTTTAGACCAAGTCTAAATATGCATTCATTCAAGTTGATTTAGACTAAGATTTGTTGCACCAAGTCTTGTTGAACTGTGATATTATATTTTGCAAAGTTACTTTCAACCAGAATGCATGAATTTCAAGAAGCTACAAAAATTAACTGAAATACATCATTTGACAAAGTTACGTTGTTGTATGCTTGCAGTGTCTGGAGTCGTGGGAAGAAGCAATTCCGAAGATACAAAAGTCGGACTTGGAGTTGGAAGACGTCCTCGTTCCACCGCCAGCGCCACAGACAACCTCTTCGACCGACTGACCCAGTGCCGCCGCCGAATCTAATCTCGCTGGAACTATCCGGCAGAACTAGGACCGAGCATCTGGCCGGCTCGGACGAGCGCTGCGTTATTTGGGGCGCGTTTTTGTGAGTCGCGTGCAATTCGAGTCTCTGACAGTTTGAGGAAAATTTACGTGAAGTCGTTGTACACCTGCATACTTAGGTCTAGTAGTGTGCTTTCGTTCGCTTGTCTATGACTGTTTTAAAAACCACCAGCCTTGTATAAAGTGCTTTGGGCTGAGCTTAACGCTTTCAAATTGAAAGCCGCTTTTTAAAATGAGTTTATGATTGACCATTGGGGTGGCGTAACGAGCAAATAAAGTAATGAGCAAGTCACATGATGAGTATATCGAGTGGCGTGAAAGTTCTGAAGTTACAGCCCAATTGCCGCCAGTACTGTCATTGGAGCTGGGTTTAGCGCTTTCAAATTGGATGTTGATTCTTAAAATGAGTTTGTTTTATGTTAACCGTTGGGGTACCGCAATGAGCGAATTGAGTTGGTTGCATGTGTGTTTTTTCTTACGTGAAATCTTTGCGCCATGTTGTTGTTTATAGATGGTGTGGCGATCACGTCATATGAGTTATATTCTGACCGTGAGTTGAGTTGCTGCTCAATCTCTCTAATTGTTCTTAATTGTTCTTAATCGAACCTATTGATACCTTGACTGCAACAGCGACATTATATATTCAGTGGCGGCGCTAGGGGGGGGGGCTAAGCCCCCCTAAAAAGGCCATGCATTTGTTCCCATGTAAAAATGAAATATTTGCACAAAAAAAACCTTTAGCCCCCCAAAACTGAAATCCTGGCGCTGCCACTGAATATATTGTAATGGATGAGGCATCAGTTACTGGGCCGTAATCGATGGTGTACAGTGTGTACTCACATGGTCTCACAAATATTTGTTTTTTAGTATACAGGGAAAATGACTTGCAGACAGACCAAGGCAATGGTAGCGTATACTCGCTTCTAATTTTGCCAGTACAGCCCTGCTGACATCCTCTGTTGATTTGTGACTTGGAGTTTACCGTGGATTGTGATTTTTTTTAAATTGTGATTTCGCTCAAAGTGTGCATTGGCTGGTGATGCTTGATCTAGACACCACTGGGGAATAAGTCGTCATGAAGTACCATTGTCGACTTTTTGTCTATTATTTTTGGGTCATAATTGAGGAGTGATTTGTTCGTGAGGATAGATTAATTGATGGGGGGTGGGTGTTGATGAATGAAAGAAGAGATTAAAACAAGGAATAAATGGGATGAGGGAGCATAGTTGCGTGGTTTTTAGTGGGTAATAAAGTTTGTGGGTGGATTGTGAGTTGGTGGGTGGTGGATAGCTAGACGTGTTTGGATGGATGGAAAGATATTTGGGTGGGTTAATTGGTCGCATGGGTGTTTTGGGTGCTGGCTGATGGACTGATAGGTGGATGGATGGAAGGTCTTTGCCTAATAATGGTTAGATCGGATTTTTTATTTTTTCACATTTGCATGTTTTTTAAATATTTGTCCATGTTTTCTTTACGCTTGAACCAAGCTACTTTACGCTTCTGATGATTGTGACTTTACGGTCTTGCCAGTAATTGTAATTACTGTAGACAGTTCCTGTATTTGTAACATTTATAAAGCATCTCTCAATGACCCAGTTGCATAAGAAAGTAAAAGGATGAAATGACCACTTGGTAATGCTTGGGATAGAACGGAGACACTAGCTCTGTATGAAGTTCTGCTTTCCTCTTATTTGGTCTCAAAGCCGTCTTCGTTACTGCCTAGGCTAATTGGTCAGGTATTCCGTTGTGGAGTCAGTTATACTTTGGCAGTTTGTATGTCTCTCTGTGTGTGTGTGTGATTTTTGTGTGTAACTACGCATATATATACATAAGTCTAGTCTAGTCAATGCTAAACAATTTTTTATGTATGTCTACATAATTATGTATATAATATATGTGAATATATTATATATATATAATTATATATAAAATATTTGTTGTTTGCAATCATTCTTGTATACGATGATGATGATGGTTTCTTTTAAATGCATGAAATGGATTATTGCATAGTGGAATAAGCGTTGTAGCTGCTGTGAAATGTGAATGTATGGTAAATGTTGTATGTTTGTCACGTTTTGTTTGTGTACATTGCTCGTTGTAAAAAATTATGTAATCTGACAGCAACCTTCCTACAGATTTTATACATGTGCATTAAATATACATTGTGCACATTCAAGTGTAAAAAATGTACATTGTGTAAGTTGTGTTGCTGCAAAACTTGGTTCATTTTTCACCAGTATTCGTTCCGTATGAGCACATTAATTTTTATGTTGAACCTGCACGTTTCATATGAACACTAAGTCTTGTACCTGCGTTTATTTTTATATGTGCTCGAGTTAACTTTTCATGTTCGAGTTAACGTTGTGACAACAAGAGTCTCAAATGTGTTTAGACTGCAAAATAGTGGAAGAGAAAAAGGGTATTGTTGCAATTGAGAGTCTTATCCAGACTTCATTATTTTCTTGCGATGAGATTGCAGTCTAAAGCTGATTTAAATTTGGGGTAATAATGTGTCCAGGATCTTTTTTGTTTTGATCAAAAGCATTTTCTAAGAGTGGTTTAGTGTACTATGTACTGAATTTCTGTGTATGTAGACTTTTATTTTTCAGCGTCTATGAAAAATAGTCGATGGTTCGAGAGAATTCACATCCATGTCGCAAATAGATGACAACAACTTATCTAATCGAAATGCAATCGAGCGATTTTACTAATCGCGTGAATGCTGGAGTTTCTTCTACCCTACCAGCATGCCAAAATAGAGTCATTTAGAACCCAATAAGGTTCTCGTTTGCCCATGAAACGAATGGAAGGGTTCGTAACGATATTATGAGAAATTAGAGAGGCGATGGATGTGGCGCTTGTGTGGCATTCTGAACGTGCTGGTAGTAAGACTGTTTTGTGTACGAGTCTTTTGTTTACGCGTGGATCTCGTTTCGTGCGTTTGCTCTTCAACGCTTCTTCTTTACTACGTGCGTCCGTCTTCTGAAAAACAGTCTGAAGATTATTTCACTCAAATTGTCTCGTGTGCGTGTAAAATGAACTGAACAATATTATTTGTACGAATTCATTAAATATGTCATAAAACTGATCAGCGTTTTTGCTCGTGATTCGAATGCATCTCACAACAGCAACGTATGTATGTGCACTTGTTATAGCGTCCCTTCAAGTTTGCTACTCAGAAGCGCTCCCGATTACAGCACGGACGCTGACTTGGAGTTTCACACCGAAGCGCACATGCAATTATTGCAAGTGAAGAACTTGCTCATGGTCTCCATGCGGCGGCTTGAGGTGGATTCGAAACTGGAACCCTCCGGCTCCAGGGCATCGAACTCACCACTAGGCTACACCAGTACACCACTACGCCCATAGGCGCAAACACCCTATGGGACCCACAGGACGCGTCCTCCCAACTTTTGAGTGGTCCCATTAACTTTATCATTATGGTCCCCCCAATTTTTAGGACGTGATTCATTTGGTCCCCCCAACTTTTAGGATGTGATTGTGCCTATGACTACGCCCCGCCAAACTTGGAAATGCCAAGAAATGCCTTTGACGTCGACAGAAGTCAGTTTGAAAAGTTCTCACGTTGTATGACATCATTGTGTCATCTTGTTGCAGAATAATGAAATGTCTTAATTCCAACACAAACGATTTTTTAAGGCGTTTAAAAAGCTTTACTGGCATGTAAAGAGAACCTGTCAATATAATATTCTTAGAGACACCTTGCGAATGCTGCCAGGGCCCTTCAGGTATTGCCATCTACCGGTATATTTAGATATAAATATCTAGATATAGTTAGATGCATTACCGGCATTAGACCCTGGACATCGTTTGTATAGCGCAATTCTTACACTAGTCTAGGCGATTGTCACGGTGAAACAAAGTTTGTAGGCTAATCTGATAAAAAAGATTCTTCAATGTTCCACACCTGAGGACGAAATACATCGGTAACATAAAGAACGTCACAACATTTTCCTCTCTAGTTCGTAATCGTAATCTTCAAATTTCTAAAGCCAAGCGCAGGTCTGAGTTGACCTCAGTGGACCAATTCCTCTACAAAACTTGCCCAGCTCAACCTCTCTATCTCTTCTAGTCCTCGATCAGAACTCTGGTCTTCCGCCACTCCTTCAGAGGTTGTTGGTCGGAGACTTGCTCCTCAGTGGCTGGAACTGGTATCCCTGTTCGTCGGCGACCTCGTTGACGAGCAGCTGGAACTGGTTCCTGCCCTCGCCCTTGACCTTCAGGTAGAGGTAGCAGAGGAGGTAGACGACGGTGATGACGACGATGTGCAGGATCATGTGGTAACCGTAGCTGGCGACGATAAAGTTTACATTACGATCGTCCGATTGATCCCAGCGAGGATTCAGATGGTCACCTGATGATATGTGCAACGTAACAGAACACCGTGGAGGGATCGTTAGGTCGGATTTATATAGAGCCAGGTACGTGCATGAATGTGTGCAGACGTATGAAGAACGGTAGCCGGTTTGTTATAACACACAGACAGACATAGAGACAGACAGACACAGAGAAACAGACAGGCAGAGACAGACAGACATACATGTAGATAGACATACATATAGAGACAGGCAGGCACGCAGAGAAAATAAACATACAGACATCGAAATAAACGAACAAAAGAGACAGCACACACACACACACACACACACACACACACACACACACACACACAGCATTGCCTGTTTGTATCTCTGTCTGTCTGTCTACTGGTCAGGGCCTACTACGCCATGGGGGGGATGGAAGCAGACTGCTTCCAATTTGGGCCAGGGGGGGAAAGGTTCCCCCCTAATGATAAAGTTGAGTATAGAATATTTACTCCTGAACATTTTTCCCGATATTCCCCAGCATCTGCCATGGACTTCCACCTGGTAAATCCCCCCCAAAACTACCTCCCTGTCATAACACAGGGTAAATCTTCATTTAATTAATTTGACTTTTGCTTAACACTCACATAAATTTGTCCTTGCACTTCCATCAAATTCGCACCCATCAGGGCTTGCCAAGTGGGGGGGAGTAAGTAGTCTGATACCCTGATCCAAATTGTGCCAGAGGGAAATCCCCCCCTATTGATAGATGGGCATAAGAGATTTCCTTCTGGACATATCCTCCCCTGGCATCTCCCTCTGTACCATCCCTCCCCGCACCAACGGTAAATTCCCCTTGAACGTTCATCCCACCATCTCAAGGGTAGCCTATATATTCATTTAGTATGACCTTTGCTTTGCAGTCACTTACATTTGTCCCTGCACGTATATGGCACTCGCTCTCACAACTCATAATTAATTACATTAACTGTTAAAAAAATATATATTATATATCTACTGACACTGCATTTGTTATATACAAGAAGTTGATATTTTACTGAATGCTGGACTTTTCCAAACTTCACAGGACTATTAGTGTAACGCACTGTTAACCCATAATGAGAAATTTTAGAATGTTACCATTATATTGTGCAAATTAAAAAAAATTATGGGGAGGTGACATTTTACGATATCCTACACCACGTTTCTGAGCATTGAATTCACGAGCAATTTTGTGAAGATGACCGCTTAAAAAGGTACAATTACAGCGTGCAAATCCAAAAAAGTGAAATTTTCATGACTTTATCGTTCATAAACAGCTAGCACACAAGAGCCTAAAACATGCGCTCTATAGTCGATGCCAACAGCTAAAAATGCGTTGGTTTCTGGGGCTCCGCCCCAGGCCCCGCTGGGGGAGCTTACGACGCTCCCCCAGACCCCCTAGTCGCTATGGGCTTCGTGCCTTCGGCAATCGCAGCTGCAGCTTCGCACCTTCGGCGCTTGCAATATAGGCAAAAAGTTTCTGTTTGGGGGATTGCTTCCACCTTCCAGGGGGGGATAGTAGGCCCTGCTACTGGTATCTCTCTATCTGTCATACAGATAGAGACATATGTCTCTGCCATATAAGACATATGTCTCATATGGCAGCCTGCCTGCGTCTTCCTGTGTACCGGCCTGTCCATCTGTCTGTATCTCCCTGTCTCTATGTATGTCTATCTCTCTGCATCTCTCTGTGTACCTGTTCATCTATCTTATCTCCCTAATCTGTTTGTCTCTCTGTCCGTCCGTCCGTCTGTCTGTCTGTCTGTCCGTCCGTCCGTCTGTCGGCATTCATCCATGATGTAGCCTACAATGTACCTTTGTATCACAAACCGACACAAAGACAAACAAGCAAGCAGATATACAGACGCGCACTGCATGGTAGACGAGATCGAGAAGGAGAGGGCGTCGACTGACCTGGAAATGGAGACGGAAGATACACTGACCTGGAAACGGAGACGGAAGATACATGACGAAGGACGCCTGCCAGAACCACGATCCGATGAGAAGAACGCAGTAGATCCTGGATACGGACGCTGCGAAACAATGCCGATCCATGAGTTCGATGATGCCGGACACTGCGCATGCGTACATCGTCGTGATCGGCAGCATGTGGATCGTCATCTCCAGTTCTGCTTTTCCATGCATGTGAGCGTGGAATCCGAACGACATACCATACCTGTTGTAAGGATACAAAACATACCTTATGAGAATGCATGAGTGTACGTTATACAATGAAGTGCTTAGTCAAGTACCCGATACACGCATTGGTTTTCCTAACCTCGGCAGAATTATTATCAGACCGGTCTCTCCTTTGCCGTCTTTTCCTCCCGTCGACAATGTTGGTCTGCGAACAATGTATAACTTTTTATTTTATTGAATTCTCTCATTTTTGTCGATCGATGATTGCTTGTTTCATTGATTGATTGACTGATTGGTTGACTGAGTGCTTGCTTGATTGATTGATCGATTGATTGATTCATTCAATCATTCACTCATTCATTCGTTAATTCAAGCAATAGAAGTCAAAAGTTCTTTTAAGGAGCTTTGCGTATACCTTATTGCCTTTTATGTTACTGAAAATACCAACTTATTGTTCTCATGTATACATAACATTATAGGCTAATGCACAAACACACACACACACACACACACACACACACACACACACACACACACACACACACACACACACAAGCATGTACTTCGCAAAGAAAGGTGTGTCCATAATAGAACTTATAGAAGCACGTGTACAAACGCGTCCACCTTATCAGCTGGTTGATCTGTTGTGCGAACGTTACATTTATGTCGTCGTCAACGAAAACCAGTGACGTCAAGACTCGAAAACCGTGACGAGTAAGATAACCGTCACTTGAGATATGGTTTACTCGACCTCGGCTGATGCAAAAACGCCTTCGTTTGATGTTGATGCCCACCTCCACAACCACACAGGCCCACACCCTAGGCGCGCCATCGCTTCCTCCTCCCCACCAACCCCCATTCAACTGATCGTATATTTCCCAGTGAAGGATTTCCTGTTATGTCCTTTCTTAAGCTAACTCATACTTAACCGCATTATTTGTATTACAAACATCAACGTGTTTCACGGTGTTTGTGATTCGCGACACTTGAAACACGTGAATCTGACTGATAGAGTGATATACAATATGTACATGTAGGCCTATATATCACTCTATTATTGTATATAATATATCTATCATGTATAATATATTATATAAAATATATTATATCTAATATATTTTATATAGTATTGTATATAGGCTATGCAGCTCTAACACGTAGACATAATATATTATATAGTATAATTTATATACCCTTGACCTGGAATGGACTTCCCCCCTTGACGCCCCGCTCCCTTTCTAGAACTCCTCATCAGACATTCCTCTCTTTGAAATTAACACAGCTTTACTTGGATGCGCTGGAGTTGGGAGTGCCTCTGAGTAGTCCTAGCATCTTTCTCTGCTACACTTGTTTCTCAATGTCATATGTTATTGCTTGGGTTCAATAAAATTTATGGCTCTGGTTATTGTTATTGACTATTATATAATACATGCTAAATGCTTGCATATCTGTGTCATTCATTCTGTGTGTGTGTGTGTGTGTGTGTGTGTGTGTGTGTGTGTGTGTGTGTGTGTGTGTGTGTGTGTGTGTGTGTGTGTGTGTGTGTGTGTTGGGTGTGTGTTGGGTGTGTGCGTTATATCTATGTGTCAGAGGTGTATCTGCTATCATGTGTGTGGCTGGCTCACCAGAAGAATGCCGCGATGGCGCTGAGAAAGTCGAGTCCCCTCGGGAGCGGCAGTCCGTACGACATGAGAAGATCGATGAGACCATGTGCGATGAATATCCCGTAGATGGACATGTGTTGCATGCTCGACAACTTTCGGAAGTTTCCGTCAGCGTCCGTCAACGCCAGGCCACCGGTTAGGATCTCGCCTGTCAATCCTATGCACATGCAGACACAGGAAAATGATGTCAGGTCATGTCAATCAGGTAATTGGGTCAGCTGACGTTGAAATTAGGTCACGTCAGGAAAAGGTCACATCAGGTAAGTTTTGGTGTGGCCATCTGAGTTATGCAGTGGAAGAAAGTTATTTTGTAGGCCTAAGTGTAAGGAAGCTGGTCTTTACATAGCTCCTCTTTACACCATCTATCAGAGGATAGGTAGCGCAAGAAAATAATGGAATGGTACGGTAGAAAAAACTTTCGCAGAATATGGTAAAGGAATTATAAGATAAGAAAAATTAAATAGGATCAGATGAGTTAGGGTATATCATCTTTAGTTACGGTAAGAGGTTTAAAAAAGGCGAAAATTGAGCGACGGTAAAAGGACGAGTCGAAAGTGAAGGTACAAGTGTGCGGAAAGTTAAGGTACCGTACGTAATCGTCAACTTGAGTTGGTCAAAAGTGGTTGTCGCGTCTGAGCAAAGGAGAAGAATTGAAAGCAGCCTTTTGTCAAGTTTGGCCCAAGGTCGTATCAGGTATTAATACTAGTAGAGTTCGATCTCTCTCTAGCAAGTGTCCATAAGCACTTTGGATCATTAGAAATCATGCGTTGGACGTATACAATGTTAGATATTATACTTAAGCCAGAGAGGTAGAGCTATCCGAGCGAGTGAGGGAGATATAGAGAAGAAAGAGAGAGACAGACAGATAGATAGACAGACAAGAACAGACAGACGCAGACAGACAGACGAACAGACGGACATATAGAGAGACAGGCATGGAGACAGACAAGGTACAATAGAGGAGCGAATTAACAAAACAACCCGTGAACCCCGTCCCTTCCCTGTAAAGTCTCCTGTACTTTACGAATAACATTTCACTTCCTCTTGTAACCGTGTTGCGGCTTGTTAACCTGAGTCATATTAAATGAATGCGTGTAGCAAAAATAAACGATATCTAAAAAGCAAATATCATAGGGGCACTTGCCGAGATTACAAAAGGCACACACCATGTGTCAATAATTATCTTCTTAGACTGTTAGTAGGTTAACTTCCCTAAAGATTATAATTATCCTACAGTGCTTTGATAATTAATCCGCTGTAGTGTTTGCCATCAGATAGGAAAGGAGGTCACTTCCGTAATTGAGATTCTAAGTAGAAAATTCGTCCTTATCAGCGGTTCCCCAAGGGTTTGAGACTTTAGTTGCTACAGAAGTCAAGCTTAGGCTAATTGGACATGTACAATTGGACATGTATGATGTACAATGTATGATGTGCTGTATGATGTGCATGTATGATGTAGCTGTCGTCATGGTAGCCGTTCTTCAAACGAGATATCGCTTTGACGAAGAGGACACGAATCTTAGAAGTGTCTACACGAGTTAGGCGACCAGACATTAAGTGCCTTCTTTGCCCACCACTATATATATGTTTGTTGTACTAGCACGCACAATATACACACACCTGCATACATGCAAACATATATAGGCCTACATAGATGCTTGCATGCATTCATACATACATACATACATGTACATACATACATACATACATACATACATACATACATACATACATACATACATACATACATACATACATACATACATACATACATACATACATACATACATACATACATACATACATACATACATGTACATACATACATACATACATACATACATACATAGGCCTACATACATACATACATACATACATAGGCCTACATACATACATACATACATACATACATACACACATACATACATACATACATACATACATACATACATACATACATACATACATACATACATACATTCATACATACATACATACATACATACATACATACATACATACATCGGTCGTGGATGAAGAAACCAAGCCAGTCGAGATTTTTCTCTGTGCCAGGAAAACACGCACTGCATATAGTAATATCGATCCGAAGGGATCGGTTATAAATTAGTATATTATCTAGCGCCTATATTTAATGCACAAAGCGATATCCAAGTGATAATGAGGCCAATGCTCAGGAGAACATTATTATAGGACAAAAGGCAATGCATACAAAAAATCAGATTGAGTATTGCTGATACACCTCTTCCCCAATGCTCTTTCTAGGACTCCATAGTACATTCTTCTTCTCACACCTCAACTACACGGGAATCATATGGTCTGAACCCCACCCAGATAATTTCTGCAATTCTGAAACCTGCAATGAATACATCATATAAATGAAAACAATGCGGGTGTTTGGAGATAAATTTATTAGAGCAATGCTGCAATAGGTTGGATATCTCTCTGCTAACCTCCGATTGGAAACAAGACCTTGAGAATCGACTCGAGTGGAATGAATCTTTTCGTCGGCAGCGGATAGCTGACCTGCGTCGTATATTCCGTTTTGTTCCATTGACTCTGAAAAAGCGTTTGACATCATCATCGTCATCAGCATCGCCGTCGTCATCATCATAATCATCATCATAATCATCATCATCATCATTTAATAAATTAGGCCTATTAGACACTGACAACTTAAGGCTCGTTTCTGCACATAAGCTTAGCTGCAGTTCGTGCAAACTTCACTAAGAGCCACACCGCGTGCATCAATCGATAGCACCGTGTGGTTTTGAATGAAGGACTTGCTCATCGTAGTATAACCGTCTCTGTAAGATTCGTTTCGAACCCCTGCTCTTCGCACTACAAGACCACTAGGCTACTCTTACCAATCAGGTGTACGGCGCTACATAGCGTTCAACTCCTAACTCGTTTACATTCAAAATTTCTTGCACATACGGCTTGCAATATTATCGGAAAGCAACGGCGATTGTATATGTAATTTGTGGATCTAGAAAGGCATTTGACATCATCGAGACTCTCATTAATTATATAGACTATAATATCAAAAATATTTATATATATATATATATATTATATATATATTCAAGTGATGTAGCCTAGATGTGGTTGAACGTGTGGATCGGTGCGACTTACCCGGATGTGTCGCGGAAACTTATTCACCATCCACCAGACGCCAAGAACAAGGAAGAAGATGGACTCATCGATGTGTCCCACAAACGATCCCATTCTTCATCTGTATATCCAGCCCTTCCACGTTCCACTTTCCACTTTCCTCTTTCCACTTCTCCCACAGACGTCAGTCAAAGTAAGACGCCAGATGCTACACGAATGAACAAACCAATAACGTCATGTACAGTTAACCCTCTTACTCAATGACGCAGCGCTCGTGAATAAGCTGGTGCCCTTCGCTCGGCTCTCGGGTGCACTTTAAAAGTTTGGAGATTGTGATTGTGATTGTGATTAGGAATAAATGGATAATCAGCATAAGCGATCATCTGAGTCGTAATCATAAAATGTTTATAGCGATATAATTATACTTGAAAGTTGGGTGGAAGTTCGCGACCATACTGTTGATTGCAGAATGCAGAGCCACTTGCATCTGCACGCGTGAGCGAGAAAACAATAAAATTATTGTGGACAAAACAGTGAAACAGAACAGGTTATTGTTTGCGTAGAACGCTATCCGGACTGACCGATATCTGTAGATCTACGAACATTGATGACACTGTTGTGAGGATAATGCTCGACTGACTGTTAGTAGGCCTATTGTTGTAGACAGTACTTGCCCAAAACATTAATCGCCAGGTGTAAAACTATGCTAATGATCACCACATGTTAAGTTAATTGTTATCATCAATGATTCATCATCACAATCGTCGTCGTCATCATCATCACAATCGTCGTCGTCATCATCATCATAATCGTCGTCGTCATCATCTTTATCGTCATCGTCGTCGTCGTCGTATTGGTCGTCGTCGTCATCATCATCATAATCGTCGTCGTCATCATCTTTATCGTCATCGTCGTCGTCGTCGTATTGGTCGTCGTCGTCATCATCATCATAATCGTCGTCGTCATCATCTTTATCGTCATCGTCGTCGTCGTCGTATTGGTCGTCGTCGTCATCATCATCATAATCGTCGTCGTCATCATCTTTATCGTCATCGTCGTCGTCGTCGTATTGGTCGTCGTCGTCATTATCATCATAATCGTCGTCGTCATCATCTTTATCGTCATCGTCGTCGTCGTCGTATTGGTCGTCGTCGTCATCATCATCATAATCGTCGTCGTCATCATCTTTATCGTCATCGTCGTCGTCGTAGTATTGGTCGTCGTCGTCATCATCATTATAATCATTATCATCATCATCATCGTCATCATCATCATCATCATCATGGTAGTAGCATCAATTTTCAACTTCTGTAGCGCCGAGGACTGATCACTGATGGGGCACTAATCGACGTCAGACTAAATGTTCGGTCCAAAGGAACAGAACGGAACTATGTATATTATAATATTATAATTATTTAGTTTTTCGCGCCCAATAATTGCATTCATTAAAAATTATGAAACTTGAACTTTCGTTAAAAAAATTGCTGCAATTGCCCAAAATGCCAAGGCGTCGAATTTACCTTAAAAATTCCAGTAAATGAAACAACGACAATGCAAAGGGAGAGAGAAAGAGAGATACAACATATTCGAAATATTATGTCTGTTATTATTATTTATAATAGACGAAAGTCTATTAGACTCTACTCACCAATCGGTCCTAATTACTAACCCAGCCGCTAATTGCCAGCAAAACAAGGTTTTTATACAGCCTGTCACGTGACTATTATAGGCCACACCCTTCTCTGGCAACGGGTCAAACAACTCGAGGCCTCAGAGCACAACTCACTCACTACTCATGCCGGGAATCACATACGCATAATACGCACGTGAGGCTGATGAACTCGACAAAAAGCGCTAGACACTTGCGATAAAGGCCGCGCGCTCACCACTGCACGCAGAGATTGAGTTACAATCTCATAAACAAGAGATCTATGCTGTCATTATTTAACCAACGACCTTCACACTAAAAATAGTCAAAGGTGGATCAATCACCGATGATCGATTTCTGACCCATGATTATACGACGTGATGACCTGTCCGTCCACGACCGGGCCATCGATCTGTTTTGCTCAGGTGACCCCCCCCCCCACCGCCACCACCACCACCACCTGCCCTGCTTGCGCCTAAAAGAGGTTGCAGCGTCATTCTGAGTCGTGGGCGTTCGCCTGGTACTGCAGGCGTCGACTGGTACAGGTGCTCACCGCTGACCGCCTGCAGAGCGATATTGAAGACGAAAAAACCCTTGTATAGGACGCCCTACTGTATAGGTCGCTCCGACTATTACGCGAGTACCGCGAATAGAATGCCTAGTACTTCTCGCTACATGACCCGACACAGGAGAGTCACTTCACCTAAAGAGTTCGAGATATTATTACTCTTTTATCAAATGCAGACGCTGTGTGTGTTTCTTTGTTCGCATCTCTCTGTGATTGTATGTTTGTGTCTGTGACTTAGTATGCCCCTATCCATGTTCAACTGTCTGCTGATTTGCCATTCTGTCTGCCTGTCTGTCTCTACTTGTAACTGTATGTCAATATGTCAGTCTATCTGTCAGCCTGTTTGTATGTGTAGCCTAACTGTCTAGCTTCTCTGCCTTTATGTGTAACGGTTTGTCTGTCTGTTTTTATGCGCGTCTGTCTGCCTGCCTGTCACTCTGTCTACCTAGATTATGAGAAGGTCTGCCTTCTGTCATGAATGTCTGCCTGTTTGTATGAGCAACTATCTGCGTATATGTGTCACTATATGTCTGTCTGTCTCTATGCCCGCCTGTCTGTCTATCCGAAGATAGAGAGACACAAAAAACAGACAGACAGACAGGCAGACAGACAGACAGACACATTAGTTGCATTGTAAATATTGCGTCAATCTCTGCTCGATTTCCCGCCAAACACAGTCGCCGTCTATTTTCATCTCAATGCTGTCGTCTGCTCGTCACATAGTCTGCATCATCGCCTTCGTAACAGCAATGCATACAGTCGTGAATCAACGCGATCGATTGTAACCATGACGACGGCATGAATGTTGTTGTTGTTATTGCCGCTGCTGTTGTTGTTTTGATGTTGCTGTTGATGACGATAATGATGATATAATGACGATGATGATGATGACGTTGACGATGACGATGACGATGATGATGATGATGATGATGATGATTATGATGATGATGATGATGATGACGACGACGATGATGATGATGATGACGATGATGATGATGATGACGATGATGATGATGATGATGATGACGACGACGATGATGATGATGATGACGATGATGATGATGATGATGATGATGATGATGATGATGACGACGATGACGACGACGATGATAATGACGATGATGACGACGACGACGATGCCGCTGCTGATAACAATAATGACAATGATGATGATGACGATGACGACGACGATGATACTGATAATAATACTAATACTAATAATAATGATGATGATGATGATGATGATGATGATGATGATGATGATGATGATGATGATGATGATGATGATGATGATGATGATGATGATGATGATGATGATGATGATGATGATGATGATGATGATGATGATGATGATGATGATGATGATGATGATGATGATGATGATGATGATGATGATGATGATGATGATGATGTGACTGTAATCATCATATAATAGCTGAATCACTGCGCATATCGCTTAATAGTCAAGTGTATTATAAGAACGAGGTCGTCGAACTGCTTTCCACGGTTATCATTCACGTGATTAAGAGGAAACGCGAGCATTGAGCTATAAAAGTAGAAAAACAAATCGAGAAAGATTAGCCATCGTTAGAGAGGCTATTAGCTTTGATTCGCTCCAGTTGCAAGGTAATTGCCAATATCATCAGGCAACTTGTTCGTGTGTGTGTGTGTGTGTGTGTGTGTTTGTGTGTGTGTGTGTGTGTGTGTGTGTGTGTGTGTGTGTGTGTGTGTGTGTGTGTGTGTGTGTGTGTGTGTGTGTGTGTGTGTGTGTGTGTGTGTGTGTGTGTGTGTGTGTGTGTGTGTGTGTGTGTGTGTGTGTGTGTGTGTGTGTGTGTGTGTGTGTGTGTGTGTGTGTGTGTGTGTGTGTGTGTGTGTGTGTGTGTGTGTGTGTGTGTGTGTGTGTGTGTGTGTAATAAGCAATTTTATTATTCGGACAACTTTCATCTGAGATTGTATGCCTCATCATCTGCGAGGGAGTGCCAGACGGTGATAGGGGGATGCGGTGTGGGGCATGCACCGATGACGCTGTTCAACTTCAACGTGATCAAATCAACTGAATAAGTGAGAGGAGTTGGAGGGAAGACGAGAATGAAAAGGAGGAGGAGGAGGATGACTGGTGGAAGAGGAGGGAAAGAGGAGAAGGGAAGGAGGAAAGAAGAAGGAGGACTAGTGGAGGAGGAGGAGGGAATTAGAAAGAGGAAGAACAAAGAGGGAAATAAGAAGTAGAACAAGAAAAAAGGAAAGAGGAGGAGGAGGTGATGAATAGGAGTGGGAACAGATGGAGGAGAAGGTAGAGAGGAAGATGAGGAGGAAATGAAAATGGACGACAACAAGTAGAGGACAAAGAACACGAGTACAGTCTCTTCAGCTATAATAGCCATGAGGCAGCCATGAGTTTAAATTTAAACTGTGTCAGCAACATCGTTTCTTCTAACAACCTCAGCATAATTATGAGGATGATTGCGGATGGCACAGTCCTCTCCCTCGCCGTCTCATCTTACCACCGACAGTGTATACGGTCGTTGTACTCGTCGTAACTGAGTTAGATAGGAGGCGCAGGTTGAGCAGAAACATCGACGTAAATTCTGCCCTCCAGGGCGGGGGATTATGACCCCCAGTCTTCTCGATCAACAGACCTGCACGCTATCCACTACACCATCTATCCATCCATCCATCCATCTATCCATCCATCTATCCATCCATCTATCCATCCATCCATCCAACCAACCAATCCATCCATCCATCCATTCACCAACCCATGTTACCCATCCATTCATCTATCCATCCATCTATTCATCCATTCATCCATCTAACCATCCATCCATCCATCCATTCACCAACCCATCCATCCATCCATCCAACCAATCCATCCATCCATCCATTCACCAACCCATGTTACCCATCCAATCATCTATCCATCCATCTATTCATCCATTCATCCATCTAACCATCCATCCATCCATTCACCAACCCATCCATCCATCCAACCAATCCATCCATCCATCCATTCACCAACCCATGTTACCCATCCATTCATCTATCCATCCATCTATTCATCCATTCATCCATCTAACCATCCATCCATCCATTCACCAACCCATCCATCCATCCAACCAATCCATCCATCCATCCATTCACCAACCCATGTTACCCATCCATTCATCTATCCATCCATCTATTCATCCATTCATCCATCTAACCATCCATCCATCCATCCATTCACCAACCCATCCATCCATCCAACCAATCCATCCATCCATCCATTCACCAACCCATGTTACCCATCCATTCATCTATCCATCCATCTATTCATCCATTCATCCATCTAACCATTCATCCATCCATTCACCAACCCATCCATCTATCCATCCATCCATCCATCCATCTATCCATCCATCCATTTACTAACCCATCCAACCACCCGTCCATCCATCTATCCATCCATCCATCTATCCATCCATCCATCCATCCATCCACCAACCAATCCACCTACCTATCCATCCATCCATCCATCCTTCCGTCACCCCAACCGAACCACACAGCATCACTGCATCAGCTGTCCACTGCCCTGATTCTATGCCTGCACGCGAGATCTTGACAGAAGTGACTTCTCAGAACATCTTAGCATCATCGTTTTCTCTTTTCTTAATTAACCCTATGTACGCAGTTCAAACAGACCAGCGTTAACGCAGTGCTTTGTGAAGTATGAAAAGGCGCTTTATAAATAATTTTCTCTGTGGACCTTTTACATGGAAATGTTTGCACCTGTATGCAAATGATGGATTGTCAATTATTTGACGTCGTAACAATGACCATTGTCAAACCGTATGGCTGATTATCTACCATCATTCGTCACCATTAAGCTATTTTTAGCTTCGGCTGGGCATATCGATAAGCCAACATTGCGCAACGCGTGAGCAAATTTGTCAACAAATTTGTCAACAATTTTGTCAACAATTTAGTGAACAATTTTGTCAATTATTTTGTCAACAATTTTGTCAACAACTCGCCATAAAGATTTCTGTTTCAAGTCCAGCTCAGTGTTGTTCCTATTAACTGAAACTGAAATAGCAAATAACTGGAAATTGTTCGGCAGTTGACTGTATACCTACAACGGAAACTTAAAATGTTGAATAACTGCAACTGCAATAGAAAATGAAAAACAAAACAAACTGTATAACTAAATAATCATAAAGCGCTAAAATGACGAATAACATTTACTGTAAGCCTATCCATAACGGAAACTGATCCATAACTGAACTAACACTGGTTATAGAGCCTGGTAAATTTCCAGAGTTTCTTTTTTCCTGATGTCTCCAATGGGTATTGTGTGACAATACCCAGAATTAGTTACAAAAGATTCGAAAAGCCTTATATATTTGGGGGGAACATGGAACTCTCCCTCTGAATGCGTCCATGATCAAAGCGAATAGCCTATTTCTGGTTACCGTCATGTTATTACCTCTCCGTAGATCATAATGTTATTGTGTATTTTCTTTGAAGCCGAAGAGCGTGCAATTTGGACCAAAAACTGAGCTCATATTATTGTTGAACACTTATTAGAGTAAATCCTAAGAAATCGATCGAGAATTTTGATAAACGATTCCATCAAAAGAGTTATTTTTAGCTAAACAATGCCAATAATGGCGAAATTGCAGTATCGGGGACCGAAGCATACACAATATCTTTTATATTTTTTTAAAATTTTATTTTGTTATTATTATTTTTTATATAGGCCTACATACACAATTTCGCTCCAATAATTATTAGTTGGTAATTTTAGCTGATGGCATTAATTAACTCAACGTTCCACAACGATCAACTATAATATTATTATTGTCCTAAAACATTCTTAACGTTGTTTACTGTTTTGCAATTCAAGACGGCGGGTTGTGATGTTGCTTGTGATGTTGCTTGTATTACTTTTTTTTATACAAGAGTACAAGACGGCGCGATACATTGTCATGCCGCTTGTATTGTTGTATTTTTATACTATCTTACGTCATGCCCGGCCATTGTTAGCCTACTTTATGCTATGTGTAAAAAGCGGGTCTGGTTGTAGTGGCAAAATAATAGGTGAGTACACACTACAGCTGCCTAAGCCTGTCTAAATATACGCAGGTCATTTACCCGTATACCAAACACAAATATTTGTGAGTTGAGTAGGCCTGCACTATGTATACCCTCGTATACCCACTACTTTAGCCCTGGTCAACAACGGCCGGTGATATATGCATTTCATCGCGTCGCCTGGGTAGAGACACCTGAAGAGGCGCTAT
This sequence comes from Lumbricus terrestris, assembly GCA_949752735.1. NCBI lineage: Eukaryota > Metazoa > Annelida > Clitellata > Crassiclitellata > Lumbricidae > Lumbricus > Lumbricus terrestris. The sequence continues at coordinate 3,559,006 of OX457045.1, forward strand.
ATAAATTTCGATTGATTGATTGATTTTCAGCGTCAACGACTGCTAGGTCACAGCTGTTCGTTCAATATCATCACTCAATGAAATTGATGATCATCGTATACGTGAATTGGTTAAGATTGTCACCAGCGGAAGTATAATATTTGATTGATTTATCGAATTAATTTATGACTGCAGCCGATGCTTAATTCTGACTATTATTATATGATCCCACTATCACGTGTGTGTCAATATCACGGATAGAGTCAATGATTCACGTCACTCAAAGGTGAAGTGAAGTCTCTCTCTATGCGTTAGGTCAAAAACTGGTAACAGATGATATAATTATATAGATGAACTGGATGTTATAATTCTTAGTTAATGATATATTAGCCTATATACACTGTGGTTCAAAAAAAACTAAGCCAAATTGTTTTTCATATATCTCTAATACCTGATGACATATCACGCTAAAATTTTCCAAATATTTAGAGAATTGGACCAAGAATATGATTCCAAAATTTCACGAGATAAAGTTGAACGGATAAAAAGATATGAATCTTTAAACTTCATATGCCGAAATTTCAGTTTACAAGCAATTTTCTGCTAGATTCGATAAAAAAAGTAGGCCAAACTGTTTTTCTTACATCTCTAACGCCTGATAAGATGTCACGCTAAAAGTTTCCCAATATTTAGGGAATTGTACCAAGAATAGGATTACAAAATATCATGTCATAAATTTGAACGGATAGAAAGATATGGTTATTTCAACTTCATCACCCGAAATATCAGTTTTCAGCAAGTCTGTTATGGTGTCCGTTGCGGTTTCGACGCTTGGTCGTTCTCATTTAGTCTTCATTGATCCTGGAGTAAAAATTAATGGTGCCTATTATCGCGACGTTCTGCTTTCACAACATCTACCTGTAATCAGAAACCTAGCCCCAGAAGGCTGCTTTGTTTTCAAGAGGACAGTGCCCCAGCCAAGGAAACCATCGTAATGCTCACAAGAGACGCCAGACTTCATTTCTCCCACATTATGGCCTGCGAACAGCCCAGATTTGAATCCTGTCAACTATAAAGTGTGGAGCGTGATGCAAGACCGAGTCTACCAGACAACAATCCATGATATAAGCGATCTGAAGCAACGCTTGTTGCAAGTATGGGATGGCCTGGACCAGAGGATAATCGACGTTGCTGTTGCCATTGCAATATCGTCAGCGCTTCCGTGCAAGCAGGAGGAGGACATTTTGAGCAGCTTATTTAATGAAATAATCAAACCATACTGTTGGAATCATATTGTTAGTTCAATTATCTACATATCTGGAAAATTTCAGAATGATTAATTATCAGGTCATAAAGATAATGAGAAAAGTTAGACTTACATTTTATTGAATCTAACAGAAAATTGCTTGTAAACTGAAATTTCGGCATATGAAGTTTAAAGATTCATAACTTTTTATCCGTTCAACATTATCTCATGAAATTTCGGAATAATATTCTTGGTCCAAATCTCTAAATATTTGGAAAATTTTAGCGTGATATGTTATCAGGCATTAGAGATATACGAAAAACAATTTGGCTTAGTTTTTTTTGAACCACGGTGTATATGGAGTCTTCACAGCCGATATAATAATTGTACAAGTTGTCGCTGCCACAGTATCCCTATCATGGGAATTGTAGAAAATTAACTGTAGGGTCAGACGATTTTGTGGAGGGGGTGGTCTGGATGTGCAACGAAAAATTTACTCAGTTCTAAGAAAGGGGCTGAAGCCCTCAAGGGCCGGACTTAGGCATATTATAGGCAAAGTAGGTAGTAGCCTAGGGCGCCACGTCTAGGAGGCGCCATTTAAAAAAGGGGGGTACCCCGGGTACTATTTTGTAACAGAAGTGCATTTTAATGGGCTTTTAAAACTTGTAACCATCTTCTTCCGCAAAATCGAATATCATCCAGCTTTCAGTGTAAAAAAATTATAATAAATTGCTCAGTTGATCGCATATTCAAGGTTTTGGCTAATTTAGATTTTAGATTCTGACGTAGGCTGAACAATTGAGTGCGAATCTGAGGACGTCAAATGTAGGCCTATACTTTGCAAATGCATGCTTTACCTGGGGCGTTATTTGGGTTAAGACCGGCCCTGAACCCTTTTATTTTAGCCCGGCAATTCTCCTCACCCCCCAGGGCCAAATGCATGCTTTACCTGGGGCGTTATTTGGGTTAAGACCGGCCCTGAACCCTTTTATTTTAGCCCGGCAATTCTCCTCACCCCCCAGGGCTTAAAGTGTGCCTGGACGGTCATGGACGGCGTCCATGCACTTATTTCAAAATCTGAACGCCGTCCTGCCACTTATTGGCCAGCACTGACTGGAAAGGTAAGGGGCGTCCTGGCACTTATTTTTCTACACTCCCCCCCCCATTACCAGCTTATTCGCAGGTGATAAGCGAGAATTAGGAGCATGGATAGACAGTAGGTGGGAGGACTGGCCACTGGAGACCATCAATCCTTGGTAATAACTATACCTCCGTTTTAGTCCGGAAATTCTTCTTGCTCGCAGCAGGACTTCAATTAAACCATGCATGTAAATCGTTTTACTCAACATTATTTTGTCAGTTTAATTTCGATTTTTAACAGCCAACCTAACAATAAGCAAGTAACAGCTGCACCATAGGCGGAGACCTGGGCGGAGACTGGGGGGGGGGGACGGAAAGACGCGAGATTTTCTGATGGACGAATGACTGAGTGTCGCAGACAAATTTCCATCTCTCTTGCCGGCCAAAATTTCTGACGACCTTTTTTTAGTCATCCGGCGAAATCTCGACGAAATTTTCTATTTTCGCCGCCAAAAAAGTTGATGACCATTTTTATTTATTATTATTTTTTTTAGTCTTGACGCTCAGCGATTGGGGGGGGGGCAAATGCATGGGCCGTCCCCTCCCAACACCTCCACTGGGGGACCGTCCCCCCAGGTCTCCGCCCATGAACTGCACAGCATAATTTAGATTCATATCAGTTATTAATTATTAACCAAAACTAGATGGTTACACAACATGATATCACTCAGCAAAAGCAAGTAGTTTTGACACAACAACAGACTACATGTAGATCAGAAACAGAAAACTGGCAAAATGAGTCGTTATGAGACTCTTGTCATTATTGCTATTAGCACTATTACAACAATTATCGCCATTTTTTGCTATTATAGTTAATTTATTATGAGTAATAGTAGTAGTAGTTGTTGTTGTCATTGTTTTTCACTGTTGTCATTGTTATTGCTGTGGTTGCCATTGTTGCAATAGAGCCTTAATATAAAATCGGTTAATGAGGGAGAGACAATGACGAAAAGTTCGCATTATCGTAATAAGATTTCAATCAATTTTCTTCATCAATATCTGATTGTTTTAATACAGTGACAAAAGCCTATCAATCCGCAACAATTATCGTCAAAGCAAATCTGCACAAATAGCGACAATATAAACCTACAGCACCTTTGCACATTATTATTACAGCGCATTTAAAACTCTCTCTGAGACTCTCTCTCTTTACGATGCTCAGACCTATGATAGCGGTCATCTTTCACATCGAAAGAGAGGCTAAACCTACCCGTTGACTAAGCAGACTTTCACAATTATTTAAAACATGAAAATAATCATATAAAACGTTGTTCACATTAAGCGAGAAGCAAGGCCGCAGCCAGGATTTGATTTCGGGGGGTGTTTCCCCAATCTCCTTTAAAAAAAAGATAACCTTGTTTTTTAGTCATCCGACCGAAATCTTCAAACAATTTAGCATATTAATTAATTCTATTTTTTCCACTTGAGGGGTTGTGTTTTTATGGTTTTATTTCATGGCTTTTACATCATGTGCTCGTAAATGCATTCAATTATTTTTCACATTTTTCATTTCGGGGGGTGTTTAAACACCCAAAACACCCCCTAGCTACGGCCTTGGCGAGAAGCTATTGCAAAATAACAGACATTTAACACACACACAATTCGCTCTTTGCAGAGGTCATAGAAATTATACTTCAGACAATCAGTTCAGAGATAAACCACAGAGATTCCGGAGATGTGAAAAGTTCCGGCGATCATTGAACAGATTATATAGCAGTTTCGTCAGCGAATCATAGCAGTTCCAACCGGTTGGCGTACAGCAGCGGCGCCCGCAGACGTACGCACATAGGTAAAAAAAGGTCATCAGTTTTTTCGGCGGATAGAAAAGGTATGTTTCGGGAAAATTTTTGGTTGATGACTAAAAAAAAAAAAAAAAGGTCATCAGTTTTTTCGGCGGATAGAAAAGGTATGTTTTGGGGAAATTCTAGGTTGATCAGTTTTTTCGGCGGCCTAACGAAAATTTTTCCCTGTTCGCCCCTCCATCGAAAATTTCTGTGCGTACAAGAAAAAATCCTGCGGGCGCCGCTGGCGTAGAGTGCTACAATAGCTAGCATAATTACAGCACATTATCATTCTTCAGTTTCTGTGCAACATTGTGTAGTTTAAGACTTGGTGGATCCTATCTCACGGTCTGGTTATTGGCGATGAAGTCCAGTCGGGATCTACTGTTCAAGAGTGTCCGCCGCTTTTCCATGGAGGCAGTGGTGTAGTGGGGCGGGGACGCGGGGGGACGCCGTCCCCCCACTTTTTTGCAAAATTCTTGCAAGATTGCACTTTTTGCTACAGTTTCTACTTCAATTTCCAGGCGTCCCCCCACTTCAATTTCCAGGCGTCCCCCCACTTCATTTTTTAGGACTACACCACTGCATGGAGGTGGTTCTTCGATCAGAGTGTTTCCGGGTGAGATTTGTTGAGGAGAGGTTTGAACTGGTATCCCTGTTCGTCGGTGGAATCGTTGGCGAGCATCTGGAACTGGTTCCTGCCCTCGCCCTTGACCTTCAGGTAGAGGTAGCAGAGGAGGTAGACGACGGTGATGACGACGATGTGGAGGATCATGTGGTAACCATAGCTGGCGACGATGAAGTTGACGTTTCGAGGTTCTGACTGATCCCAACGAGGATTCATGTTGGACCCTGTAGACAGGCATGCAACGTACAGTACATGTAGTGCAAGATATAAGCTATAGGGCAAGCTAAGGTATAGGACAAGTTAAGGCAGTTAAAGTGAGTCAAAGCATGTAAAGTCAATGCAAAGTAAGTTACAGTAAGGGAAAAAAGTCAACGTGAGGCAGCGTAATGTAAGGTATAATTAATGTAGGTCAAAACAAAGCAAGGCAAGGCAAGGCAAGGTTGGTCAAAGCCAAGGCAAGGCAGGTAAATATAGGTCAAGGCAAGGTATAGGTCAAGGCAGGGCAAGGTAGGTCAAAACAAGACAAGGTAAGTCAAGGCAAGGTAAGGCAAGGCAGGGTAAGGCAAGGCAGAGTAGGTCAAAGCAAGGCAAGACAATGTCGGTCAAGGCAAGGCAAGTCAAGGCAAGGTATATCAAAGCAGGGCAAGGCAAGTCAAGTATATGCAAGTCAAGGTAAGGTAAGATAAGGCAATGTAATGTAAAGCTTTCTAAGTTAAGATAACATAATTATTAATGTAATATGAGATATATAGGATAAGGTAAGAAAAGATAAAATCCTCCTAATTAAGAAATCGACGAGCAACGAAAGACCTTCGATGATTCTTTTCCAGCTTGTCAGAGATGAGCTTACCAGGCCACGGATGTGGAACGTAGAGGACGAAGGATGCCTGGAAAAACCATGTGCCGAGCAGGAGGATGCAGTAGGTCCTTGCGAGGGCGGCGAGGAAGAGACGAGGGTTGATGAGTTCCATGATTCCAGCGACAGCCAATGCATACATCGTCGTGATTGGAAGAAGATGGATCGTCATCTCAACCGCCTCCTTGCCATGCATGTGAGCGTGGAAGCTGAACGACAGACCGTACCTATGGCAACGCATCGTATACACACTGCACTGCACGTCATCCATCCGAAAGCAGAGAGAGAGAGAGAGAGAGAGAGAGAGAGAGAGAGAGAGAGAGAGAGAGAGAGGAGGTGGCTGTGGTTGTGGGGGTAGTGGTGATGATGATGAGGATGATGATGATGAGGATGATGATGATGATGACGATGACGATGACGTTGACGACGACGACTATGATGACGATGACGATGACGACGACGACGACGACGACGATGACGATGACGATGACGATGACGATGATGGTGATGATGACGACGATGATGATGATGATGACGACGACGACGAAATACGCTAAGAGCTGTCGTTGCCGTACAGCAATATAGCTCACCAGAAGAATGCGGCGATGGCGCTGAGAAAGTCGAGTCCCCTTGGAAGCGGGACTCCGTGTGACATGAGAATATCGATGAGTCCATGTGCGATGAACATTCCATAGATGGACATGTGCTGGAGTTGAGCCAACTTCCGGAAGTTTCCGTCGGCATCAGTCAACGCCAGACCCTCCGAACAGATCTCTCCGACAAGGGCTACGCATCACATAAGCCACACATTTATGTAGAGTACAGCTCAGGCTGTTGAATTGGCTAAATGATTATAAACTTTTTTATCTCTGCGTGCTCAAACCTATAGGCTTTTCGAAGCCTTCCTCTACCTATACCTACCTTCTTTCCTATACGGACCTATGATGATGATGATGATGATGATGATGATGATGATGGTGGTGCTCTGCCCGAAGGCAGGTTCATTGGCTTTACGCCCCTGGGGATGAGATGAGTGAGGTGGTTTCCCGTTGCCTTCCCCACAGACAATGATGGATAAGCAACTTGTCCAAGGTCGCTCCGCAGGAGCTTGCGCCCCTGCGTCCCACACGTGCTGGCCCGAGATATCTAAATCTCTGAATGTCAACTCCCAACCCGGGGTTTGAACCGCAGTCCGTTGCAACCAACAGACGAATTCAGCTCGCACTTACCGGTGTAGCTAACTAGGCCAGTTACGGACCTATACTTACCTGCTAATTAACGCACATAATTACTTACTTACTTGCGCACCTGTCTACTTAGGTCTACACTATCTACTTACACGTACCTATTTACTTATCTGCTTACCTATACCTATACGTATACGTACACCGACTGCATGCATAGTAGCATGGCTGACGTATCTACTCACTGACTCACTTTCTCTTTTATTTGCTCGCTTGCTCACACACAGAATCGACTCCGCCACTGCTCGTAGCCGTGGAAAGTGCCAGTCCAAAGCAAGGATAAAGAAGGAGGGAGACCGAAGCCAATGTTCTTCCTTATCACAAAGTGTCCTATATACTTAAACGTATAATTATGGACCTACTATACTGCTTCTCACAGAAGCTTCTGCTGTGAATACTAGAGATACGTTTTAACGTAACGTAATGGTATGAGATAAATTCTAAGATACTGCAGCCAAGAGGAGTACAGACCTAAGAGTGGAAAGATGGTCTTGAGGTATGCCTCCACTGGAAGGAACCTCTTCGTCGGAAGCGGGTAGCTGACCTGTGTCACGAAATCCGTCTTATTCCATTGACACTGGAAAACAACCATCAGGTATAAGATTAGGTCATAGTGGATAGGGTATGGTATATGTGGAGGAGGATTTAGGTGACTGAAGCAGGGTCAGACAGGTATAGGTCGGCCTAATCATAAAGGAGTTTACGATATTGGACTCAGAGGTAAGGTATAAGAATAGTCAATGCGAGGTATAAGAAATTGTAAAATGAGATGTATAGGCCTACGACTAGTTAATGTGTTATAAGATTAGATACCGAATAAGACGAGATATTGAATTATGTAAATATGGGGTTAGGCATAAAGTTACATTGCGATAAACAATGTAGGCTATTATAATGACTCAGTATGAAATGTTTCTTAAAATGTAACTGGGGGAGGTGTCAAACGTTGATTTGTGTGTAGCATACTTTAGATACGCAATGAATACTTTGCTATAGGGTCTAAAGAAAGACAGGGGTTGAACCCCATATCCCTGACAATTCTCACCATGTGTGATCTATACTGAGGCAATGTAAAGGTAGGCTATTGTTTTAGACAAAGCAAGATAATATGAAACAAGGATGATCTGATGATCAGATCAATGTCAGGTGACAATGTCTGACCTTACTTTATACAAGTACTACAGGTACACGGGTATAGGTCGATCATTTGCTGCTAGTAAAACATGCATTTCTAAAAACTATATACAGGGTGCGCCAAAAAAAGACCCCCCTAGGTTTTTTGCCAATATCTTGGCCAAAAGTAAGAATTTCAAAATGAAATTGTACAGTCTTAAAGACAATTCACATTTACATATGATGGACAGATTTCATCAAAATATTTCACACAAAGCAAAAGTTATGCCACTTTTAGGAAGGCCACCCACCGTTTTTTGACGATTCAAAAACGTAACGCAACAAAAAGTAGGTTTTTGCCAATATTTTGGCCAAAAGTAGGAATTTCAAAATGAAATTTTTACAGGCTGATAGACAATTCATATTTACACATGATGACTGAAATTTCATCAAAATATTTTAAACAGAACAAAAGTTATATCCCTTTTAGTGAGACCACCCTCGGTTTTTTGGATGATTCAAAAAACGTCAAAAAAAGGTGGGTGTCCTCACTAAAAGTGATATAACTTTTGTTCTGTTTGAAATATTTTAATGAAATTTCGGTCATCATGTGTAAATATGAATTGTCTATCAGCCTGTAAGAATTTTGAATTTCTTACTTTTGGCCAAGATATTGGCAAAAACCTACTTTTTGTTGCGTTTCGTTTTTGAATCGTCAAAAAACGGTGGGTGGCCTCCCTAAAAGTGACGTAAATTTAGTTCCGTTTGAAATATTTTGATGAAATCTGGTCATAATGTGTAAATATAAATTGTCTATAAGCCTGTAAAATTTCATTTGGAAATTCTTACTTTTGGTAAAAATATTGGCAAAAAACCTAGGGGGTCTTTTTTGGCGCACCCTGTACATAAATATATTAACTTATGTAATGCACGTTTATTTAGGCCTAAGCTCTCTCTCTCTCTCTCTCTCTCTCTCTCTCTCTCTCTCTCTCTCTCTCTCTCTCTCTCTCTCTCTCTCTCTCTCTCTCTCTCTCTCTCTCTCTCTCTCTCTCTCTCTCTCTCTCTCTCTCTCTCTCTCTCTCTCTCTCTCTCTCTCTCTCTCTCTCTCTCTCTCTCTCTCTCTCTCTCGTCTATTATCTCGACGAGTTCAACATCTAGATACACAATGTTATGACAGGCCTCTAGAACGTTCGTCGATCTTTAAGCATTATTGCAGGATATCACGCCTTAACAAAGCCAGGCGTATGCTACGAGAAGATACAATGACCCCTAAGATAAAGACCACGGCCCCGACCGATAAGAGAGATAGATACACAGGCAGAAGGACAGACAAACAGGCAGACATACAGCATGATACAGGCAGATAAAGGGAAGGTTGATGACGTAATCGTCACATTCTTTATACGCTTTCATCTTCTCTTGTTTACTCTACATGCATGGTATTATAGTTTTTGTACATATCCGTAAAATGGGTCTGAACAACAGTATGCTTTGTTTTAAGTTGCGTTTGTGTCAGCTTCATTTCTTTGAATAAACGAATTGATTGATAAGAAATGTCGAGGGGGTAATATTGTAACGAATCATCGAGAGAGAGAGAGAGAGAGAGAGAGAGAGAGAGAGAGAGAGAAACTTGTAGACAGACAGACAGAAAGACAGACAGACAGACTGAAGAAGACGCAGAGAGACATACAGAGGGACATAGACTAACATTGGTTGGATGCTGATAAGAGCTGTGGCAATGGAGAAAAATGGTTAGTAATCAACTGCTGTTGATGTCTCACCTGTACAGGTATACATAATAGCCTAGGCCTATAGAGATCAGAGGTCATTGGTACCAGTCGGTGACGAGAGATCTGCTCTCATCGACAACCTCACTCACTCACACACCCTACCGTGTCTCAGTATGTTCGTCTGTCTGTCTGTCTGTATGTCTGTCTGTATGTCTGTATGTCTGCCTGTCTGTATTTGTGTCTTTCCGTCTGTCTGTCTGTCTGTATGTATGTATGTCTGTCTCTCTGTCTGCGCGTGTCTTTCCGTCTGTCACTCTCTGTATCTCTGTGTCCATTCATCGGTTACACGAAAGACACTGTATCTTTTAAGATAAATAAATGAATGCATCGTCTATCCGCCTGTTCGTGTTATGTCTAGCTGCGTGTGTTTGTGTTTGTTTGTGTGTGTTCGGTTGTCTCTGTGTGTCATTGTCTGTCTGTCTGTCTATCCACTTGTTTGCCTTTCTTTCTGCCTATATCCGTTTTTTATCACTTGTCTATCTTCTCGTCCTCCTACTCCTCGTCCTCCTTCCTGCTCCTCCTTCCTCTTCCTCTTCTTCCTCTTCTTCCTCTTCTTCTCTCCCTTTCACTTATCTTATCACTCTCTCACTCCTCCTTTCTTCTTCTCTGCCTCCTTCCCCCCTCTTCTTACTATTCTTCCTCTCGTTCTTCCGCTTCCTCAATTCTTCCCCTTCCTCAATTCTTCCCCTTCCTCAATTCTTCCCCTTCCTCAATTCATCCCAAGCCATCCCATCAAGGGTCGTGGGTGATGAAGCCTGCCCTCTGTCTATACTCACTCGGATGTGACGTAGGAACTTGTTCACCATCCACCAGATTCCAAGAAGCAGGAAGAAGATCGATTCGTCGATGTGTCCAACGAAGGAACCCATACTTCCGGTTCGTCTGCTTCCACTTCCGTTTCCGGTATCTCACGGATTCTAAACTGGAACAACCATTTTGAGCAGCAATAAAATAAAAATCTAAGCAATGCGTAAGAATGCGTATATAGAATGCATACATTCACAAATCAATCAATCAATCAGAATTTATATAGCGCCCCTTCAAAGTGCCTACTCAGAAGCGTTCCCGGCCGAGATCAAGCGAAAAAACGGTCTTCAGCAGTTTGTGAAATTGAGAACACCTCGGGTGGTGTGGCATATTATATAGTCAAGAGAGAAGCCCATTCCAGGTTGTTGGAGATTGCGACAGTTAACTGTTGTCATTAAAACAAGAAGTTCGATTGATGTTTTCTTTATAGTAAGTAATATAGGTTAAGCCACCTCAGTTAACGGATATATATATATATATATATATATATATTGCTGGCATTAGGTCTTAATGCCTACAATCACTCTTTACAAAAACAATGACCAATTTAATCGAATTAGACAGATTAATCAAAGTTAAATTTGAGATTATTGTTTTTTTTAGATTTAATATACATTGGATATATATTTATATATATATTTTTTTATTATTATTATTATTATTATTATTATCATTATTATTATTATTATTATTATTATTATTATTATTATTATTATTATTATTATTATTATTATTATTATCAACGAACAACATCAAAACAGGAAGTACAATAAAATAGGGAAGCAATAACTAATATTATGTATCCTCTGGGACCGGCTCAGCTAAAGTTCCTCGAAAGGCCACCGAGTTGAAACGCTGAACGGTCATAGAGAGACGTTGCAGCAAAAAGCAGGTCTCTCTCAGTTCACCAGAGGACAAAGTTAGGATACGGCCTAGATCCGACAAAAAGTTTAGGCCATCAGAGCAAATTGGACCTAGGGTTTCAAGGGCAAGAGGGACAAAGAAATGTGTGTTCAGAAGAGCGACGTATTTATTGTTTTTCCTGTCAGCTGCTATCTCGGCTGCCGCACCCGCCGTCGTTGCCGTTGCTTGGAGATACGAAGGTGCAAGAGTGTCAATTACAGTTGCATCCCACACAAGATGGCGGCCCGCACGCCATGGAATCAAGGACAGACCGTCTGGTCGTCTGCCATCTGAGCGTAGTAGTCCTGGCGGTTCTTTTATGGATGGTATACCTGCTTTTAAAAGGGAACGGTGTATGATGTCATTGATGGTGCTATGGCGAGCGATTCGACCGAAGCCGAGAGAGCAGGATAGGCCGTGGTTGCCTCTGGCGTCAATCTGGGCTCCGCAGGCGCAAGTGTGTGGTTCACATTATTATTGCGGCTCCAAGTCGCAATCCGACGGCCACTCGAACGTCCTCGTTTTCCAGTCGTAGTCCACATGCTGTTATCGGTAAAGCATGGAGCCAGTCGCTAGCGTGGGGCGATGACACAGCCTTCAAACGCGCAATGTTATATGCATCTGTCAACCCCGTAGCCAGGATTTGATTTCGGGGGGTGTTTCACCAATTTCCCTTCCAAAAAACTTATGACCTTTTTAGTCATCCGGTCGAAATCTTCCATAAAGTCACCAATTTCCCTTTATAGTCATCCGGCATTCTGTTTTTTACATTTTTCCATTTCGGGGGGTGTTTTCATGGTTTTATTTCATGGTTTTTTGCATCATGTGCTCGTGAATGCATTCTATTATTTTCACATTTTCCATTTCGGGGGGTGTTCAAACACCCAAAACACCCCCCTAGCTACGGCCTTGGCATCTGTTGTGTTTTCAAGCAGTGTCTTCGCAGTGTTTTCCAGCAGAGGTTTGTCCCATGATGCTTGCTGATTTGTTGGCATGATTCCTGCCTCATCAAAATCCGACTTGGAGCGCCACTCGGACAACATGGCTTCAAAGTGTATGTCCGGTTCGAGATTGAGAGAGCTAAGAATGAGAGTCTGGAGAGGGAGAGTGCTTGCAGCTGAAGCCAGGAAGGCTGGAAGCGCCAGCGAAGACACTCTCCGTACACCCAGACCACCCATCTTTATTGGCAAAGAGGCTTGTGCCCACTGAATGTCGTTTAAGGAAATATTCAGGATTTTTTTCTAATCCTTTTCGTAGTGTTGTGTCATAAGTCTCCAACTCGGGGTGTTTGTCGCTCGGATGGCATCGGAGGGTACATGTATAAATCATTTTAGGCGCACCCAGCGAACTTCTCAAAATCAGAAGTGCGTCCTGTCTGGCTATGAGCGTCAATTTGTTCAGGCTCTCCTCAAGTTCTTTGGTTCTGCTTTCTATATATATATATATATAGGGCCTAATGTATATATATATGCAATGCGTACGTGCTTGTGTGCACGCATGTCTAAGTAATGTATCTTATCTACACATTGCTGGTATCAAGATGAGAGGATAATAACTATAATGCATGGCAGCATGGGACAAACCCTCCTCCTCGTCTCAACCTAAGGCTGGGCTTATAAGTGATATATTCACGTTGTAAATGCGCTGTATAAACTTACTAACAGATTAAACGAGCAAGCGAACGAACGAGTGAAATGCAATAATATTAAGTTTCTTTGCTATTTACTGACTTTTGTATCATTAATAAATTAATTGTATGAAACTATATGTACGTATGTTATAACATTATATTTATTTATTTAGGGCCTATGCACAATTTTATCAACTTTTATACGTAAGGCTGTATGCCATACATACATACACATGAAAATACCTGTGTACATATTGTACATATACAATAGACTAAATAAACATATTTTTTGAAATAATTGGCATTCAACGTTCAAACAGAAATGACGTAGTAATAAAATAAATACCTTGTAGCGATGAATGACGAGTGGCGCAAAGAAACTCCACGCGACAGAATCGCGTCCACTTCTTATAATGCTGGATAGGCGATGACTTATGATGACTTATGGCGAGGTGGCGCCCCTAGCGAACGGAGCCCTACAATAGATAAACAGTCCGTATCTCTAAGATAGGCTGCGTTGTAATCACCGCCGTTGTCATGGTTACGGACGCTCTCATCCAGCACGTTCCTTTGTCACGCTCTAGTGAACAATATACGATTGCAGTAATAGCATACCCATCGTATTGTATTGTATCGTATTGTATCGTATTGTATCGTATTGTATTGTATCGTATTGTATCGTATTGTATTGTATTGCATCGCATTGTATCGTATTGTATTTTATTGTATTGTATTGTATCGTATTGTATCGTATTTTATTGTATTGTATTGTATTGCATTGTATCGTATCGTATTGCATTTTATTGTATTGTATTGCATATGTATCGTATCGTATTGTATTTTATTGTATTGTATTGCATATGTATCGTATCGTATTGTATTTTATTGTATTGTATTGCATATGTATCGTATCGTATTGTATTTTATTGTATTGTATTGCATATGTATCGTATCGTATTGTATTTTATTGTATTGTATTGCATATGTATCGTATCGTATTGTATTGTATTGCATATGTATCGTATCGCATCGTATCGTATGGTGTCGCGTTGATTGATGGATGGATGAATGGATGATGGATGGTAGGTAGACCATAGGTAGACAAAGAAACGGACGGATGGATGGTTGGATGGACTAATAAGATGGATTAAAATTACCTGTCAACCATAACAATTGCCTTTTACCTGGATCGTGCGTTCATATAATTATAGTTACGATGTTTTTCCTATTTCTGTTTTTAGCTCATCACAATAAATTGTTCAATGTACACAAACACACTTTATGCACATCCCGCGCCTCTACCACAGCGCGCTCCAATCATTAGGCCTCCGAGTTCGCTTCTTGAAGGGGCGCTATATAAATCCTTGAAAAGAATATTATTCGTGGAGTGGTAGGAACGCGTGCTTCAACACAAAGACTTTCCGACATGAAACTTACACTAACAAAACCTCTCCAGATATTGAAGTGATTGAGTCGAGAAGATTGAATGAACGAGAATATGGCTTCAAGACAATTCACAATGCGGTTTGTATTGAAGCGTGTAACAAGTGGATCGAAGAAACCCGTTCTCATTGCCAATTAATCCAATTAACGATACAGAAGCAGCGTGTTTGATTGGCTTCAGCCGCCGGCTTTTTATAGTGGACTGGCTTCGAGTCTACTTCGCTTCGGTTGGAGACCGCTCCAATCTGTGTATCGAGGCAATTCATGATCATAAGGGAAGTTTGTTTATCTGTGATTTAACCCTCGGAGGCTAACCTGGGGTGTTTTTTTTCACCCCACTGTCAGTATTTGCCCTGAATTTTTTTACTGCTTTGAAATTTTGCCATGCGCTTTTGTGTATCTGTTCATAGATGGTTTTTGCTTAATTCCACATTTTTTATTATTTTTATATTGAATGCGTGGTCACGTGACTGACGTCATATAATGGCCATTGTTATTAATAATTTATTTGTGTTGAAGAGGTTTCGACGGTAATTATCTGCAGCCAATGCAGCTAAACTGATACCAGAATTGATATCAATGTACTGAAAATGATGATAGTGATGATGATAATGAAGAGTTTGTTGATAGTAATGATGTCTCGGAGCTAGATAATGTTGAAATCGATGATGTCATAAACTTAGCCTATGTGTTGCAACTTTGCATGTGAAAGGCATGCAACAAAGCATTACTTGTGTATAGGTGACCGTAGATTCGATGATTATGCTAAAATTTTAACTTAGTTAGGTTTCATAGTTTGTCAATTCCATGCTGAACTTGAATTAAGTGTCATTTTTGATCAAACATGGTCTAATTTTATGTCATAGGCCTCAAATGGTGTGGGGTGAAAAATATACCCCAGGTTATCCAATATGTGATATTTTTATAGGTTAGCCTCCGAGGGTTAAACCTCGTTTCTATATCCGTAGGGTTTCATTATGACGCGGCAAATATTCTATTACCTTGCTCTGAGGGACGGGCATAAAGGAGGGACACAAAGAGAGGCATTCAAGCGTAACGTCATAGGTATTCGAATCAATATGTATATAGTTTACGACTGAAAACAAACAGTCCCAACCTATCTCATATTATAAATTGTTTCACCTTGATAGATGATCATTATGTGAGTGTGTGCGTGTATGCGCGCGGGGTATGTGCGTGTAGAGAATGTGGCGATGTGTGTTTGTGTGTGTTTGTTTGTAGGTGTATGTGTTGGCGCATGTGTGTGTGCATACACACACACACGTGTGTGTGTGTGTGTGTGTGTGTGTGTGTGTGCATGAGTGAGTGTGTGTATGCGTGCGCATATATTGCGTGTGTGTGTGTGTGTGTGTGTGTAGGTGTATGTGTTGTCGCATGTGTGTGTGTGTGTGTGTGTGTGTGTGTAGGTGTTTGTGCGAGCGAGCAAGTGGGCGTGCTTGGACGTGCGTGTACATGTGTGTGTGTGTGTGTGTGTGTGTGTGTGTGTGTGTGTGTGTGTGTGTGTGTGTGTGTGTGTGTGTGTGTGTGTGTGTGTGTGTGTGTGTGTGTGTGTGTGCATGAGTGAGTGTGTGTATGCGTGCGCATATATTTATATACATATGATTTCTATAAAATTCTGAAGCCAATAATATATTTTATATTTTGCTTGCTGTTATTTACAGTACGTTGCTGTCATTATGACTTTGCAAAACTTAATATTCTAATGTCATTTTGATGCCACTTTACACTGACCCGAGACATAAGGTCACAGATATTCGACTGCATACGACGCTATTTTGAAAACAATCCAGCATGTCTCCCCAGCACAAGTCTAAACCTTAGCCATCCAAGCAAACAGACAGTTAGACACAAAAAATACAGAGAGGCAGGCAGACAAACAGACAGACACACACAGGTATCTGGCAGAGACATAGGCTGAGAGACATACAGGCAGAGGGTCAGACAGAGAGGCACACAGTGACACACGTAAGTAGACACACAGACAGACATACAGAGAAATAGACAGAGAGATATGCAGGGTGGGAGGGTGAGAGGGAGGGTGGGAGGGAGGATGGGAGGGGGATGGTGGGTGAGAGGGACGGTACGAGCGAGGGTGGGAGGGAGGGGAGGGTGGGTGGAAGGGATGGAGAGGGGAGGAGGGAGGGAGGGAGGGAGAGTGGGAGGGATGGAAGGAGAGTGGGTGGGATGGAGGGAGGAAGGGACGGAGGGAGGGATTGGCAGGGAATTAACGGCCCGAATCCTAAAATTCCCGGGCAACGCCGGGTACCCCAGCTAGTTCAATAATAAAATATTGGCTATTATGGTGTACAGATTTGTTTACGACAAGCACTAAGCAGTCCACCACCTACATCATCACGTCAGTTGCTTCATCACGTGTCCTGTGACGTAAGTCGCGAAGGCTGAATGACGAGCCTACGATAAATTAGTCTATGTTTATCAGCGAAGAAATAATTCACAGGCCTTGCCCTAGATGTCGTCATTTTGTTTGTCATCTATGAACTTTCAAGTTTTGCTTTTGGTACTTTTTGATTTGATTTGACGACTAAACACTTCCGATATCTGGCAAACATACATGCTTTGTATCAATGCGCAGAGACTCTCCGCACCGCGAAAAATATTTCAAGAATTTCTTCACATTTATCATCGAATTCTCTTTGCTTGATGAACTTGGGCCAATTTGCATCATAATTGGGTGCATGGTTTGCATGCCAACATTTCCATTGAAAATGGTAAAAATTGTTTCCAATTGGCGATTGCCCGTTTGAATTGACGTAAACAGACGACTTTGTCACCTATACCCAGCCGAACGAAGCCCCGCTCAAAATTATGATATAGGCTATGTATAATGTTCTAAATTAATTATGATTATATATGTAATGTGCTAAATTAATTATGATATCTGTAGCGTGCTAAATTAATCATGATATCTGTAATGTGCTAAATTAATTATGACATTTGTAATGGGCTACATTAATAATGATATATGTAATGTTCTAACTTAATTATGATATCTGTAGTGTGCTAAATTAATTATGATTATATATGTAATGTGCTAAATTAATTATGATATCTGTAGCGTGCTAAATTAATTATGATAGGCCTATCTGTAATGCGCTAAACAAATTTCCATAGCCTATATAACTTACCATCAAACGGACGATAAAATCCATTATCCATAACATTATGGAATGGATAATGGATTTTATCGTCCGTTTTACGTCGGCCGCGCTAGATTTCTCGACACGTGCAAGCAATAATATTAGCTATCGAAAAAATTTGTGTTGTTCACACGAGACAGAAAAGCGACCAATGAACTTCGCATGAAATGGGAAGTTGCAGACATTTGGGTTAATCAATTACTGGTGGCATATTTGTCAGTATTAGGATAGCTTTATATAAAGTAACTAGGTCAATGTGGGCCTGTATAAACCTATGGGGAAAGCAAGATCCCGAGAGGGTCTAGGGTAATTGCAAACAATCTGACACGAAGAGTGCATGGATGCGGGATCGCATGCCCAACCGCCCCTCCCCCAAAGGTCCATTCAACCTTCCATTCGGCAGTTAGCGATGGTAATAGGATGTGATGAGCACTTTGCATGGCTGCCGAGTTAAAATTCGACTCCTGTAGTAACTTGTGATCATAATAAGTCCACTGATTGTAAGCATACTGCGTTGTGTCCGTTCGAAATTAAACGAAGATTAGTCTATTATGCAGGACTAGTCTTGTAGGCTATTGCAGGCATTGTATTGTATTGTATTGTATTGTATTGTATTGTATTGTATTGTATAAAAACATTTATAAAGCGCCTCTACTAGGGTGAACCGTTCAAAGGCGCTCATATAGGCTATAAGACGAAGGTAGGCCTAAGCCACAGATCAACTGCAGGCAAAGGGAGGCGACATGGATCGGAATTTGATCGTGATGATGATGATGATAATGATGATGATAATATTGATGAAGGTACCAGGCATCCATGGATTACGTATTGGTAGAGAAGACAGTTTGCGTATTAGAAAAAGACAGTGGCACCACCTGAACATAGACACTGATCTCGAATAAAAGCTTCCCTCTCTCGTGCAGCTGTAATGAATTTCTCGCCAACCCCTCTTACATGACGCAGCGCTCTTGCCTATAATATAATATATAGGCTGGGGTCCTGCGCTTAACTTTCAAAGCGGCACTAAATAGGCTTGACGTTTAATCTAACGATCAGTAAAAGTCAAGACTGATGCCATCAGAGTCTACATCTCACCCATAATCATGGAAGAGGCAGCTCTTAAATTACGATTCTCTGCCAAACAATGTGTAAAGCCAAGAACAACAGTTGCAGTCTCTGTAGACATTGCAAGTGGAACACGTACAGAATGTCAACAAAACGTGAACGATCCTCTCAAAAAGTCCATTGAGGCACGCCCTGTAACGGCTACGCGGTATCTGCTCCTACAAGTACCTACAAGTATCGATGCAAGTACAGGAGCGTGCACTTTACAATACACGGTGCGCACGACTGCACGTGTCCGTACATCTGTACGAGTCGCACGGCTGCAAGATGCGTTTTATAATGAGGTCTTTATGCGTGTTATAGTCGGCTCTTTATTCGCGTTATAGTCGGGTCTTTATGCGTGTTATAGTCGGGTCTTTATGCGTGTTATAGTCGGGTCTTTATGCGTGTTATAGTCGGGTCTTTATGCGTGTTATAGTCGGGTCTGTTCAGGTGGTGCCACTCTTTTTCTAATACGCAAACTGTCTTCTCTACCGATACGTAATCCATGGATGCCTGGTACCTTCATCATTATTATCATCATCATTATCATCATCATCATCACGATCAAATTCCGATCCATGTCGCCTCCCTTTTCCTGCAGCTGATCTGTGGCTTGCCTTCGTCTAAGACAATAGACTTGCAAAGACACCCAAACAATAACATTAGCCGATCTATTGTCTGTTGAAGTGCGTCGATCTTGTAACAGTATAAGGCACGATTAGCTAAACTGCTTGTAGTCTAAGCGATTGGAATCAGAGCAAGCTGTTTCTTAATCGAAAAGCCTACCGATTAGAATCAATAACCAATGATTAGTAGCGCCTTTGTGGAAGAGATTTGCTTGTGTACGTACGCACGTACATGTATACATAATACATATATATATAAATTTTATATCTTCCCCATACATATATTTACATACATACGTACGTACTATCGTACGTACGTATGTACGTACGTACGTATGTATGTATGTATGTATGTATGTATGTATGTATGTATGTATGTATGTACTGTATGTATGCGTGTATGTATATGTATGTATGCATGTATGTGTGTTTGTATGTTTGATTTTATGCATCTACGATGTATGCTTACATACAATGATACAAACATGTGCCTGCACAGTGGCGGATCCAGAACGTTTCGAAGGGGGGGGGGGCAAAATGTTCGGTCTTGTTGGTGGAACAGGGGAGAACATTTTTTAGTTTCGCCGCCAAAAAAGTTGATGACCTTTTTTTAGTCATCGACCAATATTTTCCGGGAAAAAGATATCAAGTCATCCGCCAAAAAGTTGATGACCTTTTTTTATTTCGGGAAAGAAGATACCGTTTCAACCGCTAAATCGAACGGGGGGGCCACGGTCCCATGCGATTTTGTAATAGGGGGGGGCTGATGTCCTGTTTTTCTCTCCCGCTGCATATGTTTAATGGCTTGTTGAAACCAAATGGGGGGGGCCACGTTCCATGCAATTTTTAAATGGGGGGCCATGGCCGGATTGGCCCCCCTGGATCCGCCCCTGTGCATGCACACATTCAAACACATACATGCGTCATCATAGTATACAATTATACAATATACAATAATATGCATACACGAATATAGCACATACAGCCCACGCACAGCTGATCTCTCCACACAACCCTTCACCATCTTGACCTGTCTATCTGTCTTACCTGTTCACTGTTTTCTTATCAGTAATCAACGTCTGACGCGATTGATAACAACCGACGTCTGTCTCTACTCCAGCAGCGTCGACCGCAAATGATAAGAGCTGCTACTACTACTGTGGTGGCCAATCACCTGCAATCACACACGCTTCACCTGTATCACCACAACCGTAGTAGAAGCATCTAGAACACTCAACGCAACGTGCGTCGGCTTTGTTTACAACTTCGCCGGTCCCTCGGTGCGCGTTGCCTACGCCGGCGCAGGTGGTCGGAATAAATCGCACCTGGTGGGATAACAGTCGCAATTAATCGCACAGTTTCATGGGACTGCATCTTCGTCAACTACGCAACATAAATACCGATGTCACGTGGAGTATGTGATGTGGAATTCGGGCATTGACTGCGCTCGACCCATAATTATATTGACATCTGCTGAGCTTCTAGAACGTTCAACCTTCTCATCTTTGCGTTGCATAATTTGGTCACGCTTTCCTAGTTGTTGTGGTCACACCCTCAGAATTTCAATGACATCACGTGCGACATCGAAAGTCAACAACCGCCGTAACAATTTATCGAGGATGGGGTCTTCATTTTTATGTCAGGCCTCCCTCCTCGATTTCTATTTTTGCAAGCTATGCTTTATACCACAATGGCTTGCCTATTATAGTGACGGCGCAGTAGGTTATTTGACATACCGTACTGCCTATTTTGACTCTTGACCTGCCTTATGGCATGCCTAACATCCCTTTTGAATTTTTAATGTTATCTCCTTTGCTTTTGAAGTTTGAAAATAAGAGTACCAACGTTTAATAATAATTTGTGTCGTCCTATGCTGCCTAAAATAATAATAATAATAATAATAATAATAATAATAATAATAACAATAATAATAATAATAATAATAATAATAATAATAAGAAGAATATAATAAGAATATAATAATAATAATAATAATAATAATAATAATAATAATAATAATAATGATAATAATAATAATAATAATAATAATAATAATAATAATAGCAATAATAATAATAATAATAATAATAATAATAATAATAATAATAATAATAATAATAATAACAACAACAACAACAAATTAAATGACGTCGTAAACAAGCTACAAAGGTGCCTTAAAAATCGGCTAACATGCGGGATAAGTCCTGCGAACAAGTCTGCTTTTAGCAGGGATTTAGAAGAGTCCACTGCGCTGGCCGATC
This sequence comes from Lumbricus terrestris, assembly GCA_949752735.1. Lineage (NCBI taxonomy): Eukaryota > Metazoa > Annelida > Clitellata > Crassiclitellata > Lumbricidae > Lumbricus > Lumbricus terrestris. The sequence continues at coordinate 3,580,739 of OX457045.1, forward strand.
GGATATCGAGGGAAGTCTCGTATGCTTATGTTAAGTTATAGGGTCCTTCTAGTTGCTTCTGCTTGATTCGTTCAAAACTCCAACGTTAGTTTCTTTGACGTGCTTTGTACACGAACAAAAGTCCCATGGCAATGACGCAATGAAATTGTAGGCTAAAGCTGGCCTATTGTTATCAGCAGCTATTAGTTGCTCGCTTAATCATGAAGACTAATCTTAACAGTGACCTCACGTTGGTCAAATTGGAAACGCCTGTCAATTGATATGACGCTTCTGAGCCGATATCTAGTCTTGAATTAAGGACTCCATACAAATACTCCTTTGTAAATAAATGACGCATCATTGACTGACCGACCGACCGATAGGTGAATGACCTCCCTCCCTCCCTCCCTCCCTCCGTCCGTCCGTCTGTCCGTCCCTCCCTCCACCCATCCCTCCCTCCACACTCTACCAGTCGATATGACTTCGATGGCGTTGAGCAACAGCGAGTGGAGCATTTGCTCAAATATTTGCTCAGACCGACTCGTTAATGTTCCTATACACAATTAGGCCTACGATCTCGGATCAAAACCGTGACACTCGCGTGATGGGCAAAGCGCTACAACCAATTATATACCACCATGTTAATACACGTGATTATTATTAGTCGTATTACAGTAATACGACTAATAATAATCACGTGTAATAACATGGTGGTAATACTATTACTGCAGCTGCCGCCACTACTTCTGCTGCTACTGCTGCTGCTGCTACTACTGCTGCTGCTACTACTACTACTACTACTACTACTACTACTACTACTACTACTACTACTACTACTGCTACTGCTGCTGCTGCTGCTGCTACTACTACTACTACTGCTGCTGCTGCTGCTGCTGCTGCTGCTGCTGCTACTACTACTACTACTACTACTACTACTACTGCTACTGCTGCTGCTGCTGCTACTACTACTACTACTGCTGCTGCTGCTGCTGCTGCTGCTACTACTACTACTACTACTACTACTACTGCTGCTGCTGCTGCTACTACTGCTGCTGCTACTACTACTACTACTACTACTACTACTACTACTACTACTACTACTACTACTGCTACTGCTGCTGCTGCTGCTGCTACTACTACTACTACTGCTGCTGCTGCTGCTGCTGCTGCTGCTACTACTACTACTACTACTACTGCTACTGCTGCTGCTGCTGCTGCTGCTGCTGCTACTACTACTACTACTGCTGCTGCTGCTGCTGCTGCTGCTGCTGCTGCTACTACTACTACTACTACTACTACTACTACTACTGCTGCTGCTGCTGCTACTACTGCTGCTGCTACTACTACTACTACTACTACTACTACTACTACTACTACTACTACTACTGCTGCTACTGCTGCTGCTGCTGCTGCTACTACTACTACTACTGCTGCTGCTGCTGCTGCTGCTGCTGCTGCTACTACTACTACTACTACTACTACTGCTACTGCTGCTGCTGCTGCTGCTGCTGCTGCTACTACTACTACTACTGCTGCTGCTGCTGCTGCTGCTGCTGCTACTACTACTACTACTACTACTACTACTGCTGCTGCTGCTGCTGCTGCTGCTGCTGCTGCTGCTGCTACTACTACTACTACTTGCATTCTAATCCTATTTTTAGACCTAACTTATAGTCTATTCTAAAGGCATTAGAAATAATAGAATCTACACAATGTCTTTTCAAAAACGAACACTAGAAAGTTTTCTATTAAGTATCATGGTCCTCTTTTATGGAATAATATAGGCCTACCGGAAAATATTCGTGCATCCAGGAGTCTCGCTCGATTTAAATCCCAATTCCTTGCACACGCATTAAAAAATGTAAAATGAACAGCCCATGTTTTAATCTGTGGGTTTCTTTTCCATTCTTTTTAATGACCCCAATGACCCCAAGAGTCTGTTGTCGCTTGTGTGTGTAGGCTACAATGAACAACCGCGCCAATGTTGAGCAGAGGGAAAGTTCCCACTGCTGCTATTTAATTGATTCCAAAAATATTGCCATTTCTATCTATTTCCTAATCTATTATCACTTATCATATTATAGTGAAGAATTTTTTCTTTGGTAAATAGGCCACAAAAACGTGATCACTTCCTTCGGGTATAGCCCATTGCTCCCTACATTTCACAGTAGTGATTGTACACTAAGCTATTCCATCGCCATTGTTAACTGTAATTAATCACTTTGTGTACTATTATGAATGCATAATAAATATTATTGTCTGTTTGATATTTCTGGGATCAATAAACAATTTGAAGTTTCAAAGTAAATTGGTGTGACGGATTTTAAGTACATTATATATAGCAGAAATAAATGCGTTATAATGGTGTCGAAAGTGACTAAGACTTTAAGAGTGCTTAACATAGATGTTTAGAAATTAATTTTTAAATCTTCTCTCCCTTTGCCCGATTGCATTTTTATGTAACTTTATTCACTTATTTGCTTTCTATTTGCTGTTATTATATTCGTTGATTTGATTTCAAACTGATTTCCTGATCTTGTTTTTTTCTTTTCTTGTATAGGCTACCTGGCCTATATATGCCTAAAATAACCAAAAGTTATAGAAATATTATTAAATATTTGTTCATCAGCTCCAACATTGAATTCAATTCAAATTCAGAATCAATACATTCTATATAGCAAACAAATTAGTTTATAGCCTAATCAATAATCGCGGACCAGCGTCCCGAAGCAGGTTATGACACAATGATTCCTAATAAGTCTGTTGTCGCGTGTGTGTGTAGCCTACAATGAACAACCGTGTCAATGTGTCATCCAAGAGTTTCGCTGTAGAGCTGCAGCATTGGACTATATTATTACAACATTTATCATCTTTTACTACGATCATCTTGGCAGGAGTATAACATCGGCATTTGTCCTTCCGAGTACATCTTTAGCAGGACATAATGGTTACTCAACAAACCTTTCCTCTAACATTTAACACCAACAACAACCAGACAGATTTGCGCCTGTTTATGGCTGCCGCTACTTTCTTTTTTAAAACTTTATTATTACTATACTTTATTATTATTTGTGTGTTTTATTTTACTTTTTTTTATATGTAACCGGGTGCAGTGTGTCACCAGGAATTGTCTGATTTTAAATTAAACGAATAATAGGCTACGCGGAGTGCCAGCGGGCTTGATCTGGTGTGATTGAGGGCACGTGAATAATAAATAGAACTAGGGTTGCCAGGCAGCCTTGAGTAAATTACCGGACTATGCTTATATAATACTATTTCCCCCCCCCCAAATTCACGAGTAGCGTACCGGTGGAGATCGGAGTTAGTGGTGGCGTGTCGGGGGGGGGGAGTGTGGAATAGGTGGGGTGGGTGGAAGAGGGGTGGGGGGAATTTGGGGAGAAATTTTTCGCCCCCAAATTTCCCGGAAACCAAAATTTCACGGATGGCGTACCGGTGGAGATCGGAGTTAGAGGTGGCGTGTTGTGGGGGTGGAAGGGCTGGGGGGTGAAAGAAGGGTGAGGGGAAATTTGGGGGGAAAATTTTCCCCCAAAATTTACCGAAAACCAAAATTTCACGGGTGGCGTACCGGTGGAGGTGGAAGTTAGTGGTGGCCTGTTGTCGGGGTGGGTAGGAGGTGGGGGAAATTTTCGGGAAAATTTTTTTCTCCGAAAACCAAAATTTCACAGGTGGCGTACCGGTGGAGATCGGAATTAGTGGTGGTGTGTTGTGGGGGATGGAAGAGGTGGGGGGAGTGGAAGAGGGGTGGGTGGAAAATTTCCTGCGTGGCGTACCGGTGGAGGTCGGAGTGGTGGGGTGTGGTGTGGTGGGGTTGTGGCCGGAGTGGGTCGAATCCTAAATTTCCCGGGCAACGCCGGGTACCCCAGCTAGTATAGATATAAGATAAGATAAGATAAGATTAGAATATTCTTTAATATACCAATTGCTATCCGCATTTTGGTGTACAATGTACATACAAAGTATAATAAACAAATTTTATATATATATATATATATATATATATATAGCATGTAATGCCGTGGCAGCTGTCCAGCTTCATTTGGCCACGGACATGTAGATATAAAAAAGTGTCGTCCGTGATTTCGCCTATGGGAGGACCGTAGGCCCCCTATCTCAGGGAGGGATTGAATATAGTCCTGAGCCCTTGTCTATCCAGAATGGAACGGCTAGAAATCTGATATAGCCTACTGCAACCATGCATGTCGTCATGCATGAAAAGCTGATTGTGCATGGGAGATAAATAGTCTGATGACAGATGCCACCCTTGTGATGTTGGGACAAGTCTTGGGAAGGTGGGAGAGGTCGGAGCAGTTGGCGATGGGCCAAGATTAGTGGAGTGGATTGATGCATTGCCCGTTATGCAGACCTGCGCGGGTAGGACTAAGCAGCCAACTACAGTAAAAAAATGGAGGGTGGGACCATAATATGCAGGGTAGAACTAATTTGAGGTATAAATCATTTATATGAAGAATTCTGGAGCAGTGAGTCAGTGACATTCATCATGTTGGTAGACTATTATCGGATGACTTATAGGCCTACAGTTGAATGGCTGGTTTGGCTTGTATCCAGTTATATACTTATGTAGCCAGCCAAAGTAAGCAACAGCATTTCATCTATCTGCCTCACTGTGTACACCTACCACGTATCTCAGGCTGACTGACCTTGAAGAGGCAGAAATCGCAAACAAAATTATTCTTTTAATGGACCCAAGAAACTACCTCCAACACTTTTTGCTAGCAATAATTATTTACCGGACACCGCCATGTCCGGTAATGCGTGAAATTTCTAACCGGACGGATTGTGCAAATACCGGACTGTCCGGTTCATTACCGGACGCCTGGCAACCCTAAATAGAACAAAGGGACGCATTAAAATGGTGTCAAACAAGATTGCGAACTTTTTACTGCTGAGCGACATTTTGAGGCTTTTCCAAAGGTCATTGAAGTCGATTTTTGTCTTTGACTTCTTAAAAGGAGTTTGTATAATTTGAGCAGCTTTTGAACTTTTCACTCCAAACCTTCACTATACCGTGTCGGTGTGGGCATGGGACACCCGGTGGAGGGAATAGGCCAATCTCTACCACCATGGGTGGGGTGAAAACCCTAATTTTCGCTATAAATTTCCATTCCGTTGCCATACATGTACTTTCACAGTTTTTGCCTGACACGTTGCAGCTAGACAGCTATAGCGCTACAGTGTCACCGCGCCCCACCCAACACACATGCCTCCAACGGGGCCGGATGGAGCCAGGGTATTGTTGGGAGGGGGAGAGAAAAACAATTTGCTGGTAAACGGAATTATCACGAGAGGTGTAGACCTACCGGTTAGGAAGTCGGAGTGTGATGAGGTTGTTGGTTGGGTGGGGTGGAGTGGAGTGGGTGAGGTGGGGAGCGGGCGGGGTGGGGAGTAGGAGCGATGATATGGAATGAAGTGAAGTGAGGGTGGGGAAGTAATCGCCAGGAACGGGGCGAATCTTAAAATTCCCGTGCAACGCCGGTACCCCAGCTGGTAGCATAATAAACGTACATTGGACCATTACGAGATCGATGTCGTCATCGGAAAGTATTCAACACAGTCTGTTTAGGCCGAATGCTGTTGATGCAACAACAGCCTAGTTCAGTGGCGTAGCCAAGGGGGTTTCGGGGGTTAACCCCCCCCCATTGGCCTAGAGAAACAGTTTTTTAAAAGATTATTTATCCACTTAAATAAGAAAAAATTGCTTGAAGTAACAATTGTTTTTCTTACTTTATTCCCTTTGTTACTTTATTCCCTTTTTGTTTACTGTAATGCTGTTGGGTCAATTGGTTTCAGAAAGGGTATCCGGCCAGGCAAAAAACCCACCCCCACCCCATGAAAATTCCTGGCTACGTCACTGACTTATTTGGTTAGTTGTCCTATCTGTTAAAGTTAAACGGCACTGTTTTAAAAAAATGATTACGTACATGTACGTCGCCCTCCTGCTTCTCCATTTTGGGTCTGGCTAGACAGAGGATAACCGAAACTACCCAGTCCCACTACACCTTTCCCATGGGGCAGTGTGGGGTGAAAATCCGAAATTTCCAGAGCTCGTATTTTTATGATTGGTCTACCGTTGAGAAAGTGTGAATAACGAATGCCGCTGACTGATTAAAGTTCACTAAAGTTTACTGAACGGTGTTGAATAGTGTGTCCATCTAGCGAATGAAATCAATTAAACTGTCGCCTGCAGTAATCGTAATCGTAATCGTAATCTCGAAACTTCTACAGCGCCCACAAAAGCCAAGTCGCGGGAACCAGCTTATTCACAGGCGCTCAGTCAAAACAAAATCGATAGGCAGCGGGTCAAGTCCGGAGAGTCAGGCAGGCAGATAGATGGACGGCTAAGGTGGGTGATGTTTAGAGTTGAAGTGGCGGGGGATGTAAGGAGAAGAGGAAGAATCAGGATAGGATTTTTGAAAGATGCACTGCTGAGTTCCGATCCTTTTCAGTTCCTACTCCATCATTACTAATCACACACCATCACCTTCCTCAGGCTCCTCTATCCATCACACCTCGGGCCTTTCACTCGAAACTAAAGACACTCCTGTTCAAGAACTCTTATCCTGTTTCACCTGATCCCCCACCCTCCAATTCCCGGCTCAGACGACACCCACCTTAGTAGCTGTTCCACACCTCTGATCATACGGTACCTCGACCCGGACCACCATGGACTACTCTTACGGACAACCCTTTTGACTCAACGCATTTGATCCTGATCCTATGGTAACTCGACCCGGACCACCACGGACTACTCTCACGGACAACCCTCCTAACTCAACGCAGCGCTCGTGAATAAGCCGGTGCCCCGCGCTTGGCTTACCAGTGGCGCTTTAGAAATTAGGAGATTACGATTACGACTGTACAGTGTCGCCCCGTCGGGAATATTTAGTGCAACATGTAATTTTTATCCAATGGCATAAAAAATTATCTTCTGTAGCGTCGGTCTAAGATAACAATATTGCTATCCGCATTTTGGTGTATAAGCATGATGATCATAACAAACGTACATCTGTACAGCTAATCAAATGTCAACTGTTTTAAAATTGCACATCAAAATTAGAATAATGAACAAGGGTTTCTTATTTTTTAAATTTATTTCCTAATTCGATAGCGCCGTGTTATCTAGACGTCTCTAGGGAAACGCCCAATTAATGAGAAATTCGCACGGTGTTGTGTACAATACATGTAACTACGTACCATTCCTCCCCCCAATATTTGACAGCTCCTGGTGACATGCAGGCCTATGCGTGCAGAATCAGGAAATTTGAGAGGAAGACTAAAAAAGTCAATATAGGTCGTCAGGTTTTAAAGTAGAGGAAGTAGTAAATTTGACAGAAATTTTGATCAAATGAATAAAAAGACGTCAAGAATTTTTACCGATGAGCGGGTGACGTCGGTGGCTGTGAGCCGTCCGTCCAAAACGTCCTGCCAAAACCGACTTTTTCTCCCTATAATTTTTTAGGGCCTCATGGTAAAGTTTTCCTTTCGCACCCCAGATCCCTCCGTGGATCATAGTCTGACCTCACCCAGGTATTTTAGGACAATTCTCAAGCGCCGAAAGGAAAGAAAAGTTGTAGAGCCAGTCCCAATACTGTAGAAGGCGGAGGGCGACGCTAATTGTCTTTGTTATACGACATGGTGATGCTAAACAGGAAGTAGCAAAACAAAGAAAGGAATCGGCCTACGCAATTCACTGCACGAATGGAAGTCTGAAAGTCAATATTATGGTGAAAAGCAAACATTGAAATGACTCCCAGTCCAAGACGTATTTACCGAAGAGGTTTGCCGTCACAAGCCGTGACTCAGATCGCTCCAAATTATTGTGTTCGTTTTTAGCCGTGACAAAATAATGGGTGATACAAGGATTTGGTCTCTTTCTCTTCCGCCACTGTATTATAGGCTAAATGTGCTTGGAGACAACTGCGCCACTGTTTTCACTCTGTTGTCATTAAGCCCTCGTCAAATCTGGATCCATCCATCCATCGTAAAATAATCTCGCTGATCATTCTTTATTGAGGGCGACATTATGGTCACGACAGCTAGAAGATGCGTTAGTCGTTGAACATCTGGATAAGCAAACTCTGCTTAGACACCTTTAAAACATATTTCACGGTGCTATATAATTTAGCAACTGCGCCTAACCGACAGTTTACGATCCAGTTAGTTAGTGTACGCCATAGGTTCTCAAACTGTAGTGCGCAAAAAAAATAGAAAAATAAATTTTCTTTGAGTTTATGGACTCTGTGTCCATCTTTTTTGATTAGTAATGTTTTTTAACGTTGCAACAAGCAGCAACATATAACAGCATCGCCATTTCTTTCTTTAACAACCTTATGATTAGACTCGCATGCTAGGCCTATATACATGCATAATAGAGCATGCAACATAATACACCATCATTTCTTTCACAACATAAAATATTTATATTTAGGCCCATAACTGTAATTTTTGAAACAAACAATGAGTAAACTTCGGGTCGAAAGAACCAAAGCAAAAAATTCTCAGCGTAATAAAAGCTCAAATAATGGAGAGCTGAATTCGCCTAAGGATTAACTTCTGGAACTTGGACTCGGCCGCCCTATAGCAGATCGAGTCGTTTCGAAAATTCATGTAGGCCTATAATTATTATATAATTATATATATAATTATATATATATATATATACATATATATATATACTCAGTATGTATTGATGCAAGCGTATAGCGTATACCCTACATGTATTTATGTATATATTTATGCATGTGTATGTATAAAATAAATGTATACACATAGGCCTACATACATGCACAGCGTTGCACAGATAGGCCTACACCGTGTAGGCCTATATAACGAGATGGCTTGAAAATGTTTCTTCACCTCTTTGCGACAGAACAATAGTAATAAGTAAGTAAGTAAGTAAGTAAGTAAGTAAGTAAGTAAGTAAGTAAGTAAGTAAGTAAGTAAGTAAGTAAGTTCGAGGTCTTAATGCCAATATATAGCTAAATGCAAACAGTGGCCTGTGACGCTTATATTAATCACGAGCCGTGTATAATAGTTCTCGATAAAACTCTCTTACACGACCAGGTGCTCGTGATTAAGCTGGAGGTTTTTGAATTAATTCTTTAATATAATGAAACAGGCTTGAATACATTGATCTTGCTATTATTGTTTAAGCCTCTAGAGTCTAGATGATGGCTGAATGTTTTGATTTTCACATTAATGGCGAATGTCTAATCTGATCATGATTTTAATGGTGGAATTTGAATGATGAAAATTGCTTGAAGACCTGAATTTGAATGTTGGAAATTTGAATGTTGAAAATGGCTTGAAGACTTGAATTCGAATGTCGGAAATTTGAATGATGAAAATTGCTTGTAGACTTGAATTTGAAGGTTGGAAATTTGAATTTTGAAAATGGCTTGTAGACTTGAATTCGAATGTTGGAAATTTGAATGTTGAAAATGGCTTGTAGACTTGAATTCGAATGTTGGAAATTTGAATGTTGAAAATTGCTTCAAGACCTGAATTTGAATGTTGGAAATTTGAATGATGAAAATTGCTTGAAGACCTGAATTTGAATGTTGGAAATTTGAATGATGAAAATTGCTTGTAGACTTGAATTTGAAGGTTGGAATTTTGAATGTTGAAAATTGATTGTAGACTTGAGATAAATATTTGATGTCACATGTGATATTTTGCGAGAATCATGTGATGTTCAAACAAATGATGATGCAGATGTGCTCATGTGATTATGTGTGTATCTATTATTATATGTAATTTTGATTGCATATGTATCTATGCATATATATATATATATATATATATATATATATATATATATATATATATATATATATATATAGCGGTAGAGTAGTGGTTAACACGCTGGCCAAGAGTGCGAGAGGTAGTGAGTTCGAGCCCCCGTTGGGCGGATTTGCTTTGTAGGCTGCCATTTATACCCCGCAGTCGATCGAGTCGCGGGCTACGATCGACTTGGCTCGCGCGACGATCGACTCGATCGACTTCGTCGACTCGCCGACCTCTCGACGACTCGATCGACTTGGCTCGGCCAACGATCGACTCGATCGACTTCGCGTCGACTTGACCTAGTTTTGTCTCTTGCTCACCTCTGCAGTTATGTGATCTCAAAATGAAATTATACGATAGTAGATCTGTATCATAATCTGTGTGACGTAACAATAAGCCTAATTTCGTATTCTTAGTCAATTTATAGTAGATTTGCACTGTAATCGTAGTGACGTCACATTTGGCCTCGTTTTAGATTCTGTAAATGAACTTCAATAATTATTACGGTAGATCTGCGTAATAATCGAAGTGACGTCACAATAGTCCTAGTTTATACTCTCCATAGGCGGAGACCTGGGCCGAGAATTGAGGGGGACGGAAAGAAGCGAGATTTTCTAAAAAAATTCTGACGACCGGCGAAATCTGCGGAAAAATTTTTTTCGCCGCCAAAAAAGTTGATGACCTTTTTTTTTTAGTCGTCAGGCCAAATGTTGTCGAAATATTTCTATTTTCGCTGCCAAAAAAGTTGATGACTTTTTTTTTTAGTCGTTAGGCCAAATCTTGACGAAATATTTCTATTTTCGCCGCCAGAAAAGTCTTGACGCTCAAACATTGGGGGGGACAAATGCATGGGCCGTCCCCCAACACTTTTATTGGGGGAGACCGTCCCCCTGTCCCCCCTAGGTCTCCGCCCATGATACTCTCAAATTGTACTTCTATAATAGTAGATATGTATCATAATCGAAGTTAATCACAATTCTCAAAATGAACTTCTTTAATAGTAGGTCTGTATCATGATCGAAGTGACGTCACAATGGGCCTATTTTTTATATTCTCATACTAGACGTATAATAATATATTTGTTTCATTATCTGAGCGCTGTTGCGTTTAAAACTTTAAACAGACCCAGTTTTGTAATATAAAAATGAAATAATAATATTATGACAGCAGATCTGTAGACTATCATAATAGAAATGACGCCACAAAAGACCTAATTTCGTTTTCTTAGTGAACTTATTTAATAGTATAATTGTATGACAATCGAAGTGCCGTCATAAAAGGCCCTGTTTTATATTCGCAAAATGAACATAATATACTGGTAGATCTGTTTAATAATCTAAGTTACGTCACAATAGGTCTTGTTTATGTTCTCTACAGTCTATAAATGCACTTTTATAATTGTGCATTTGTATCATAATCAAAGTGACGTCACAATAGACCTTGTTTATATTCTCGGAATGCACTTATATAATAGTACATTTTGTATCATAATCGAAGTGACGTCACAATAGGCCTAGTTTTTTTATTTCTCGAAGTGAACTTGTAATATAATAGTACAATTGTATCATAATCAGAGTAACGTTACAATAAGCAAAGACCTAGTTTTGCATTCTCAAAATTAATGAAATTATATGATAGTAGTCTTAGTAGATATGTATCCTGATCGAAGTGACGTCACAATAGACCTAATTTCGTTTCTCAGTGAACTTAATTAATTGCAGAATTGTGTAATAATCGAAGTGACGTCATAAAATGGCTCCGTTTTACATTCTTAGAATGAATATCTGCATATATACAGGTCCATAATAGTAGAACTGTATCATGCTCATTCAGGAGCGGATCCAATGGAGGCAATCCGGCCATACCCCCACTCCATTAAGAGATTTGCATAGAAGTACCTTTTCCCCATCAGGTTTCAAGAAGCTGTAAATCAACGCAACGGGAACAGGAAGATGAGAAAGTACCGTTAGCACATGACTAAAAAAAGTCATCAGATTTTAAATAACCTGAGTTGCCACGGGTTTTCAATAAGTTTTTGGGCGAAAGACTATAGGCCTAGTAAAAAAATTTCGGCGGAATTTTTTCGGCTCCAGACCCACAGTTTTGACCTCCCTTCCAAAATTTCTGCATCCGTTCCTGTACTCGTTCAATTCAAATCGAAAACGTGCGTCTATAGTCAACTTTCACAGTTCTACTAACACGAAATCGCCAACACTGCCAAAAGGTTCATTTGCTGTACTTGTGTGCAAAAACTGAATTACGTCATTAAGCTTATAATTATCATCTAGATCACTTTAAGTCTTCAAGAAATAGTAGAATAAGTAAAATATCTACTAAGTAAAATATTTCTATGTCGAGTCGAGTCGATGAAACAACGATCGACTCGACTTGCAAGTCGACGATTTTTCGATCGACTCGACTTGGCACAACTCACGATCGACTCGACTTGCAAGTCGATCGAGTCGACGATTTTTCGATCGACTCGACTTGGCCGAGTTATGATCGACTCGATCGATCAACTCGATCGACTGCGCCATTGGCGCCGTGTAATTACAAAGCTGTCTGTTCAGTTGGTAGTTAAGTTTAATTAAGATTACTGCATAACTTGTAAATGTAAAGCGCAGTGCGTCTTGCAGGCGTTTAATTAAAGAAAAGATATTATTATTATTATTATTATTATTATTAATAAATAATCATGGCAGTTATAAATTGTCGCTAAACGCTGGGTAATATGAATCCTTGTTTCACCTTGTCACCTGGTGCCGTCGATTCTTTGAATCTTAGCGACCGCCATGGTCAACCTTCTCCACTTGCTACGATCTTCCGTCGCGTTTCTCAGTTCTTCCAAGTTCATCTTCGTTCTCTCGTGTATTTCTTCCATCCACCTCCTTCTTGGGCGTCCTCTCCTTCTTCCTCCCTCTCCGCAGGCCAGCATCATTTCCTTTTCCAGGCCGTTTGCTCGCATCATATGTCCGAAGAATGACAACTTCTGCCTTGCCGCTCTCTGCCCTAATGACATATTCCCTCGTGCCTGGCCTATCTCTAGTAATATGGATTCATTTGTTCTTTTCTCGGTCCATTCGGTTCTCAATACCTTCCTCCATATCCACATTTCGCAAGCATCGATTTCCCTTTCTAAGGCCTTTGTTTTTGTCCACGTTTCACATCCATACAGCACCACTGGGAATATCATTGCCTTTACAATTCATGTCTTTGTCATCAGGCTCACATGTTTATCCTTCCATATTTTCTCTAGTCCCTTTGCTGCAGACTTTCCCAATGTAATCCTCCGTCGTATCTCTCTGTCACATCCGCCATCATTTTCTATCATGGCTCCCAAGAAGCAGAAACTTGTCACCACCTCCATTTCCTCTCCATCTACCTCGAAGTTTGTCCAATTTTCCGTGGTCATGATTTTGGTCTTCTTTAAGTTGAAATACAGTCCAGCCTTCTCGCTTTCTGTTTTTAATTTTCTGATGATATCTTTTAGATCTTCCCCTTGTTTAGACACCTTTAAAACGTAATTAACCGATGCTATATAGTTAAGCAGCTTTGCCTAATTGTTTGTTTACTTGTCTCCATCGGTGATTAATTTATATCAAAATGAAGCGTATCGGTTAATTAGAATTATAAATAAAAATCGAATTATTTAAATAGCCTTTTTCGATTTGTTGTCGTGGATGGTGTCATTTGTTAGTCACATCTGTAAATAATCAGCAATTATTATTTTAATGGTGCAGTTTTTGCATTAATACAGTGGAATAAGCAATGCTGTTGTTTGAGCTTTTTGAATCATATAATTATATGGTATTTGAGCATATTGAAACCTGACCATAAACAATTATAATATAAATTATTTTATTATTCATGCTTTGTAAATTACTGAAATTTATTTTCAAGCATACTTGAGGATAGGAACAGTCTCAAAGAGTTATAAGTATTTTAAATCAGAATTGCAGGGCTTTTTTAACGTGCAGTTCAACCCAAAATGTGCAGTTCTAAATGAATTCGTGCAGTTGTAGAAGCACTTCCGTCACGTTCCGTGCAGTTAAAACTAGTAAAAATAGGTCATTTTCCTCAGATTGGGAGTAATTTACTATGGAGGATGAGAAAGGAGAGAAGAGGATGTGCAGTTAAAAAAATTCCTTAAAAACAGCCGTGCAGAATTATATGTATTTATCATGGTCTCCTTCCCTTCTGCTATTTATTGTGTGAGCTAAATTTTAATGTGCCTGCGTGGAGGCAGATATACTGTCGTGCAGAAACTCCGCCACTGTTTGCACTCTGACAGTGCCAGTCCCAAGTCTCGATAGAGAAGGAGGGTGACGCTAATGATCTTATTATCACACAATGTCGTTAAATTGAAAATACTATGGATAGAATCATTCCTTAAGGTCACTCTCAAACGGTCATAGTAATCACACCTTGTTCAACGCTGATCAAACAAACCTGTTTAGACACCTTTAAAACGTTTATGACCGATTTTATATATAAAAAAGCAACTGATTTATATGGTTAATTTATATGCTGATTTAGTGGATATTTTTGAGCTGTATTAGGCCAAACAAATTTTTCATAGCGAAACGGCGTCTGTTGTCATTGACCCTCGTCAAATCTGGATCCATCCATCCAGTGGATAACAACGTTTGTTTATAAGGCCGTGTAAGAAGTTTATACATTGTGAATGAATTGATTTATTAAAAATGTGCACCTGTCATGGGCTTGGAAGCTCTGTTTTGCTTCTGAATGTTAATTTATGCTTTTAATAATATTTTTATTTTCTCATTAATTAGTTGTGCCTAATTATAATACGATGATTGATTACCAAAGCTATGGTGAATTTAAAAAAATTAATACTCATTTTCCAGCACAGATGTTTTAAATTAAGTAACAAAATATGAAATTTAATGGGTTTCATTTAAACTGCAATGTGTTGTTATTGATGCATAGTGTTGTTTATTAACATTGAGTTTCATACTATCGTAATATAATTTTTTAGATTAGTGTTTATGGTCTTTGTTGTTGTTTAGGCTTTCAGTTGACGGGCTAAAATATATAAATAGGCTCAGTGGCGTAGTCAGGAATTCATGGTGGGGCGGGGGGTCTATGACCTGGCCGGCAGAGCTTTTTCATAAATTTTTAGCACTGCACAATCCTGCAGGAAGTTTTTCTAGTCCGGATTTGTTTGGCGAAAATTTCTTGTCGGTTCAGAGAATTTTTCCAGAAAATGTCGCAAGTCGGCGACGGAAAATCCTATGACCTATTTTTAGTCGTCCACTTGAAAATTGCTTTTCTCAGACTTCCTACTTATTTTTCACTGCACATGTCTTTCGTTCAGTCGGTGGCGAACCGGCTGCAATTACCTTTTTCTAATGATTTTCACTGCACATAACTGCTTTTGCAACTGCACAAATTCTTTTACAACTGGACATTTTTGGTAGAACTGCACGCTAAAAAAGTCCTTTTGGCCGGATGCCTTTCCTGACACCAACCCAACAGTAGGCCTACTACAGTAAATACACAGTGGTTCAAAGAAGTAAACCAAACTGTTTTTCATATATATCTCCAACGCCTGATTATTAATCATTCTAAATTTCTCCCAATATTTAGAGAATTGAACCAAGAATATGATTCCAAAATATCATTTAATAAATTTGAACGGATAGAAAGATATGAATCTTTCAACTTCATCTACCGAAATTTCAGTTTGCCAGCAATTTTCGTTTGGGTTTTGCAGGAGATATGATATCATGGAGGGACAAGAGAACAAAGGAATCCGTTTTACAGGAGTTGGGATACCTAAGAGGAGACATGTCATTAAACCGAAGTCACAAGACATGAACTGGTCGACGTATTTTGGTCACGTGATGCGCGCGACTGGATTGGAGAAGGCGATGATGTTGGCGTGTGGAGAGAGGGGACGAGTCACGAGAAGAAGAGGACGACCGAGGACTATAGGTGGATGGACAGGAGAACAGCGATGAATCTCGCACAGCTGAGAGAGGCAACAATGGATAGGAGATAATGGAGAGAACTGGTCATGGCGGTCGCTAGGGTTCCACGAACCGACAGCACAATGAAGGTGACATGTGCAGCTCAATAATAACCTACACTAAATCTACACATTGCATGGCATAACCATGATTGAACTACACGCACACACACACCCACACCCACACACACACACACATACATACACACGCACGCACGCACATAGCCAGCGTTGGCTTTTGACTGTTATTAAACGTTTCTATCCATACGAATTACGACAATTTACATGGCGCCGTAACACAACCATGCCGTTACAAGGTCGCGCCTTACAAAGCGGCTAACATGCGGTATGAGCCATAAACACTTGCTCGCCTCGCTAGGGCTTATCCCGCATGTTAGTTGCTTTGTTAAGCGCTATTGTGTCGCTGTGTTACGGCGCCATATAAATTGTCGTAATTATTATTCTTCTCATTATTATTATTATAATTATTCACATAGTTAATTTTATCTCGGTAGTCATTATTACGCTGAAGAAGACAGGATTTCCGGAAGTATTGATGAGAGCCACTCTCAACGCCACCTCAGGTTATTGGTGAAAGTACAGAAAGGTGTGTGGAGAAAGAACAGAAAATGGAGAGAAGTCACGTAGGCCACAGGTGGCGTACTGGCATGTGCTTTGTCAGACTCGTTCGGAGAAAGACACCGCCGAGTAGATTGTTGTAGATAGAAAACGTGTTCTAGCGTATGTATGTATCCCCTGCATAGAAGCATTGATAACAGTTGCAGTAGGCGTACCGTACCTACATACAACCATATAGCAACGCCGCCTGCATTTCTGCCTGGTCACAGCCCCGGTTTCCGACCGTTCCTACATATGTTGTATACGTTCCAGTCTGTACTTGCATACCGCATACATAAGGCGGGTCCTAGCTATCCTTCACTGCTGGTCATGTCAGAAGTACACATTACCTCATTGGCAACATGGGAGGTCTGATGGGATTGCTTGTCGAACTTAGGCAACATACATTCATCGCTATCGCCTCTAATCCAGATAAAATGTGATCTGGTATGAATTAAAATAGAGTTGTAATAGACATGAAAGTGGTTTTAATTGTTCCCTTCCTCCTTTTTCCAGGCTTGGGACTGGCGCTATGCAGTGGCGGAGTTAATTAATTATGAATTAAGCCTTAAGATTAATTTTATTTGTTTAAGATTTATTATTATTAGAAGAATTCCCTGTTATACGCGCTTTAGTTGTGCAAGATTCTTGTTGTTTTGTTTAGGCGCTATATAAATGACAGTTGAATAATAAAATATTGTTAGTCAATAAACGTCGATCTTATTTATAACCGTGAAAACGGCTCTGACGCTTCCTATTGGTTGGAATGGTCATGACGTCCTTATTATTGTTATTATATAGGCTGTCATTGTTGGCTCACTTAGGCTAATAATAGAATCGTGCACGAAATCGCGTAACAGAAATTTTTCATCAAAATAAGTAAATAAGTAAGTACGAAATAAGTAAGTAAGAATATTCTTTGTTAGATTAACAGCAATTAAAACACAGAAGTTTACCAGAAGAAATAAATAAGAAAAATTTTTATACCGAGAAATATATAAGTTCTCAAAATGAAACGTCGACCTTTTGGAAAAGGTATCAACTCTATAATAGGTACTAGGGTCAGATCATGTTCCTGGGTCGAGTATTGTATGGAGTGACCTTATTGTATTTATATAGCGCTTCTCACTGAATGACTATTATTATACTCAGCACAAAAATCTCGGGAGAAATTAGACAGAGAGATAGAGACAGGGAGGAAGGCAGAGGAAGAGATACAAGCAGACAGACAGACGGAGAGAGCCGCACAGAGAGACAGAGACAGGAACAGAGACAGAAACAAAGGCAGAGAGAGACAGACAGACAGACAAAGACAGGGACGGACAGAGATACAGGATCCAGCAGGATCTGAAACATCTCAAGTTGCAAATCAAAACACAGTAAGCTGAAGAGTCACCAGTGGCGAGCCCTCGCAAACATGTAGAGCTAAACATCAGATTCCCGTATATAAACAGCTTGTAGATGGCGTGGTTGATCAGTCTCTGGTAGGTGGTAGACGACTTACATTGTGAGGCGCGGTGGTGTAATGGGTATGGTCGTCGCGTTGTAGCCGAATGGTTGCAGGTTCGAATCCACCTCAAGTCGCCGCGTAGGGACCTTCGGCAAGTCCTCCACTCGCAATTGCTCGACGCTTCGGCGTGAAAATCCGATGCAGTGTCCGCTCTGTAGACGGGAGTACCTCTGAGTAGAGAGCTTGAAGGGGCGCTATAACAAGTGCACAAACAAACAAGTGCACATACACACATTAAAACTATAATAAATCCAAATATTATCCAAATGTTTCAAGTTACAATTAGGCCTACATGTAGGCCTTGTGTCTTAAATTACATGGACGGGTGAAACGCGCATGGTTGTGCGAACAAATGCACGCTTGAGAAAAGTTCCGTCACTACAAAAAGGTTAATACCACCGTGTATGCATAGGCTATATCTTGTAGAGTGACCAGTGTCTATTCTCTGGAAAATGTAAGATATCCAAGATGCAATGAACCGATGTTATAGAGTTAAGAAGCTACGCTTATTCGATGGTCACTCTGTCGCAGTCTGCCAGTGCCAGCCCCAAGCCTGGATAAAGGAGGAGGGCAATACTAGAATTGTTTTTGATATGGGAGTGTCGCTAACCAGCAAAAAACCGTTAATCGATATCTATAGGTGATGCCTTTTCACAATGCAAACAGCGTAATTCTCGGGAGAAAAACTATAAAATATTCGTTGATGAAAATAAAATACCATTTTTAACGTTGACCTTAACTGCAACTAAGTATATATAATCGATAACGGAAGCTATGGCCATAACGAGAATAGCACTGATCAAAATTTATCGATATTTTCGGTGTCAACAAACAGAAATAAAGTGCGTGAAACTTCATTTCCGCCTTAATATTGAAAGCGAAAGAAGAGCAGCGTTGTTCGTAAACTCCGCCATTATTTGCAATCTAAAAGCGTGGATAAAGGAAAATGTCGACCCTAATGATCTTTGTTAGCAAATAATGTCGTTAAACAGGGACTAACTGTTAGTAACGCCTTCATTAGTGAATAGTGAAACATGGTTCCTCCCATTCCCATCTGAAAGCCGCTGCCCCTCCTACCTATAGATTTCAGGGCTTTGCTCTCCTAATCTACACCAAACCGAGCGCCGCCCTAGCGAAGTCGTTCCGAACATGCATGTATTATTAATTGCGCAATGCGCATGCGTGCATTGTATTGATGCAAGCTCAATAGAGGATGTGTAAATGTAATCGTGTATGTATTTTACGAATGTGCATGCATAAATGCATGCATACATGCACAGATACCAAATGTGTGTAGGCCTGTATATGGGCTTGCATAATTAGATGGATTGAAAATGTTGCTTCAGATGTTTACAAGTGTCGAATAGTTGATGTCTAAAATATGTCAATACGTTGAAATGCAAACAGTAACCTGTGACGCCTATAATAGGCCTAATCACAGGCCGTAAATTATCTGGATAATCCGTCTGACACGAGGAGGCGCTCGTCAATAAGCTGGTGCCCATAGCGTCATCGGCTTCGGAGAAGAGCTTTAGGAATTTGGCGTTTGCGCTTAGGATTATGTATTTGCTAATGAAACGGGCCTGCTGTCACGAACTCTGTGGCGGTCGATTTCGTAGAAGCCAGTCCGTATAGCCACGCTCTTAAATTAAAATGATTACTCGAGCGGTATCGGTGCTATAGTCCAGAGCAAGCCAGGGCAAATGGCTTGGTAAAAGAAACATTCTAGCTGGTCGACACCCTGCCACAAGGCAGGCTGCCACGATTTTTTGCTCTGCATGCATGCCCAAAATTTACTTGGGGTACAAAATAATCGCCCCTGTGTTTTGGTCGCCCACGGGCTCCACGGTCAACGTCTGTTTGATTTTGTTAGCGCTATAGGCCTACCATTGCAAGACTTTATATGCATCCCCTGTTTGACAGTGATTTGCCAATGCCATGCAGCGTTTATAAACGCCTAAACGGTCATCCTAGAAAATTGACCCGTCGTTCAAGTCTCCATCTTACCAATTTTCCTATAATTATAGTCTTGACGCAGTCTTCTCTAGAGAGTTGACTTCTCTGCTCTTCTCACTTTATCCTCTAAAACTCTTGCCACATCCTTCTCGACCTCCTTCCTCCCCATAAGGTCTAGACCAAAGCTCGAGGGTACGCGTACCCTAAAATAGAATACGTTAAAATACGTACGTACCGGTACCTTTCAAAAAATAGAATACGCGTATGATACGTACCATACACGAAAATTTCATTGATGGTTTACTCAGTGACCCATAGCCAACGTATAGTCTGACGTCAACTGTAGACCTATGCGTCATTGAAGCCGGTACTTCCGGCAGCGTAGCAGTAAATTTAAATCGATAAATTCTTTGGTTATAATTAATTTAATGCAAATTGTACTGTCTTTCTGATGAGAGCTAAGTACACGTCGCTGGTTTAAAAATTGGTGTAGCCTAACTCGAAAGTTGCAGTAGGCTATATCTATAGGCCTATAGCCCACGCATGAGTCAGCGAGTCAGCGATGCCCAGAGAACGGGCTCCACGACAACTGGTCTACCGACAACTCGTCTACCGACAACTCGTCTCCGGACAATTGGTCTAACGACAACTGGTCTACAGACGAATAGTATTGATGAAATAGAAGCTGGATTTATGAAAATGTTTTTTTTAGCTTAAATGGAAGCTGGATTGATGATTTTATTCATGTATTTCGACATGCATCCAGCTTCTACTTCAGGTCTAAAAATACCTGCATCCAGCTTCTATTTCTTACCCGTAATTTTCGTCAAACCATCTTTTATTTCAGATATAAAAATACCCTCGTCCAGCTTCCATTACTTAAGCGTTTTTTCATCAATCCAGCTTCTATTTCAGATCAAGACATACTTTCATCCAGCTTTTATTTCTCATACGTTATTTTCGTCAATCCAGCTTCTATTTCACCTGTAAAAGAGCCATCACCCAGATTCCATTTCTCTTGCGTTTTTTCATCAATCCAACCTCTATTTCACCTGTAAAAACTTTCATCCAGCTTCCATTTCTCAAGCGCTGGATCAGTTGTCAGTAGACCAGTTGTCGTATACATATAGACGAATTGTCCGGAGACCACTTAATTGTCGGTAGACGAGTTGTCGGTAGACGAGTTGTCGTGACACCCAGAGAACGTGGGAAGGAAATTAAGGAATGGACGCACGTGAAAGTTTTGAAAAATGCGAAAAACAATTATTTGATTGAATGCAATTTTTTCGACAAGCAGTTGTGGGTTGGATCAGGCAATCGCATAAGAACACATCTTTGAAGTGCTGCAGCAGAACTGAGACGACTGACTGACATTAGTGCATTAAGTGCAATGTATGCTGGATAAACATAGACCTACAATATAGCATTGCAGCAATTTACTACGCCGTATACTGGATGGTGTTTGCTTAAATTAAATTGAACATTCTTATAATGAGCAATGACGTGGTTAACGTATTTTATTTATTGTTTACGTACCCTAAAATAGGGTACGTTAAAATACGTACGTACCTTTCAAAAAATAGAATACGTATGGTACGTACCCTCGAGCTTTGGTCTAGACCAATGCAATGCCATATGATCAAACCCTACTTAAAGTTGAGTTATTTGCCCCAAATTTTAATGTTGTGTGACCCTGCATAAATGTGTCTATTATTTATATCTTCTGTGAACTACAGTGCCTTTTGCTGGTATCATATAAAGAATATTCTTTCTTACTTACTTACTTACTTGCACTAGTCATTTGCATGACTGCATAGGTTTTTATGCTCTGGCTATAAAAACGTAGCACTCTCTTACCAGCCACACTAGATGTCTACGAACGTCTGTCTGGTGGTATTAATGTAGGCTATGACGTGGCAATAATAAAATTATTAGTCTGAAGAAAGAGTGTATGCTGAAACAGGTCCAATCAGCGTTTTTAAACAGTGATATTTAGGCCTAGAATGGTGACCTATTATATTTTTTAAATGGTTGTATTGTATCGCAGGGGTGGATACAGAAATTTTTGAAGGGGCCAAAAATTTTGGTCTCGGCTCAAAACAATTTTAGCGTATACCTGGTCTTCAGCCGAAAAATCTGATGATCTTTGATTGAAAGCTTGCTAAAACCTGATGGGGGGTCACGTACTATACAAATCCATGAATGGGGCCCATGGCCGGATTGGCCCACTGGATCCGCCCATGGTATTGTGTCGTGTAAAATGGTGGCCTATTATAATTTTTGGCATTGTGTTGTGCAATATGTTGATATTCTCTTTTGTTGTGCACAATGAGGAGGACAACATTAAATTTACCTTCATTTTGATAATCTGCACCGGTCTGAGAGTGAGACCCATGAGAATAATGTATGGGAAATACACCTGAAAAATTATCTGTCCTGCTGATTTACGATCTCAAAAGTAGCCTCCTTCAAAAGAGGACATTATTTTGAGGAAAGCACGAGAAGAAACCATGCATCAACATTGAACAGGAAGTTT
>OX457045.1:3608154-3720654 GCA_949752735.1 Lumbricus terrestris
ACATTGATGTCTCCAGCATGGACATACAGAAGACGGTCTACATCTCGGACACGAGTCTGTCGTACCCGGATTCAGTGCCCGACGTTTTCGACAAAGACAATGGTTCGCGGAACCCCGAGAAATGGAAGGAAAGTTTCGAACGCAGCTTGCCAAGGCCAGTCACTTCTCACACAGACTATCAAGACGGAGGCGACGCTACCTTGACGATCCGAACGCGACTGTCTCGCCCGAAATCCTACGCTGGTACCCCATTTTTCGATGGACTGGCATTGGTCGCCGGTGACCTAAGCAACTCCTTAGAGGACCCTCCACCTCTGCCACCAAAACGCGGCGAATCAATGTGTAACCTAAGGGATGAACTATCCTGCGTCCAATCTTCCGCTCTCGAAGACATGGCGCCGCCAACCAAAACGCCGAGTCCAACTCCGACACGGGACACGTTGGCCGACCCACAATTGGCGGTTGAGCCAGGTCCTGACGCCTCCTCGCCGACCACCGCCGAACGCCGCACGAATTCGAAGGTGTCATCAGCCGTCAAGACGCTAGGAAACGTGTCCCGCTCCTTCCTGAACACGATTCGACGCATTGGGGCTCGGTCCTCGGCTACGTTGGTCATCAATTCAACTGACGAAGACGCAAGGCCTGTCAACGGCGAAGGGTCCTGCATACATGAATCCGTGGCCAAATCCACCACCGGTTCGTCACCCGAGCCGCAAACTTTGAGCGAGAAAATGGCGACGAAAGAGCCCGGATTAAGTGTCACTCCAGACAGCGCGATCATGACTTTTTAGCAGACGATCCTTGCGAATATTATGAAGTCCCGTATCTACACAAACTGACTGTAAAATATTCTATGGGTATAAGAAAAAACTTTCGGTTAATTAAGTATAATCATTAGGTCTGATCCGGTTTCGTAAAAGACGATCCTTGCTAATGTGGATATAAATTGTACACAACTGACGCCATCTTTGATTGACCGAAGATCTCAAAATGGCGTCTCTGCTGCATCATCGCCTCGTGACGTCATCACCTTTCGTAAACAAAGCATCGGAGTCTCGCAGCAATGACGTCAAACTTTTCGATGAACGAGAGCGGCTTGAGCAAGCCGTTCTTCCCATTGTAAGCATGACTGTTACAGTAGTAGGTGTAGATAATTAATTGCACCCACCCAACGTGATATCATTAACAGTTCGTCTTCGTTCTCTAAGTTATATATGCTACAATATTATCTGTTTATTTTGTTATTAAGTTTTGACTTTAAAGCTGCCTAAATGCTGGTCATCGGCGCAAAAATGCAGTTCTTTACATGCAGTCGAATGCCTTTCTTGACCAAAACTAGACATTCTGAGAAGCCGCAATTTTTCTTTCTGTCAGTATCATAGAAGTGACTGTTTCATACAATCTGTTTTTTGTCAAAATGTTCTTGCAAGTTATTTCCGTGTGTTTCATTAGGAGTCATTTGCGTGTTGGAATTTTTGTGTTTCAGATTTTAAGTCTTTTGTTGCTGTTTTGGTGGACAGTGAAGACATTTAGTTCGGCTTCAATACAGTTTTATCATAATGTAGACAACAAACACTATAGGGCCTATAGGCCTATACAGATTACGACATTAGTAGACCTATTGGTTGATCTGAAACTTACTTAATCGTGTGCGATTAAGTTATTTGGGTCTGAAAAGCAAGCGCAGAGACAAAGACATTGGCACGCAGGTAATAGGCCTACGCTCTGAATGTTGTCTATGAAGTGTTTATTTTTCAAAACTGTGTTAGGAAATAATATTATTGTTTTAAACAGCGGTGGCGCCATATTGTACACAATTTCAGCAGGGCATGTCATGGTCATTGGGGTTAATATAGCAGGTCGAAGAAACTAAAATGGGAAGAAGATCTTGACTTTGGCAGGTCATAAGCAATGGCGGCGCCAACTGAAAATTTCAGCAGTTCATCATGTCAGGGTCATGGGAGTCATTAGCAGGTTAAAGAAATTAAATGGAAAGAGATATTAGGCATATTGAAAAATTACATAGAATTTTGGCAGGCCATAGGCCTATGGTTTAGGGCAGTTCAAGTGTAAAATGGGACCTACCATATCTGCCTTCCACGACCTATATTGGTGCCGCCGCTATTTGCCGGTCAGAAATTGCATAAACTCTGATCGCGCGGATGAAAGTTCACCAGTTCTTCATTTCTTTAACCAACTGCTCATTTTGTGCAATTTCAAGAAATCTTTAGCCTAAGTGGAATTTTCGACAGCAGGCTTTTTTGTTTTCTTCGGGACCACTTGTTTCAAAATGAGCTATAAAAAGTAGCTCAGAGCTTGTTCATAATTTATTTACCACATGTATTTGCATGTAGCCTACCTATAAGCTTTGATAATATTCTTCTCAATGGTATTTTGATTTTATTAATTTGCTGCCAACAATAATATTGTACTAAGATCGTTTTATTCACGAGGCGTGGCATGCACCGATTAGTAGGCCTATTATGATCGTTCATGAGATTTTAATGAAAACTTATTCCCGCCACTGTTCGCACTCCGACAGTACGTGCCAGTCTCAAGATTGGATAAAGGAGGAGGGTGACGCTAATCATCCTTGTTATCTCACCAGTGTCGTTGCACTAAAATCACCAATGAAAACTGACACCAATCTGCTTCATGGTCACAATGGCAAACAGTTCAGGGAGCCGTAGTCTACATGTATGCCTATGTTGGATTTCCTGACGGTGTATGCCTAAGCTATTTTTTCTTTAGAGTTTCGACCCTACTTGTCCTTCTTGCACAGTTATTGCTATAGGCATGGTAGGAATTGCATTTACATCGTCGCATATATGTTCTGCCTTCGGATTTCAAATAGGCCTATCAGCTACAAAAATGGCTGTCTCCAAACTTATAATCTTCCATAGAGGCGGTCTCCATGCCGTGTCCGACTCCCTTCTTCACAATAGACCAGACTCGCCCTGAAATGTGACTATCATTGGGAATTTGCTAAGTAGCGACCATTTATGATCCACTGCATATTATGGTGCAAACTGTTTTCGCAATCGAGGGCGCATAAGGGCAAGAGGGACACCCCCCGTGTAAGTTTGACACTTTTTGGATTAGAAAAATTTGTGTTCCTAAAGCACTAATGAGTCTAATATAGGCTAGGATACAAAAGGGAAAGTCGAAAATATACTTTTATAAATCCCTATGAAAATTGTCCAGGTTCTTAACCTAATACGGTGCTTTGCGATTTCAAAAAGCTCTTGCTAAAAAATTTAACCGTTGCCATTGTGTTTTTGCCCCCCCCCCTGCAAAAATATCTGCTGACGCCAATGAAACGAGGTAATAAAAATCTAGTTTATGAAGCGCTACTCAGAACTTATGCGTCTCTAGTACAGAAGGTTTAAATTTGCTGTTTATAGGTCTATACCAGGTAGTTTGGCACTGTCATAATATACCCACGTACAGAAGGGCCTACTTTTGTCTGCAGCACATGCAGCTGTTTTCATTTGGTGCAGTCCTGCGCCTCCCTCAAACCTGTATCTCCAGTTTGGTCGTTCTAAGTTCTACAACACTTGAGTAAGCTTCAAGTGTGACAGTGACCCGGTTTTGACGCCTGCTAGGCCTACCAATAATAGCCAGACAGCAAAAACATCAGAAGAGCCACCATTACTCATCGTTGACGTCGAGACAATATAAAAAACACATAGCCAAGCACGAGTAGGCCTACAAAGAGACAGGCGTCTACAGCAGTTTCTTTGTACAAAGCCAGTTCTCACTAATCCTTAGCGTTAGGCTACCACGAGCCTTACATGGAGAGCATTAAAAGACGAGGCACCTCGCACCCATACAAACGGGCAGCAATGGTGACGTATAGGCTACTTCAGTCGATAAATAATTCGTTGAAAATGAGCAAGCAAGGTCTCTTTTATGAAAAGCAACCGTGTGGGCCTACATTTACAAAAATAGCTGGTTTTCAAATTCGTTTGCGGTTTTATGCAATCAGCTAAGCCTATTATACTATATGCTTTTCAATTCTTTTCAATTCAAAACGCAGGCCTGTGTAGTCAGTGACGTCACAAAACTGGCGTCATCCAAAATATTTCCTGCGGGTAATTTTCTTGTGCCAAGGAAATAGCAAATGCAAAGGTAATACTAAATACAAAGGCAACATTAAACACAAAGGTAATACTAGATACAATGTAACGTTAAATACAAAGGTAATACTAAATACAAATTTAGGTCTAATACTAAATACGAATGTGATATTAAATGCAAAGTAGGCCTAATACTAAATACAAAGGTAACATTAAAACAAAGGTAATACTAGATACAATGTAACGTTAAATACAAAGGTAATACTAGATACAAAGGTAATACTAAATGCAGTAACACTAAATACAATACGTCACTGAACAATAACAGTCCGTCATTGTCAGAACCAACTTGCAACAATAGGTCTATGACTAATGTGGAATAGGCTAGGCCTACCAAAACACTTCAAAACAAACAGTTTATTTTGCCCCGATAACATCATTCCGAATCAGAAAACAACATAACAGATCATTACCAAGTTATATTTATGAAAAAGAAAAGACTTCATCTTTTGAAACACCTGGTAAAATCCGTAAAAATCTCATAGGCATTGAAGGAGGCCTACGGCAAGCTTAGAGTAAGATGTTGTCAAAACATACGAGTTGAGTCATAACAAGACCATGTAAGCTACAGTAGTATAACGCAAAGTTCATAAACAGACAGACAGACAGACAGACAGACAGACAGACAGACAAACAAACAAACAAACAAACAGACAAACGGGCGGACGGACACACCAACACAGACAAACAGGCAGACAGACACACAGACAGACACAGACAAAATAATACTGACAGACCTTTGCAAAAAACGAGGTCTATTTCCGGGTATTCACCTTCAATGATTCTAAGAAGAATTGAAGTGTCTTCGAATATTCTAGCCACGTTATGCTGTCTTACGATACCACACAATACTTTTCAATGAAGAGTAGGCCTACTCCTTTATTTCCCCGCCCGTACTCAAGTGACAGAAAAAGACGACCTGTCCTCAATTGGTACTGGAATGCCACTATATATGTTCGGTTCCGCATGGCTCGATCGTTACCTGCCTTATGCACATGCACTCAGTTTACAGTTACTTCGTCCATAACTGTGTTCCAAAACGTCCACCGTCGCCAATTAAATAAGCTATATAATATATGTACCGTATATATCTTATATAGGCCTATATTTCAGTAAGTCTGTGTGTTTGTTTGTCAGCTATGCATGGCCACAGTTTTGAAGCAATCGACCCCAATCCTTCGCAGGTGGGTCGGACTCGACCCGACACATATCATTGGAGCTCGAGGGTCGGCGAATCTCTGCCACCATGGGGGCCAGAGTGAGGGGGACAAAAATCCTTATTTCCCCTACTTTTTCAGGCGTATCCATGCATAGTTTCACACTTATTCACCTGAAACGTTGCAACTACACAAATTTTTACACGGGCCACCTCGATGTACGGTTTCCAAATATTGTAACTGAACGTGTCTCCTTGAGATGACACTCTATCCAGTGGCGTAGGCAAGGGGGGGTTTCGGGGGTCAAACCCCCCATTGGCTCTGGGGAAAAAGTTTTTTAAGGTTATTTTTCCATTTAAGTCATATAAAAAATAGCAAAAAACAGGGTTTCCGGCCATAAAACCCCCCCATGAAAAATTCCTGGCTACGCCACTGACTCTATCTGTTCATTTATCTATTATTTTGTCCATCGAGTGCGTGTGGCTTCTTATATCGATCTATTCACAGACCCGGTGTAGAAAAGGAAGTGCCTGGATGCCCGTCGCTTTTCCATGCTCTTCTGTCCAAATAAGTGGCACTGTGGCAGTACGTACGGCTTTGAGATTTGAAATAAGTGTCTGCATGGACGCCGTCCATGACCGCGTCCATCCACACTTTAAGCTCTGCATATGCCTATAAGCCTAGAGCACATTCCTTGCAGTTTTGTTAGATGTAAAGGAAGTGTATCTGACGCGTATTGTAATACACTACGTTTACTATATACACAAGCTATATAAACTACGGCACAAGATAAGCATAGGATAGTAAGTTAATCATGACTGCACGTATCAATGTCCAGGTAACGAATCCGACCCTGATGGCGTCCGTGTCCCGTTCGCATCGGGCGGGTGGCTATGGGCGTGGCCTAATGCCAATGTCCAATAGCGATCTAGATAGACACGTCACATCTCCCTTCTTTACGAATGTCCATTTGATCTATTTTGTTAAACCCCAATCTGTATGCCTAAGCTGATATATGTTATATGTCATAACCCGAAATATCTATAGGTTCACTACTCCCAGTCAGTTATATAATGTCACCCCACCCACTAGCCTAATCCTATACTCACATCTTCCCCTTTTAAATGTCAATGAAATCTAGGCCTACTCCATGTATTTATTTAATCTACAAAGTCCGTTGAAATCTTTAGTCAAAGTCTCTCGAAAGGGCTTCCTTGCTTTTCGCCATAGGAGTGTGATGACAGATGAACAGACGATGAACAGTTAGTTCTAATGACCGTCTGGCCGCGAGGGTGTTGGAGGACGGTGATTTCGGTTGGTGGTCAGATGAACGGAGCGTAGAACGAATAGACGGTGGTGGCCCAACGGTCGGTCGGTGAACGGTGATGTGTGGTTGACTGAGTTTAACGGCCGTACAGCTGTTGTGGTGGAGTAGGGCGCCTTCGTTTGTAGCGCCGCCGAACGGAGCAAAGAAGATGGTGTATCCCAACGGGCGGTCGGTGATGTGGCTGACGTGGCTGGGTTCAACGACTGGGTTCAACGGTCGTGTTGCAGCTGATGGAGGGTTTACGAGTGGGGGCTGAGGAGGGAGGGTGCCTTTGTTTGTAGCGCCGACCAACGGAGCGAAACTCAACGGCCGTGTCGCAGGCTCGGATGTCAGGGTGTGTTGGTCAGCGTCCTTTGAAGACCGACGACTCTATCTCTTGGGCTGCATCGGTTGGCCAAGCGTAGTGATGCGTGAGTGTCGGACTGTCGGCGCGACGGTGGTGGGGAGCACGGGATGAGGGTCAGTCGCAGCCTCCATGGAATTTAATAATGGCTTTCGCAGAATCTCCAGTCTAATGGGTGCAGCGCCCCTGATTCACGTGAAGATTGAGTGCAAACAGAGTCTCTGTATCGCGGGACTCGAGATGGCATGGCAGGAGAAATGGTGAGGGCGTGAGATGAGGGTCAAGTCGCAGGCTCCGTGGCATTAATGGCTTTCTCAGAATTGTGCCTCTGATTTCGGCCGGTTATCAGCACCGACGAGCCTCGTGAAGATTGAGTACAAACAGAGTCTCTGTATCGCTGGACTCGAGAGGGAGGCAGGAGGAGGAGGAGTCTGGTCGTTAATTGATACCAGCTCTGAGACCCTGCCTGTGCTGAGGTCCGGCTGCTGGTCAGCGGGGAAACGTTTAGGATAACGATTCGGTGGTATAGCTGGGCGCGATAGATAGACGTCGTTTTCCAAGACGCAAAATGTCATGACGTTACGCCAGTTCACAATACTGTAACTGCTGTACAGCATTCCACTTGCTTATAGAGCAACTTCACTGTCTTTCGAATTCCATGTAACTGCCATGGTGCGTTGTAGGTTCCCAAAATCTGACTAGTTTACAAGCAGTCCACTTTATTACACAATTTTACTGGCTTCTGACTATACAACCTTCTCCTGGCTTACAGTAACTTTACTGGCTTAGACCATAGCCTTCTATCGGTTTACACCCGAAATTCTTATAATAATCTCACTGGCATTTAGCCTTACATAGGTTTACCCCTATACATTCTTACTTTCTTTCTTCAGCCTTTCGCTGGTTACTATAATAATCTCTCTTCAGCCTTCAGCTGGTTAACAATAATCTCCGTAGGTTTACACCCTACAATAATCTCTCTACAGCCTTCGCTGGATACTATAATAATATCTCTTCAGCCTTCAGCTGGTTAACAATAATCTCCGTAGGTTTACACCCTACAATAATCTCTCTACAGCCTTCGCTGGATACTATAATAGCTGGATACTATAATAATATCTCTTCAGCCTTCAGCTGGTTAACAATAATCTCCGTAGGTTTACACCCTACAATAATCTCTCTACAGCCTTCGCTGGATACTATAATAATCTCTCTTCAGCCTTCAGCTGGTTAACAATAATCTCCGTAGGTTTACACCCTACAATAATCTCTCTACAGCCTTCGCTGGATACTATAATAGCTGGATACTATAATAATATCTCTTCAGTCTTCAGCTGGTTAACAATAATCTCCGTAGGTTTACACCCTACAATAATCTCTCTACAGCCTTCGCTGGATACTATAATAATCTCTCTTCAGCCTTCAGCTGGTTAACAATAATCTCCGTAGGTTTACACCCTACAATAATCTCTCTACAGCCTTCGCTGGATACTATAATAATCTCTCTTCAGCCTTCAGCTGGTTAACATTAATCTCTCTTCTTATGGCATCTACATGCACATAAGGCCTACCTCAACGTTGATTTTCTGGGATTCCCAGAATTCAGGTCTCGATCTGCTTCAGAAATCACGACCGTGAAAGGATAGCCGCTGCTGGGCGTATCGTTAGATCGATGATGCTGATGCTCCTGGACTGTCACAGCATTTACAGCAACTCTGCTGGTTACTGGCTTGGCTGTGGGCAACAGTCTCCTTCAGTCGGCAGTTGGATATGCATCCTCTGAAACTGCGCCGGACTGAGTTGGTTATCCGGTAGATCGATGTCTGTCCACAGCATTTACAGCAACTCTGCTGGTTACTGGCTTGGCTGTTGGCTGCAGTTTCCTCAGTCGGCAGTTGGGATCTGCATCCTCTGAAACAGCGCCGGACTGAGTTGGCCATTCGTTATCTTGCCGTGTTCGAATTCTGATGTAATCCTAGGCTATTCTCGCCTTCTCGTCGAATCAGAATTTTCAGCGTTGCTTTTAGCTTGTCTGATCGTTATAGAGCGTAGATTCAGTCTCTGACACCATGTAAAGGAAGTGTATCTGACGCGTATTGTAATACACTACGTTTACTATATACACAAGCTATATAAACTACGGCACAAGATAAGCATAGGATAGTAAGTTAATCATGACTGCACGTATCAATGTCCAGGTAACGAATCCGACCCTGATGGCGTCCGTGTCCCGTTCGCATCGGGCGGGTGGCTATGGGCGTGGCCTAATGCCAATGTCCAATAGCGATCTAGATAGACACGTCACATAGAGTGCGTGTGGCACCCATTGCAACTCCAAGGAACTAAATGAACATTTCATTTTCGCTGGCTTCATAATTTTGTGGTAGGCTATATCACGGACGTAACGCATAGGCTAATGTTAAATCGCAGGCCGATTTTGTTACACGCAAAATTGGAGATTTATAATAAAAAGTTTATTTAATTCGACAACCTATAGGGCCTAGGCTATACTGTAACACGACTTAATTGGACTAACATAATATGGAAATAAACGCAATGGGCAAAAATTGTTTTAAACAGTTCTCGTGAACTATTCGTGTGGTAATTAATAACCTACGCTAGAGTTAAACTAGCCTGGGAAGCAGCGGGTCTCAAGTATTAGGACGGACGATCACACACATAGTTACAACAGCCGAAATGCAACAAAGGGGGGCTCGCCAGAGATACTGGTGTAAGGCTCGATCCCTCACTGCGCGATGGAAAGACTTGGGGGACTATACCATCTTACTAATTCTCCAGACAGCATCATGAAATTAGAAAAGAATGAAGCTGTATGGAAAAAGATCTGCTACAGGGCACGACATCAGGTGGGCGAGGAAGAGGAAGACCTAATATGACATGGATGGATAACATTCGAGTCTGGACTGGAATGACGGTGAAGCAGATCACGAGGAGCACGGAGGGTCGACAAGAATGGAGAAGGATAATTCATGATGCCGCCAACCCTCGCGGCGAGGACGGTTCAAGACAAGTGTTAAAATGGGAGTTTTCATCTTTTTGTATGAGCTTTATATATTTACAAATGTTAAGCCACAGTATAAATAACAAATAAATAATTATTTATACTATGGTTATGCGTTGGCACGAAAACAAACATGGCGACACTTTTCGTCTTCAGGTTTCATATAACCTTCATTTTTTAGAGATCTATGGACCATCCAGAGCCGAGTGAACGAGTGTTTGACTTTTAAGCCGTTGCCTTTTAGTTTCATTTTTACACGAATTGCATTAATTTTATTCATTGCTATCGGGCATAGATGTTGTGGGGTTATAGTCCGATGTGGATATTATGTCGGAAGCGGAATCAAACAGACAGAAGCGAATTAGATCGGCAAGTCAATTTAACGACGCAGGAAACAACCCTTGTTTGAAGGTGACCCGACAATAATATTATAACAATAATCAACAGTCTTTCACAAAAGTTGATCGTGCGGTCGTTCTAAAACGCAGGTTATCTTGTGTAAAAAATATGGAAAGTGCAGCTTTTGCAAGTTGACATGCAATAAAATTTAAACGGTTTTCATCAACAGGACGCGTTCCTGGTGAGACTTTTGAGTTGCAGGTCTAGGCTGCACATGTCCGACATGCTGCCTTAAGCTTCATAGGACATGATCAAGGCATTTAGCTCTTGATATCTTGCAAGTCCTAATTAAGAGCATAGCGTGCAGATCAGGTTTGTCACAGCACTCATTGCGGAGGTGAATGCCATTTAACGACTAAGAATTTAACCCTGGTAAAAAATCAGTGGCAGGAGTTTTATGAACTATTATTTTTGTCATGCATTGTTTTTACATGGTTTTGAACCTTGCTGAAACTGAATCGATGTAGTCAAGTAAAGGACTATCTTGATGGCAAGGCCGTTGCTAGGGGTGTTTTGGTTGTTTGAACACTCCCCCCCAATGAAATAATGTAACAAATTATGCGATTACTAGCACACTATGTAGGAATTAATGGGATTTTATTTTGCGACTCTTATGTCCATGTGATATTTTAAAGTAGATTAGATCCAACACCCCTACAAGAGATCACGACGCTTCTCCAACCCCTTGGTCAGTTGATTCGGTTGCTTGTCAATTTTTCAAGGTCTGGGTGAACACCCTTGGAAACAAAATCCAGGCTAGGGCGTTGCATGATGGTATAAATAATAAGAACTTATTCTTTCTGTTAGTGTATGCTTGTGCTTCGTTTTAGGAATCAAACCAGTCTCTGAAGTGTATGAACGAAAATGATTATGACAAAGACAAGTGTAGTTTGTACTTTCAAAACTATCGAAACTGCTTGGACTTTTGGGTGAGCTTCAGCTTGTGTTCTTTTATCAAAAACGATCATTTGTTTTATTAATCTAGAAACTGTATACACATCAGCTCTTCAGTTGAATACACTTGACATTTTTACAGCATACATTTGAACTCTTTGCATTTTATAACATACATTTATTGTTATTAATCTTTTCTTTAATGAAGCCCTGCAAGATGCACTGCACTTTACATATACAACTTTTGCAGTTAATCTTAATTAAACTTAACTACTAACAGAACAGACAGCTTTGCAAATACATGGTGCTAATAGCAGCCTACAAAGTATGTCTGCCCAATGCTAAACATCCAGCTGTAAAGGATAAACCAGAAGAATAACAAAAGAGTCTTTTGAGAATCATGCGGCACGGCAAAATAAGCAATAAGAAACTTACAAACTACATAATATTGCCATGCAGAAAAGGGATTGGTTGTAAGCTATAAAGTCGTTTAATTGTTGTTAAAACGCAAAAATAATCCCAGCAAATTGGTAATTATTGCTAAGTGTGCCGCGAAAATTTTCATTCTTTTTTAGTGTGCTGCAAGCCAAAAAGTTGGACACTGATATCATAGAATATTTATATAATTTCTAATCAAATTACATCTTAACATGTGCAATCTGATGCTCCAAAAATGGCCATACTTCTGATTGAAATGTTTGAGGTGGAAATTAAATTAAAATTTTTGCTGTGATTAATTATTAAAGTCTTTCTTGTTTTCCTCTGCAGAAACGTGTCATGAGAGACAGGCGCCGTCTTGGCATTGAACCAAATTTACCTGCTCCCGAAGACCGTGAAAAAATCCGACAGGAATATCACGACAGGTCAACGATAAGTCAACAATGATAGGACATGCCAACTGCAGGACTCAAAAAACCACAGCCGTTGGTTCATTTTAGGAATTTGTTGCAAACATCTGTATAGTGAGACAATTTTACTAGGTCACTGTCTGTTACCATTGTGTTTATCGAAATCTGTTGAAGGTCTAGCAACGTGTGAGATGCGCTGAGTGCATCTGCACTTCGTAAACCATGATTTCAAACGTTTTCAATTCTATAAAGAATGCAAATATATATCTGATACAACACAACTCTTTATAAATAAAAAATAATAATAGAATATACATTGATACCCTTTGATACATAACCTAGGCCACTTTGCCTCGCATGCTCCACTCCTTTGAAAAGAACGATCTCTTAATAAATTCGTCCCGCGAGCTAGAGCTTTGTTTTCATTGGCCCTGCACTGTGGAACCTGCTTTCTCCTTTGACGCGTTCCTTCTTATTAACTGGCGAGCCAAGTTCAACGTCTCAAGATCACTTTTCTGTGTTGGTTTCTTGCATTGGGAGTGCCCCGATTAGTGTGCACTGCGAGGCGTGTGCTATATGAATTTATAGATACGTTACTGCCCTCCTTCCATAGTTCCGAATTGTACACACGACTACGTCAGAACATTTATGGTTATAGCACCCCTTCAAGATTGTGTGCGAAGGATTTGTTCATGGTCCATAATAGTAGTAATAATAATAATAATTGCAACAATTTATATGACGCAGTAACACATCCGTTACAAGGGTGCCTTACAAAGCAGCTAACATGTGGGATAAACCCTAGCGAACAAGTGTGATTTTAGCATGGGTTTAAAAGAGTCCCTACACAATGACCACCATAGAAACCAGTACTTTTGACTCCATCTTAGCTTTCTTGCATGCCTTGTGTTAATTTCAATAGTCTCTTCTGTAATAACGTTTATAATGATGAATCTGCTTGGCGGTTTTTGAGGAGAAGCTTTAAGGACATTACCTCTAATTAATTAAAAGCTGTTATGTCAATGTTTTATAATATACACCAGAAATTTGCATTGCTGTGTGTGGAAGTCATCA
The DNA here is from genome assembly GCA_949752735.1 of Lumbricus terrestris. Classification (NCBI taxonomy): domain Eukaryota; kingdom Metazoa; phylum Annelida; class Clitellata; order Crassiclitellata; family Lumbricidae; genus Lumbricus; species Lumbricus terrestris. The sequence continues at coordinate 3,621,358 of OX457045.1, forward strand.
CTAGAGCGTCCTTGTCATGCTGTATAGAGGTTGTATTTTATGGCTGAAGTAATTTTGGAATCCATGTCCCGACTGTAAAATTCGGACCGAATATGAGTATGTATGAGCACTTGTTATAATACCCCTTCAGTATTCTGCTTCGAGGCGCTCGCGACTACAGCGCGGACACTGAATTGGGGTTTCACGCTGAAGCACATGAGCAATTGCAGATGAATGACTTGCTCAGGGTCACTACATGGCAGCGTGAGGCGGATTCGAATTCGCAACCTTCCGTTTCCAATTCACCAAACATACTCCTACACCACCGCTCCACCTATTTGGTAGAACCCTAGTTATATGATGAAGCGTTTAACATGTGTGAAATGAGAGATTGATCATTTGCATAGATGTAAAAAACGATGGAAACGGAATAAAAAACGGTAAAAAACGTCGTTTTTTTCGAAAAAATAAAAAACGACAAAAAAACGATAAAAAACGGAAACGGTAAATAATTTGGCTTTGCTACATCTAAAACCGCATTTTAACCTTGAAAAGATTGATTAGGAACCTACTTCACGCAGGCAATCTCTTAAATGATGATGTTAAACGATGAAATAATGACTTTAGTTAGCTGAATCATTGAGAGTTGGCGGAAAACATAAGGAATATCAGAAAAAATTAAAATTAAGGAGAATAATAGCAGAAAGTAAATGAATAAATAAAGTTAAAGAAAAAATAAAAAAACGATAAAAAACGATGGGAGAAATAAAAAACGAAAAAAACGACGTTTTTTGGGAGAGAATAAAAAACGAAAAAAACGTTTTTTACAACTATGATCATTTGATGTAAATCATGTAATGGCTGAACTCGTGACATCAAACCACTCATTCAAAATTCAAGAGTATGTAGTCTACAAATGGTGTTGACGAGACCAGTTTTTGTATGGCAACTCAAAGACTGGTGTTAGAATTTCTTCCAAAGTACGGTACAAGTATAGTTCGCAGGAAGTTTACCACGATAGGATTACCTACTTCTTTTAGGATATGTAGAGTTTTAATGGAGAAATGTGGCCAATGCAACGGAACTGAACAATTTTAGCCACACAACTACTAACGATACTGTGCTAGAGGCTGACCGTATATTGCGTACACAGTGATGGGGGTCAAGGGCGGATACAGAAATTTTCGAAGGGGGGGCCAAAGTCCTATGGAACTACTTTTGGGGGGCCACGTCTACTTTTCGAGCAAAATAGCTGGTCAAAAAAAGAAATTTTTGAAATGGGGGGCCATGGCCGGATTGGCCCCCCCCTGGATCCGCCCCTGATGGGGGTCACCTGATTTAGGCGATTTGCATAAGGCGGGTAGTGGTCTTGACAGAATGTAGGCCTATGATACAGTTCGCAAAATAAATTTATTATTATGACTTCCACAGTTACCATAGCCAATTTATAACTCTTTTATCCTATAGTCGTCCGATGTCATGTGTTTACTTTATAATTAAATTAATGCATTATAATTAAATCTTGTTCATATCTAAACAGTAAAACGTGATATTTAATAAATTTTAGTTAGCAAATAATGATGTTTAACACAAATAAATAATAGCATGCACTAAAATAAATGCTTTATAGATGAATTTAGCAAATTCATTTTTGAAAAGAGGAGCTCATCTGTACGTAGGCTACGCATGGGTAGGTTCCGCAAAATACGAGCTACAACGGGAGGAGGGTCGAAAACACGACTTTTTGTTTACATTGTCATTGTCTAGAGCTTGGAGGTTAGACTAGGTTAGTGTAGAATGATGGACGGTATCAAGGGCCTTGGAGAAATCCAGTGATATGATCATATTAGGGCTACAGAATGGGTGCATAATGGACATTAATGGTTGTGGATGGGGACCAATGCAGCCGTGGTCAAAATATATGCTGACGACGTGCATCTGGTATGGTATGGCAGCAGAATGTAAAATGTAAAAATGTAATCGCATATTTATATAGCGGCTGTGTTATGGCTTCGACCCTGAGGGTGAGATCCTTCACCACCGCTACTCCACGTTTATATTGCGACCGAGCCACCCGCAGTAAAGATCCGAGAAATTAATCTCTGATAAACAGACCGACCGGGAATCGAACCCGGGCCGCCGGCGCGGCGAGCGGGCTACCAACCCACTCGGCCACCGAGGATCCTCAGAAGAAAGCGATAACGTTCCATCCTGACGAAAAATAAACAATATCAGTCGCAATCCATCAAGGAATAGTGAGATATTTTTCGTAAACGGGAGATTAAAGTTTCTCCATGCCCATAAATATCCAATGAGCGGCATAATATGAATTTAGATCGTTATCGTAAACTCAAAATTTCTAAAGCGCCACTCGAAAGCTGTCCGCACTTAACTAATTTTTATGTCTAATATTCATCTCTAATGTCTGTAATTCCTTTTTGTCATTCAGGTTTTACTTTTAATAAACGAAGACTATAACACGAAAGAATGACTATTTTTGCACCTACTTACTTCCTGGCACATTGCCTTAACGCTGGAGACACGACCGTGATAATTTGCCTTATGAAATTTGGAAGACCTTGAACGCTTCATGTTGCATTTCCGCTTCCGGTCATTTTTTTACGAAGTTTCAAACCAAGATGGCTGGTATGTGGCAGCCGGAGGACGGCGGATTGCAGCAAATTTTACAGTTATTGAGAGAATCACAGTCGCCGGATAATGCTACGCAACGGGCTGTCCAGCAGGTATTTGAAAATTGACGAGTTTACAGGAAACTAACGGCAAACAATTCTCCGGAATTTGATGCCGGAATCCAACGATGACTAAACGGTCATGTAGTGTGCCCGAAAACCAAATGAATCATTTCGAACTGCCAGAAAACATGTTTAAAGAGAACAATTATATGTTTTATTCACGATATGATTGTATTATTTTATTTTGGGGGTTATTTAGCAGAGTCGGAGGCGTGCGCAACATCTGTACTTGGCCTACTAGCTGGATGGAACACAATGGTGATCGGGAGATGCGTTGTTCGATCTCACTGAAATGTTCGGGCGTTCATTTTTGCCAAATGACGATGCTGAATAATGTTGAATGCATTTGTAGTTTTTAAGGCACAGTGTTTTTACATTTTGCTCGTTGAAACAATATATATTTGACATTTTTGACATCTTACAGAAACTCGAGGAACTCAACAAATATCCAGATTTCAACAATTACCTGATTTTTGTGCTGACAAAATTGACATCAGAAGGTACATGTTAAACACGGCTGTATTACTTTACAAAAATTTGGCCAGTATATGTCATATTCACTTGACAGTTTAAAGTGATTAGATTTCTTTTTTTGTTTTGAGTTTGCAGTCATTCCTTTAATTCCTGATCTTGATGCTTTTAATCTTGTACTGTCTAATTGCCATTCTGGTTTTGCTTACTCGTCAATTCTGTTGTGTGCTTTGTCATTTTTGTTACATAGCTTGCCATTATTGGGTGTACTTTGTAGTGAAGTAGAGTGATGGACTAACAGGTTGGGGTTAAATTCTCTGCCTGCCCGGGGGATGAAATTTAATTTGAGATTTCTGCTCCATCTGCTCCCATTAGAGTACACCCACTGTCAGTGGGGAGATGAGATGGCGAGGGAGAGTACTGACCACCAGCTCCATATGCCAAGGCTGAGAAAACTAAGTTGTTGACCCTTCTTACTGAAGGATCAATTGTAATTTATATAGCGCCTTTTCAAGGTACCTACTGAAAGGCGCTCCCGGCTGAGATCAAGCGAAAAAAACAGTCTTCAACAGGATGCCTCAAAGTTAGCCTCTTCTAGCAAAGATGCCTCTTCTTCTCATATCGTGCACATGTATTATTTATGTCATTCAAAACTGACGTTTAAATTTAAAAAATGTTTTCGTGGCATCGTTTGTGAGCAGATGAGCCGACGCGATCTCTGAGCGGTCTGATTCTGAAGAACAACATTCGAGCGCATTACGAGAAGTTTCCGCCGGAGGTGACCGACTTCATCAAGCAGGAGTGTCTGGGGAGCATCGGCGATCCATCGCCGCTTATCCGGGCCACTATAGGCATCCTCGTGACGACCATCGTCGCCAAAGGTGGACTGGAGAATTGGCAGAACCTTCTGCCGAGCCTCTGTCAAAACCTCGACGCTGAAGACTACAATGTCTGTGAGGTGAGGAAAACACGAATTGTGGTTTATACAGTAGTGTCTGATATATGGTGGTGGTGTCTGTTACCTGTTGGGTTAATTATTCTTATTGTTGTTAATTTTAACGTTGATATTGATTCCATGTGGGTTTGCCAAATTCTGCGTTAATTGCTCATTTCAATGGATTTTGAATGTTGATTGCAGTTTAGAAAGAGGCAACAATGAACAATGATGTTTTTAAAAAACAGTTAAAACTATAGTTCCTGTTGAACTCAAACGCTGACTGTTGACAGTATGTTTAAAACATCCTAGTAGTAGCTTGCTAAATTTTGACGGTGCTATAGAAATTGTCATGTAAATACAGTCCAATACAGTTTTGTTCTTTGTGCCTTTTGAGAAGAAAAGCAATTGATTCGATTCAAGACCTGATGGTTTTGATTACTTTTACGCACTGTGCATCAAATGCGGTATGGTTGAGCAGATCTGTGGTGCGGTTGATTTGTTGACAGGGTGCGTTCGGGGCGCTGCAGAAAATCTGTGAGGACTCGGCTGAGCTGCTCGACACGGAAGCGCTGAACAGACCTCTGAATATTCTGATTCCCAAGTTCCTGCAGTTCTTCAAGCACAACAGTCCCAAAATCAGGTTTGTGGTACGACCAGTACAAACATCACCTTGAGGAATCAGCACCAAATGGTGAGGGAGTGGTGGTGTAGTGGGTATGTTCGTTGCTTTGCAGCCAAAGGGTTGCAGGTTCGAATCCACATCAAGTCACCACATAGGGACCTTGGGCAGGTACTTCACTCGCAAAATTGCTCGGCGCTTCGGCGTGAAACTCCGATGCAGTGTTCGCGCTGTGGTCAGGGGTGCCTCTGAGTAGAGAGCTTGAAGGGGTGCTATGACAGGTGCACATACAAACATGTCAAACATACAAACAACAAAGTGGCCAAGTAGAATTTTCATCATTTTGAGCCAGTGACTTGTTTTGTATACGGCAGACTGAACGAAAACAGTTTGGACTGAAATTATGATAGTGGAATTACGAGGTTATTAGATTCTATGCTTCACGTACCTGAAAGGATCCAAGGGTCTTTGCTTTGGTATATGGCAGTGCCTCTCAGATGCTGCTCATGTATATTTACAAGCGCTCTTGTCACTCTGCTGGTTGTACTATACAGGGTGTCTTGCTCTATGTTCCTCCACTCAGTGCGAATGCCTCGTTGCCGAAAATTGTCCGAAAAATATGTTAGTTTAGAGTGTATCTACTGGTTTCCTCATGGTTTTTGTATTGTTGCTGATTTGTGTTTTTGCAAAAAAAAATCTAGGTCTCATGCGATTGCTTGTGTCAACCAATTCATCATCGGACGCTCACAGGCGCTGATGTTGCACGTCGACAGCTTTCTTGAGGTGAGTTTATCGCTGCATTCTATTCTGACATTCATCATATTTCGTATCTTTTGCTTGAGATCCCTACTACCATGGTCTGTTTTTTGGTTGCTTCTGATGATACTATATAAGGTTGGCTGAAACTCCCAACTCCTGGAGCAATGGTAAAATAGGCACCAGTAAAATAGATCAGCAGCCTTATAGGCTGCTATGCAGTTATAACATCAACTAAATGTTGTTTAACTTGTATTGCGTGTTCCTGCTTTTTCATGTAATCACTCTGATGTTTGTGTCTGTTTGAGTTAAATAAACAAATGTCATTATTATTATTTGTGTGGCTTTGATTACATTACATTACCTTAGATAAAGGGTTAACCAACAAGTGTTGGTTAACCCTTTAACAACCAGCTACATATGTTTTACATGAATTTTAGTGCACACTTTTTGTTGAAGCGTTAAGTGTTGGACTGTCAGACTGTTGTTAATTACACTTAACTAGTTACATTCTGTTTCCTATGATGACTGTCACAGTTAATAACCAGTTGCGTTCTGTTGCGTTCTCTTCCGTACAGAACCTGTTCTTTCTGTCGACTGACGAGGATTCTGAGGTTCGTAAGAACGTTTGTCGTGCGTTGGTCATGTTGGTTGAAGTGCGAATGGACCGACTGATCCCACATATCAACAATCTCGTCGAGGTCAGTTATTCATCTCTTCATCTGCATTCAATTATTCGTTTTATTAATTAATAAGATGTACTTATTGAAATCTAGTCTAACCTAATCTAACAGTTGTAAAGCGCTTCTCACAGTAGTGCTACTCAGAAGCGTTCTCAGCGTGACAGGATCGTGAGAAGAGAATGGTCTTAAGGAAGTGAAGATGCAAGTGAATTTCCCAGAATTCTACTAAGAATTGTCGAGGCAAGGTCATTTCACTTTGAGGATCCCACAACACTAGCAAAAGCCTGATGCTGGGTTAATGAGGTTCGTGACCTAGGTACACATATATCAAGGCAGTCAGTTATATTACGAGTTGGTGGCAATTTGCGTGAATCTTTTACATTGCAATTTTCATGAATCTGTTAAATTGTGAGAAGTGCTTTAAATTTATAGATGCAATACAATACAAATGCATTTATGTTGCAATTTACATGAATCTGTTACGCTGTGAGAGGCGCTTTGTAGATTTATTGATTCACTACAATACAAATGCAAAGTACAATTTGCGCAAATCGGTTACATTTTGGTTGTGTTGCAATTTATGCAAATTTTGTACACTTTGGTTGCGTTCCAATATTAAGCAGAAAAATCTGTTTCTTTGCGGTTGTGTTACAGTTTACTCGTACAATTGGTTACATAGTGTGTTTACACGTGTGTTTGCATGTGTGTGTTTGCGTGTGTGTTTGTGTGTAGTACATGTTGATGAGGACCCAGGATCCGGATCAGACGGTTGCGTTGGAGGCGTGTGAGTTCTGGCTGTCGCTGGCAGAACAGCCGATCTGTAAGGAGGTTCTGACGGTTCACATCGATCGTCTCATTCCAGTTCTCATACATGGAATGAAATACTCCGAGATCGACATCATCCTACTTAAGGTAAATAGGTTTATTTATCTTATTTATTTCAGAAATTTATAGGTAGGCTACTCAGAAGCGCTCCCGGCCCAACCACGGCTAATTAAAACAGTTTTTAGGTTCTTAAGGAGCAGAGTGGAGTGACCGCTGTGATTATGGTTTTGTGATTCATGTCATTGCAATGCAGGTGACAGTGGTGTAAAACGTATGGGATATTGTACAAGTTTCTATGAGAAACTTGAACTTTTTTGCTTTCATTGGTCCTGCATTTTGGAGTTGGCTTTCTCTATTGACATGTTCTTCGTTGTTAACTCGTACCCGAGGCAGAACATCTTTTTGCTGTCTCAATACTGCTTTCTTTGCTTTGGGTTTTTGCACTGGGAGCGCCTCTGATTAGTTTGCACTGTGAGACGTGCTTTATAAATTTTATGAATGTAATACAATGCAATGTAACTGTCATAGTGTGAAAAGAGCTTGCTGGATATGCAAGAGCAAAGCCAGGCAGTAATTGATTCTATGGATTCACATTATAATACTCCTTCAAGAAATCTGCTGAAGAGTGCTACCAGCCCAGCCACGGCAAACGAAAGAAGACATGAGAGCTTTATGAAACAGAGTTTTAAAGGGAGGCTATTCCAGATGGGCCGCCCTACAACTGAGAAAGCTCGGTGTTGCCTGGCAACTAAGGGAGCCCGAGGAATCAGGATTTGTCCTTCATAGCTGAGCGAAGATTAGAGCTACAATCCACGCTTGCACGGCGCTTCAGCGTGAAACTCTGATGCAGTGTCCGCCCTGCAGTCGGGAGCACCTCTGAGTAGTGAGCTTGAAGGGGCGCCATAACAAGTGCACATACAAACAAACTTAGTCAGCGGCCTCGTCTGTTTGATTTCTACTTTGATGTCGACATCTAAATACAATGAATTATTGATTGATTGATTGATTGATTCGGTTGTCATGGTGATTGTAGGGTGATGTGGAGGATGATGAGACGATACCAGACAAGGAATCCGACATTAAGCCTCGATTCCATCGATCGAGGACGCACAGCATCGGAAAGTTCGGTGAAGAGGTAAGGAGGCGTCAGGAGTTGACCGTCATACCTTGAATGAATCATTCTATTAATTAACGATAGATAAGCGTTTCTTTTTCTGGTGTAATGTTTTTTTAAACAATCAGAGAAAGACAAAAGAAATGGATAGGGCATACGCTAAGAGGAGACAACCTGGTAAAAACTGTGATAGAAGGCAAAATGGAGGGGAAAAGAACAAGAGGAAGACCACGACAGATGATGTTGGACACGATGATGACGAGGATTGGATACCAAAGACTAAAGGAGAAGGCCCAGCGGATGGAGGAGTGGTGACATTGGACAGCCGAACCTGCCTAGCGGCAGAAAACCAGAAGAAGAAAAAACGAATGTTTTTTACTTGTCTGCTTTTTATGTCGATTTTTATGTATATGGACATTCACTCGTGGATTTCTATAGCGCCTCTTCAAGGGTGCTGCACAGATGCGCTCCTGACTCTCGCACATTATAAAAGCACAGTTTTGAGTTGAATAAAAAAATGCTTTGAAGCAAGAGCCCCATGTAGCAGACGTAGCCTCTGTGGAAGACCATTTGAACCTGCTGGACCAACCACAGAAGCGACTCGATTCTGCATTGTTGCAGATCATCGTGTGAATGAAACCAAGTGTATCCACTTATATTTCTGCAGCAATTTTATTAACTGGATGGCAATGGATTGCTGCTTTGGATTGCTGTTTTGTTTTTTGTCTTGTTTTAACTCCCACTTTGATTACCGTTTTGTGTAGGAGTTGCAATGCACTTTATGCAATTGGGCTATATAAATTTTCGGATAAGACTTGATTTTAAGAGCCGTTTTAAAGGCGCTGTTATGTTTTTCTACAAATTGATGCTACTTTGAACCTATGGTTGTTATCAAGCTGGTGTGGACGTGTGATTTTTTCAGCTGGTAAATTGATTTAAAAGTAGTTTCCTATTCAAATACTCAAATTGACTTCCTTGCATGTAATTAATATTTATAAATATTTTTTTATTGTTATGTGATTGAGGTAGAAATAATTCCCCAGGGGCAGAGAAATTAGGATTAGCAGGTGATTGTATGAGAACCCAGGTTTCACAACCATGTAGAAATGTGCCTTTGAATGTAATTATTTATTATTAATATTATAATTATGGCTGTTGTGCATTTTTCGTTGGGAGTGTGTTACAATTATATGTCCCAGTGACTTTGCCACATTATGTTGTCTGTTAAACGTTGTAGCGAACGTCGTTATTGAGACAGTTGAACCGAGCCGATAGGAGCATGGATAGCGGCGATATGTCGTTTGTAAGAACATAGACCTAGTAGTTAAGATGGTTTTGTTTTCGTTCTGCCTTGTTGTGCAGTTCTGTTGCGCTTTGAGATTAGGGTTGGTTTCATCGTAAGCTTATTTATACACTTGTAAATCTAATATTGGGTGGTTACAGTGTAAGGTGGTTGTTGGAGGAGACAGAGCAGGACTTCGTAAACTTAGCCCAAGAAACAGTTTTAGGTGTATGTTGTGAAGGGTGATTTCTATTTCGTTGTCTTACGAAGGCAGGAAGACATAACTAGGCTATTAGTGTTAACAGTTCTTTCAAAAGTATGGTGTGGATATATTTGATGAATATTCCCATTTTCATGTATTGTTTATTTAGGTTTTTGTGATGTCACGGTTGTTTACATGGATAGTAGCGTAAAGTTTGTTCGCGTTCTCTTTACAGTTTGTGTTTGTTGTAAGCTTTTACTAATTGGCTAAAGTTTGCTTCGTCTCGTTCAACGAAATAGTTGTTTGCTGTTGGTTGTAAGATGTTGTGTTGCTTTTCAGAGTTGTCACTTTGTCTTAAATTCAGTTGTGTGGTGTTCTTGCCAGAGGTGCTGCACCTATTATTTTGAAAATATTTCTGTGTGCGAATGTATTGCAGTAGCAGAACTCGTGAGGATTGAAATGAATGAGACAGACTGCATGTTTGTTGATAAAAAATTCCGTTTTAACTGAATAGGTTAAGGTTTTCTTGATTGAATCTAATGTGGATTGAAACCTTGCACTAAATATTATGTATTCAATGTGTTTCACCCACTGCCATATATGTATATATTAGATGGACACAGCATATATATATGCCAGCTGAAAAATGATGACTGTGCTTGCCAATATGATGTCACACAGCGCTCGTTGACATCATTCTTGAGCAAATTACGTTTACAAGCATTGCGTGACATCATGCTGAGCAGAGTGACTTAGTTGCTGCTGTGCATGTTGTATACGGCTTGCTGTGTCCAATAAGTCATCGATTTAAAACCATGACTTCATGTTGGGCAACAGACCAGACTTGAGCTTGAATGACTTGTGCTGTGTCCACCCAATATACGTCGTAGTATGATGGTACTGTCGATAGTATGATACTGTCGATAGTATGATGGTATTGTTGATAGTATGATGGTGCTGTCGATAGTTCGATGGTACTGTCGATAGTACGATGGTACTGTTGATAGTACGGGTTTGATGTTCATCGCCAAAAACGAGCACTTTGCGATTACATTGAGCGGCATCCTCTGCTCACAGTTGCTATGCGCCGTCAATTGATGCATCGTAATTGGATGATGACACTTTGTGAACATGTACTGACAAAAGAAATGGTAACTCATTTGTTTTTTTGTTGCTGTCAGGATGGAGAAGATGACGAAGATGGGAGTCTTGACGACGAAGCATTGTCCGACTGGAATCTCAGTATGTCAATCCTTTGTCTTTTAAATCGATAAGATAACTTTGTCTTATTTAAGAATGTTGAATGAATCATGACTTTACCAGGTCCCTTTGTTTTGTGGGCATTGTTATTGACATTCGTGATCTGTTATTTCTTTCTTAATATAAATTTTTGTTTATTTTTTATTTTGCATATGATATTTATTAATAATTTATAATATATGTGTTTAATGGGCTTCATTTTCTATCCTCAAATCATCTGTGTTAACAGCATGCATGCAAAAAATGATAATAAAAATAATCCTGGTATCATATGTACCTTAGGGAAGAATAATATTAGTAGTAATTATTTTATATTTAGCTCATTTATATGCTATATTTAGTTGATTAATTCATGAATTATTTTGAGAGTGTTTTTGTTTTGTGTCTGTAGGAAAGTGCTCTGCAGCTGCGTTGGATGTGTTGGCGAACGTTTTCCATGACGATATTCTGCCGGTCGTTCTTCCCATCTTGAAGGAACTGCTTTTCCACAAAGAGTGGGAGATCAAAGAGTCCGGCATTCTCGTTCTTGGCGCCATAGCCGAAGGTAGGCTCAAAATGAGTCATTTCCGAGTATGTGACCTTGAGCAGCCAAGGAAAGAGATAAATTGTTCAAATGGATTTATTAACAGTTTCCATATTCTGACATCAGAAGAAAGTCATGGAAAAATTTCAGGTTGTTTGGTAGAAAATTCATGCCCTTTGTAAATGAAGACATGAAACTTGTTTGACTGAAAATCGCATATAAAATTTCAGTCTGTCTCTACTTGATGCATAAATCGCATGTTTCGGCCTTAATGCATCAGGTGGTGTAATATGGTTTGTAAAACATTGAACCAAAGGTGCAGTCACATTTGTTAGACACAAAAATCAATAATCGTAGTTTTCAATAAAAATCTTGTTTTCTGCTGATGAAAATCTAGAAATCGACCAGTGGCCCGTTTCTTGGCCAAAGTCACGTGTAGTGTGCTTGGTTTCAACTATGTAGAATATTGTCATTGCATCATTGTCAAATTTTTATGGGTTTGCAATGCAATGGTTGCTGTCTGATTTCTGTTGAATTATCCAATGATTCATTTTTCAATGTTCAGAAGTGCACACACACGCACACACACACACACACACTTCTATGACAGAACATCGTTAACGGCATTCAGCTTGTAATTATAATAATGTGATGTTGGGAATGAACGAATTCAAAGTGTACAAAACTCCTACGGACTTTGAAACCGTGGTCATTGATGATGCTGATGATAATGGTGATGACCATATAATGTAGATAGTCGTGACAATGATGTTGATAACAATGATGATGATGACGTTGTAGGTTGCATGAACAACAATGATGATGATGACGTTGTAGGTTGCATGAACGGTATGGTGGTGCACCTGCCGGAGTTGATTCCATACCTGATAACGTGTCTTTCGGACAAGAAGGCGCTCGTCCGTTCCATCACGTGCTGGACGCTCAGCCGATACGCTCACTGGGTCGTCGGCCAACCACATGAACTCTACCTGAAACCACTCATGACAGAGGTCTGCCTTCTCTTCACGCTTTCACACAATCATTTTTCAAGCATGCTGAATTGGGCTTCTAAGGTTTCAGGCTGAGGAACTTGTTTGCATGGTAGTTTTTAGGAATTGATTCATGAATCTGTTTCTGAATGTTATTTTTTGCTTAAAACGTGTATTTTCGTCCCTGTGTGTTTCTCGGCTGGAGAATGTGTAGCTGGTTATAATTGCCTTGAATCTAGTGCACTATGTAGTTTGTGTGCTCTTGTTAAATGTTGTCTCCAGCCCAATGCCCTGCGTATTTCAGCTAATTTGTATAGATCAGCTTATAAGTCTGATAATCTATGTAATAATGATGATAAAAAAAATTTATGACAATTTATATGGTGCTATGGCACAACCATGTCGCTACAACTGTACCTCACAAACATGTCGCTACAACTGTACCTCACAAACATGTCGCTACAACTGTACCTCACAAAACAGCTGACAACAGGGTACATGTGGTTGGTGTAGTTGCCTTGTTTGTTTGTATGCGCACTTGTCATAGCGCCCCTTCAATCTCACTACTCGGAGGCGCTCCCAACTGCAGCACATACACTGCATCCGAGTTTAACGCCGAAGCGCTGAGCAATTGCGAATGAAGGACTTGCCCAAGGTTCCTACGTGACGACTTGAGGTGGATTCGAACCTGCAACCCTTCGGCTGCAAGGCGACGAACATACCCAATACACCACTGCGCTACTAGTGTGTAGTGTTCTGTGTAGTGTTGTGTGCTGGTGTACTAGCTGTGAGACACTTGTTGTTGTTTACAGTTGCTGAAGCGAGTGCTCGACGCAAACAAGAGAGTGCAGGAGGCGGCGTGTTCGGCGTTTGCAACACTGGAGGAAGAGGCGTGCACAGAGCTCGTGCCGTATCTTGGGTTCATCCTTGAGACTCTTGTCTACGCCTTTGGCAAGTACCAGGTTAGCAGCTACAGCTTCAGATCCATCTTTAACTTATTTAATGTGTGAACGGGCAGTTTCTTTTTGCTTGTGAATGGCTTGTGCATTCCTAGGATTAAGAGAATCGTATTGCTTTTATTTGATTTAAGACGTGGTTTCTTTGACAACCAATAATTGGTACTTAGGGGATGATGATTATGGAGCTATGAGACTCATTGGTGTTGATTACAGAGCTTTTCATTTGAGTTGGTTAGTGTTCTTGCTGACTCATGTTGGTGCTTGGCATTTAAACACATGTATGTTGGTGCTTTTGTGTTTGCTAGAAATCTTTTTATTGTTGGCTGTTTGTTGCATATTGTTTTTCTTCTGATTGTCTTGCAGCACAAGAATCTTCTGATCCTGTACGATGCCATTGGAACACTGGCGGATTCAGTCGGCCATCATCTCAACAAACCGGTCAGTGATTGTGTGTCTCGGTCTGTTGTATTCGTCTGCTTTGCTGTTCGTGAAGCAGTTTCTAGGAACATTGGAGGGCTTTGTATGGCGTGGCACTGTGGTGTGTCTACAGGTGTTGTATTGTTATGTGACAATGTATTGCAATGTTATGCCAACTGTCGACGTTCTTTTAGTTTCTTAGCACTTGCCCACTTGCTGAATGATCTTATGTACTGCCTTTGTGATGTAAACAAAGGCACGTGCGTAAATACTAGTGCCCTTGAAGCATGTTCCAAAAGTACCGAGCCTCTCAGACAATATATGAATGATGCTCAGAAGTTACAAGTGGATGTACAGCTGTGTTTTAATTAATTACTAAATATAATTGTCTGATGTTAGTCAGGTTATGAAAAGGTTCTATATGAACATTTATTGTGATGATAACTGTAAGTCTTGTGGCTTATAAATTTGTGTATTTATATAGCACTAGTTGTGATTATGTGTGTGTGTGTATGACTGATTGGTTGTGTGGTTGTCTGTTGACAGGAGTACATAAGTCTGTTGATGCCACCACTAATCGAGAAATGGAACATTCTCAAGGACACCGACAAAGATTTGTTTCCTCTGCTCGAGGTAAGATCGCAGCATATGTATGACTAAAAACTGCCAGAAAATTGTTATGGAACAGAGGAGAGTTGACTCTTTGTTTCCTTTTTTCTTTTGCTGTGGCTCTTCTGGGAGCGCTCCTGAGTAGCTGTCTTGAAGGGAAGCTATATATAAGTCCATGGAATGGATGATTTTGCAGTGGACAATGCAGAGTTGTTTGTTTTCTGTGGTTGGTCCAACAACCTGGAATGGACTTCCCTTGACTATGCGACACCTCCCAAACTGTTCTCAATTTCACAAAGTGTTGAAGATTGTGTTTTTTTCGCTTGATCTCGCCTGAGAGCACCTCTGAGTAGCTGTCTTGAAGGGCGCTATATAGATTCTGATTGATTGATTGATCGGTTGGAGCACGTTGTAGAGGTTTTGTTTGATTCTTGGTAATTGTTAAACTGTAGACTGTGTTCAGGTATTCTATGCAAATCTAGCAGTTGTTAGACAGAAGTTTGTTTCTGTTTTTGTGTTTCAGTGTCTTTCGAGTGTTGCAACCGCCCTTCAGTCGGGCTTCCTGCCGTACTGTGAACCAGTGTTTCGGCGATGTGTGTCGCTTATCGAACAGACACTAAATCAAGATTATGTAAGCGACATTTTTAAAACCTATTCATGATGTTTTATGTTTTGCTTTCTGCTTGGTGTTGTAACCATTCTAAGACCTTCTTCCTGGAAAGAATTTCTGTATGATGCAATGTTGACATTTCCTAAGATTTCGGTTTGTGCATTGTG
This sequence comes from Lumbricus terrestris, assembly GCA_949752735.1. NCBI lineage: Eukaryota > Metazoa > Annelida > Clitellata > Crassiclitellata > Lumbricidae > Lumbricus > Lumbricus terrestris. Next base: position 3,636,513 of record OX457045.1, read on the forward strand.
TTTGATGTTTGGCGCATTAATGTTTGTTAGAATGTATGATGGTGCATATTGGTTGGTGCAGTAAAGTTTGTTAGTAATGTATGATGGTGTGTAGTGGTTGGTGCAGTAAAGTTTGTTAGTTATGTATGATGGTGTGTAGTGGTTGGTGCAGTAAAGTTTGTTAGTTATGTATGATGGTGTGTAGTGATTAGTGCAGTAATGTTTGTTAGAAATGTATGATGGTTTGTAGTGGTTGGTGGGTGTATTGGTGTTTGACTTTGAGTTTGTTGTTTGTAATCTAGGCACACTTCTCTAACCCAGAGCAGTTTGAAGCCCCTGACAAAGATTTCATGATCGTTGCTTTGGATCTGTTGAGTGGTCTTGCGGAAGGACTTGAACACCACATTGAGGCTCTGGCGTCGAGCAGCAACCTGCTCAAACTACTCTACCAGTGCATGCAGGTACGGGGGAGAATGGTCTGCCATTATTTGTTGACAGATAGGATTTGATTCCATTCATTCAGTGATCGTCATTTATCAATTCACTGACAGTCATCCTGTGAATTAGTGACTCATTTATCAATCTGTTTGCTTAGTGACTGTCAATTGTCAATTCACTGGCAGTCATCCGTTGATTCACTTACTGTCATTTGTTGATTCACTAATGATATTGTTTGATATAGTGACGCATTTATTAATTCGCAAAAATCACTCATTGACTTGCATGCATGATGCATGCATTGAGCAAAATGCATGTATGCCGGTTATGAATGAGTCTAAGGTAGTTGAGTTCTGTTGTGTTTTGTTTACGTTTAGGATCCAATGCCTGAAGTAAGACAGAGCTCGTTTGCCTTACTCGGTGATCTGACTAAGGCCTGCTTTCCACATGTCAAGCCTTTCATCGGTCAGTTTTATTCATTCGTTCATTCATTTTAAGAATTTGAGTAGCGCCCCTTCAAGAAACCCAATTTTCGTTTTCTTTTAGGGATCATTTCTACTTTTAGATTACATCTTTTTGAAGATGGTAGAATGATAAGAAGTGAGCCTTGAGTGAAATGTTTTTTCTCTATGGACAAGCATACCAGCCAAAGCATTTATTTCATATCTTTTAGGAGCATGTTATTTATTTTGGTGTTTTCCTTGCTAAATATTTGTATGTTTCTGTTCTATATAGTTCTGTATTTTTATTCTCTTTAGGTGAATTCATGCCGGTCCTGGGTGCCAACCTAAATCCGGAATATATATCGGTGTGCAACAATGCGACGTGGGCGATTGGAGAGCTATCCATTAAGACCGGTCAGTTGAACGTCATTATTCAGTCATTCATTTCAAGAATCTATGTAGCACCCATTCAAGAATTCTTCTCAGATGTGCTCCATGTCCAACCACGGTTTATACTGATTTCTTTTCGCTTTGAGACAGGAAATTGGTTGGCCACTCTCGTCTGAGAGATTGCAAACTCTCGAAGAGAATGGCCAACCAATTTTGATGCCTTCAGTTTGAACTTTTGTGAAGTTCCTGATTTCAGATTTTTTGTTGCATTTGTATGACATTATTTGGAAGTGTTAAAGATCACAGTCTTAACCAATTGATTGAGCTTAGATAAGTTATGATTTAAAGAAAAGTGATTTGACAATACTAAGCGATAATCAAAGTTCTGATTTCTGGGGTAATTGTGATAACACCATTTTAAGAAGTTATTGGACTAGATTAGGAATATGTTGCAGTGAAGGATTACAATGTATATTGAGAACTGGTGACAGAAATGACGAACTCTTTGAGAAAGAAATGGTCTGTTTACGTTGTGTTTGCAGGAGAAGAGATGAAGCCGTACGTACCTTTAGTCTTAAGCCGCCTCATCGTCATAATCAATCGCCCGAATACTCCAAAGACACTTCTTGAAAACACAGGTCGGTACAACTCAGCCAAAGACACTGTCTTTGTCTTTATTTCTGTCTGTCTTGGTCTGTCTGTCTGTCTGTCTGTCTGTCTGTCTGTCTGTCTGTCTGTCAGACTTAATATTCTTGTTAGCATTCCTTATGAGGCTATTGATGCTGACGTTATTATTACAGACCAGTGTATTTGTAGGTGTGTGTTGTTTTTAGATGTTCTGTTGTTTTTTATTATTTAGTTTTCATTTTCACTCCAGAAGGAAAACATTTGATAAAATTAATTTGTTAAGCATTGTTATGAGACTAGTAATTCCAAGCATCTTTAAAATTGTACCGGCTGAGTTTTCTAAAACAAACAGTCAAAAGAATCTGCTAGAGTAATAATATTCCTATGAGCCACAATAATCTCTTTGTCCCTTGATCATGGGCCACTTTGGCCCAAAACAGATCATAAGCCGCCAATGGGCTGCCCTCTGGAATGCTTTCCCCATTTGCATGCTTCCATTCTTTCTAGATCTAAGATTATAAGATAAGAATATTCTTTAATATACCGATTGCTATTCGCAGTTTGGTGTACAGACAAAGTACAATAAACGTACATTATAGCCAATCTAGCCAAACTGGATTAGTTTTTAGATAGATGGAGAGGAAATAGAGGTGGTAAAAAGCTTCACATTCTTGGGATCGCTGATCGAAAAAGAGGGAAAATGTGATCCAGAAATAAAACGAATGTTAGCGATAGGGAAAACCGCAATGATTGGACTGGAAAAGATATGGAAGGACAAACATGTAAGTTTAGATACTAAAAAGAGGCTCGTGAGAGCACTGATCTTCCCTACAATATTATGGCTGCGAGACATGGACAAAGACAAAGAATATGGAGAAAAAGATTAACGCATGCGAAATGTGGATTTGGAGGAAGATGTTGAGAATATCTTGGACAGAGAAAAGAACGAACGAATCTATAAGAATGGAGATAGGATTGGAAAACGAAGAGTCGTTAAAACAACTCGCGACAAGATTGAAGCTAAGATTCTTCGGGCATGTAATGCGATCTGATGGTTTGGAGAAGGAAATGATGCTGGCTTGCGGTGAGGGAAGGAGAAGACTCGGCAGACCAAGGACGAAATGGATGGACGAGATACACGACATAACTGGCATGAATTTGGAAGAACTGAGGGACTTGTCTGCGAACAGAGAACAATGGAGAATGTGTGTCAGGACAATTGCTAGAGCTCTACGAGCTGACAGCACAAGGTGACAAGGTGATAGCCAATCAATAGTAGTTTCTATTTCTGAATATTAAATATCGTTTTAAATATTTTAAATAGTATTTTCTGAATTAGAATCTAACCGATGCTTTCTATATTCCCACAAAACCTATTTTTTCTCTTGACGTCTACTCGCACTGGAAGCGCTGCCGAATTGTCACTGCTGTTACCAGTGCTATACGAGTTTCAAATTACATTACATCACATTCCTGTCACTGCTCTTTCACGCGCTTTTGAAACGTTCTTCAACGTCGGTATTCTTGTTATTGACTGTGTGCGTTTGCTTGTTTGTTTCTGTGCGTATTGCTGTCTGCTTGGTTGGTGTTCGTCGTCATCGTCGTCGTCTTCTGTTGGTGTCGTCACATCGTCGTCGTCGTTTCTATAGCGATAACAATTGGTCGACTTGGGCTTGTTTGTCCGCATACAGTTGCACCAATGCTGCAGCAGTTCATAAGACAATGGTTGGTATTCGATTGTTTCTCTCGACGTTGTTGTTTTTATTTGTCACCGTGTTTTTCGTCGATTGATGTAACCTTTCTCCTTTGTGATTGTGTGTTTGCTCGTTAGGATTGTTTCATGCAAGTGCTTTTGTTTTTAATTTTCTTGTCATTTTGTGAGTCGGCTTTCGTTTTTTTTAATGTTGCTGGTTGAATTGTGATGCTCGGAAACTAGGCAGCTGTTATATTTGTGTTAATATTATTCTGCCTGCAGTTAAAATTTTCCGATTGTAATGTATTTAGTGCGATGCAGTTTACGGTTTAACACTTCAGCTTGTGTTATGTTGAGTCTGATGAAATAATAATCAGTTAAATGAAGAATTGATGAATGATTTAGTTTACAGAACTTGCACACCTAGAGGTGTTTTATATATTTACTCTCTAATTTCTAATTGCACATAAATTGCAAATGTGGTCCATGCGCTCAATTGTTTACAGTTACACATGCGTTACGTGTACTTTATTGTTTACTTTACACATTTACGAGCATGCAACATGTACTTTACGCAGTTTTGTGTAATTGTTTTACAGTTGCACATTATATCATGTGGTTGTATTATGTGTATTCTGTTTTTTGAAGTTATGCATTTACGGGTGTGTTACGTAGATTCTTTTGTTTACTGCGATGTGTTGAACTGTTGTTCGCCGTTGCACATTTGCAGATGAGTGTTGTCATGTTGTTTGGCGTTGCTTTTTCCCGTTGCAGGTGTACGTCGTTGCGCAACATCCGCGACAACGAGGAGAAGGATTCGTCGTTCCGTGGCGTCTGTGCGATGATCAACATCAATCCGAACGGCGTCGTTCAAGATTTCATCTTCTTCTGTGATGCCATTGCGTCGTGGGTCAGCCCGAAGGATGACCTCAAGGAAATGTTCTTCAAGGTACGTAACTGCATATGTCTTGTACAACCCTGTTGTGTCATGAACAGGTTGTGCTACAGAAAGGCATCTTATATGTAGCAAGGTTGTGCTGTAAGGAGGTTTGTCATGCAGCAATGTTGTGTAATATTGAGGTTGAGTTGTGAAGAGACCTGATACAGCAAGGTTGTTATTCTAACCTCATTGGTTCTCCAGTGAGTTACGATATTTTGATTGCTTTACGTAAGATTGTTGTTGACTGTTGTTTTTTGGGTTTGTCTGGACTGTTAGTGGTTGGTTGAAACTGGTTTTGTTGCGTTGTTGACTGCTTTTATCACGCGGTTGGCTGCTGTTGTTATACTTGGTTGATTGCTGTTGTTACTTGGTTTATTGTTACTTGGTTGACTGCTATTGTCACTCAGTTGACTGGCTTTTGTTGTTTGTGTAGATTCTGCATGGCTTCAAGAACCAGGTCGGAGATGAAAACTGGACGCGGTTCTCGGATCAGTTCCCACCGCCACTTCGCGAGCGACTGGCCGTTCAATACGGAGTGTGAATAATTCACTCGGTTAGATGCATGCTATGCTCTCGTCTCGTCTTGTGACTTCAGTAGGATTATTGTGGATTAAAAAGGACCAGCAAGCATTGTGGCTTAAGTAGGACCATTTTGCCTTGAGTAGGACCATTGTGGCTTGAGTAGGACCATTGTGGCTTAAGTAGAATCATTGTGGCTTGAATAGGACCATTGCGGCTTAAGTGAGACCATTTTGACGACTTTGGTCATTTGTGGAGTTTTTAAAAATGAAATGTAATCTTGATATATAGCGTCCCTTCAAGATACCCGATCAGCTGTTCTCTCGGCCCAGCCACTGCTGAAAAGAACAGTTTTAGAGATGAGCAAACATGTGAGTAATTTGTCTAAGGAGCAACTGATGTTCAGACGTGTAGAAAAGTAACACTACCTTCCTGCACTCGCGTACTTGTAGAACCCTACTTTTGAACTGAAAAGTGGTTAGCAGCTGTGAATAAAAGATTTGCTCAAGGTTGCGCAGTGACCATCTCTGGCAATTCTCTTTGCGTTATGCAGTTATGTTACATAGTTTACTCTCTTTGCATTATGTGACGTAGCATTGTATTGCTGTAACTACTTTTTCAAAGACATTGCGCGGTGACTGTTGATTACGAAGCAGTTTATTCAGCGTCGTTCGTGAAAAGTGTTTCAGGAGTTTCTGTTAATTTGTTTTCAGACGAACGAAGCCAGGTGGAGTTGGTAACCAAGAGCGTGGAAGGGTACGGACGGGTGGGCAGAAGAGTCTTCGCGTCTCATCCTCCACATATACATACATATATTGTATTCGGCAAAATCAGCCAATTTTCTACCAGTGTTCTAAGTAGCTGTAAGGATTGGGGATCGCTAGAACTGTTTCTTCCAAACAGGACAATGATTATTTTGCTAAAAAGTTGTTTCCAGCCGTAAGCTGACGACGAAAAAAAATCGACCACGGACTTTTTACGGCTGCGTGAGTCGACGGGAAAACACAACAACAACACACGGAGGAACAGTTTGCGGAAATTTCCTTCGGTCTCTCTACCTGGTTACCTAACGCCATTCTGCTTCTTGCTACGGATAATTAATTAATTAATTAAAAAGCCATAGCTGTAGCGAACTCCTATTGCATGCGGCTTGAAAACTTTTGTTGTGTCTATCCTTTTGTTTTCCAATTGAACTCGTCTGTCGGTCGGGCGGTGGGAGTAAAGCTCCGGGATTCATATACGAATAGGTCGCGTGGAGATGTTTTATGTTCGTGGTTTGACGAGGCTACTGTTGTGTTTGGCATATTCTATCTAGAGCTAGGCTTCGTTCGTTTGACAAAGTTGCTTCTTTTTGCGAACCGACCAACTTATGGGTTGATTCGATCGTCGTGGTTTTTGTGCAGAATATTCAGTTAATATTAAGAGATGCACGTCTCGGCAAGTGCAGCCATTTCGAGGCCTCGTTTTATTTTCAGCTTGTGGTCTCGCATTGTGATGGTGATACACACGTTTAGGGATTTTTTTCTTAATAGTTTCAGTATGGTTCGGAAAACCGATCCTTTGTATCGAATTGCAAGTGTGTGTGCACTGCTTTGTGAGGTTTGTCGTTTGATGTGAAGTTCCCTGTTTCTGTCTCAACTTGGTGACATGTATGACGGTTTTGTTGGCGAATTATCTGTGAATTGTGTTCGGTATCTGTTTCTTAGTGTATGTGTGTGTCTGTTTTTGTACGGCCGTGTTATGTTCTTTATGAGAATAATTCTGTATTCGGGATTTAGTCCTTGCAAAAGTTAAAGAGTGATTTCAAAAACGCCCTTTGGTAGCTAGTTTTTTCTCTGTCTTCTGATTGACCCGTGTTTTGTTCGTTTCCATTTTTACTGTATTTTTTTAGAATCAATTTTTACTAAGTGAAAGTTGCCGTAATTTTTCTGTTGATGCTCATTGGTCGGCGAATGTTTTTCTTTGTAGGTAAGTAGGTCAGCCAATAGGGTGCTGCCAGGTTTTGTAACTGGTCAAACCCTGGTTGGTTATTTCGTAGCTAAGTCAATTTTTTAAATATATATTTTATTTTTTAAGGCTTTTCTGTCGCTTATGCTGGTGAGGGACGTTAAGGGGCCTTCGCTTGGTGCAGTGAGTTGGCGCAATGATCTGTAGCAAGTAACCGACAATGAGATAGTAAGTAATTAACTAAAGGTTGGATAATATTGGTGCATTGTTTTTGTTATAATTTACGAGCGCTGGATGGATTTTGCGGAGGTGTTGAGGATTTAAAATGAATTGATGGACCGAAAGAGTGACTTAGTTACGTTGGAGAAGTAGAGGCACACTTGTTTATATTTGTAAGAGCTTAACTCAGCGACTTTATATGTGATTGTCATGCGATTATTAATTATAGGTAAGTTATATATTATTATTATTAGTAGTATTATTATCGCTGTTGTAATTGTTGAGAAATACATCTAGGATATATATATAAGCAAGTATTTGTTATTTTGAACCAGATTTTTTCTAGAGCGTTACGAGCAGCGAGAAATTTGTCGGCGTCATTTCAGTTTTTTTGCGTGTGTGTGTATGTATATGCAGTCAGATTATCTTCGTGCGGCCAGCAAAGGGCCCGAATTTTCTATATAAATATTGCTCAGAGTTTGGTACAAGTTTTAGCCAGCGCTGTTTATAGTGTATTGTCTGTCGATGTGTCTTTGAAATGCGTAGCCAGTATTGCCAGCGCGTTTCATTTTTTGTGCGTGTTAAGAACCTTGAGGGGACTTCCGTTGCGTTGGCTGGCTGTGGTTTCTTTGAAGCGTTGTAACGGTTTTTTGGCGCTGCTGTGCTTGCATGTTAGTTTGTAAGACGTTTTCTGATTGCCTTCTGTAGAATAAGGTACTAAGAACTTTAAGGACAAACAAACAACTGGTACGTAATTTTGCTTGTGATAAGTGTGAATATTTTTATATAGGACGGTAATGACTATTATTACGAATATCATTAATATTAACGTTATTATTTTGACAAATGTTTATTAGATAAAGCTATTACTGGTGTCGTCGTCGTTGCATTTGTTTGCAGCTGCTTCTCTCTCTCGCGTGTCGTTGAATATCATTTTCCTGTGTCCCTGACGGTTGCAGAGCGTTAAGTTATTTTGCATTTGCCAACTTCTTCTTTCCCCCGTATTTGACAGATATTAACTGAGTTTTTTTTAGCTGTACTGGTTTCAAATGGAGCGTAGGGCATTTATCGTTAAGCATCTCTGGCCTGCACTGCCAATTAAACTCCTGGCCTGTTGGTTGAGTGCAGGCGCAGCTCGGTTTAGTTTAAATCCTTGTCTGGGTGAACGTTTAATTTAGACATTTATCTGTAATATTTTCCTGTAAGTGCTTTTGGATGGATGGATAGGTGGAGTGACAAGGAGGGTAACAGCGTAGTAGGAGTGCTCTGGTGGACCGCAGCAGATGTCTGTAATATCTTGGGTTTTATTCTCTTCTGGGTTTTTCTAGTTTACTGTTACATTCTTTGCTTAGTTACTTTACGTTAATAAAATGATATCCATCGTCATTGTCTGGTGGTATTGACTGCAGTTGTTTCTTCTTTCTCATGTGGGATGGTTCTGCCCATCCCCCAACTCCCCTCGATCCCCAGAAGTTGTCTAGGGTTGCATTTAGGTTGGGTATCGGAAAGGGGGTGGTGACGCTGCACAAGTTATAATTTTTTTAACGAATTCAATTCAAAATTAACGACTGACTGGAGTCCTGATCCAGCATTGTTTTTTAATCACTCCTGACTGAGATTCTTATCAGTAAATTTTGGAAACTGGCGACGTTCAATGCTTACAAAGCATTTCTTGAACAGAATTAGTTCAGCTAATGTAGTGGTACGCATGTGGTGTAGAAAGAAATCGAAGTGATAGGACTTGTTAATGTAGCTTGAGCTCAAGTCAAACCGTATACCCCTTCCAAGGCTTCCAGGTGTAGGGTGTGTTGTATTTGGTGTAGGAGCCGATAACACTGGGTCTAGGGGTGGTTAACTAAGACAGGTCACTGTTGCTTTGTGTTTAGTCACTTCATCAAAGTTCTCTAGCATTTAATACAAAATGGATGGTAATAGCAATGTATGTATTGGTTTGTATTGCAAGCATGGGAATGAGGGGACTGAAGCGTTAGGATGTGTTCATGGTTCCTAATTAGGATTGTCCATACTGTTATGTTCGTAAAATACTTTACGGTAATATTAAAAGCCGATAATTCTAATTTCCTGTATGTGCCTCGGATTCAAAATGTGCCATGCATCTAGGAAAGCTTGTGACAACAATTTACGCTTTAAAATTTGCACAGACAGTTACGCTTAATAAATGCACAATAATATCAGTTACCAGCTTACGTAGGTTATCAGTCTTGATGCTACCACTTTCAGAAGAACTTTTTGTGTCGTATGCCAAGTCTTGTGTAATGCGTGTATGCGATGGGTAGTGAAGTCTTTGTCTAGGCAGTATTATCTAAGCTGATGCAAGGCCCTCTTGATTTCTTTTGTGGGTTTGAAAACTTTAAAACAGTGCCTCAAAATGGTATTGACACAAAACGGTTTTTGTCTTTTTGTGTGATGGCTGGCACAGGTTTAGTCTGGTTTTAATAGCTCAGCAGATTTTGTGGCATCTTTACCATGTTCGATGTGGACTGTTAGCAGGTAGACTACTTTCCAATTCCCTGGAAGTGCGCTTCTTCGCTATGCTAGCAACTGTTTACATGTTCTTTATTTCACTGACGAATTAAGCTTCCTAGTGTACATCTGTGTGTGTGACGTCGATTATTTTTTGCATTTGTTTTAAAGATATTTGTACGACAGTTTTCGTTTCTTCGGAAAATCTCGAATGACTTTTCAGCGGTTGGTTGGATTTTCTTGAGGAACTTTCCATTTTCTCTCTCTATCAACGAAGTTTTTTCGCATGATGCCTTCGGGACGCAGGGTGAACGCAGGCTTTCGAAATGCCGTAACTCTTCCGCCTGCTTTGTGCAGTCGAAGTCGAAGGAAGAAGCTGTTCCCACTTGCGTAGAATTTATATAAGATTGAATCAGCACATCTAGAACACAGTGTTGCTTTTACCCAGCTGTATCGCTTGTAATGTTGGCAGTTTCTCTGCAGTGTTTGGCTTCAAATTGAGGTATCTGCGGGGGTACCACTATTAATTATTACTAATTTTTATTAGTTAACGCTTATTTATTCTCTTTACTCTTGTCGCTAAGTGCCCTGTAGACTCGTCGTTGCAGATGCGGGACTTTATTTAGAATGTTTGAAGACGCCTTTGTTCAACTAGAGTAGATTAAGTAAGGCTGGGAATATATTTAGACGGGCATAGGTCATTGACCGTATTTTTAGTACAGGCATTTGCAACGTGTAGTTTGCATCCAGCCGGTCCTAGAAAGTAAAAGTTTATAGCAGTAAGAGTAACGTTGTCTTGTGATAAGGTAATATTATATAAGAAAATGAAATGTTGTGAATTTATTCATTGGCTGAGTGTCTTAATTCTGGGTTTGGTTCTGTTATTGTTTGCGCAACATCTGAACAATTTCTGCGATGTTAAAAAAAAGAAACACACTGAAGCTGATTTAGGTAATTTTTTGGTGATATTTATCGGTTTATTTGAGCATGAAACCTGTGGATCCGGGAAATTTGCCCACGTTTTTGTAATTGTCACTGGCAATTTTCCGTATTTGCTGTCTTTGCATCCCATTTATGGACTTTATTTGCTTTTGTTTCATTTATTTTCTCACTATTTCATTTAGCAGTATTGTTGCATTGCTGCCAATGCTATTTCTGTGTGTATGCTTGCACACCACTCTCATCATTCAAGCAGTATTATTATTTCTTAGCACCATAAAAAATGGGGACTTAGTCAAAATGGCAAATGCTGTAAAGTCTCCTTGATATCGACGACATTGGGATTCTTACATTGCTGTCAGAATGGCTGAAGACTGCAAATTGAGATGATTCCAGCTTCATTTCAACCAGTTTTCTAATTATTTCTTAGCGTGCAGTAACTGCAGTTCTACACAAAATGTGCAGTTCTAAATGGATTTGTGCAGTTGTAGAAGCACTTCTGTGCGGTTAAAGATATTTTAAAATGGTCACTGTGATCTGATTGGAAGTAATTTACCATGGAGGATGGGAAGGGAAGGAAGGGGGTTGTGCAGTTGTAGAAATTCCTTTTAGAAGCCTGTGCTGTAGACCTATTTTGAGTATTGCACCGTGTCAATTATTGGCAGACGCTAATATTGCCAGTTGCTTTAAACTGCTTCTTCGCCATGGACGCAATAGCTTCTTTTCCTCGTCTTGGTGATAACGTTAATTAATGATTAGGCTTCCTGGCTTGGGACAATTAAACCTGACAACCCTTGCCAGAGAGACTCCAACAAATCAGACGGGGGTTCCAGAGGACCACAAGACCCAGGTGAACCCAACAGTTCCAGGGGACTAGAGTCCCCTGGAACTGTTGGGTTCACCTGGGTCTTGTGCAACTGAATAACGCTGACGTAGAAGATTATTTACCGAGCCGTTTAAGTGTGTCTAGTTTCTTGGTTGTGTTTCCCCAAAATATGTTTTCACGCATGCAGCTGCCGACTCTCTGTTCGTTCTAAGTAACTTTCTGTGCATTTCGTTACGTTGTCGTTCCATTTCAACTATTCAGAAATTCCTCGTTTTAGTTTTGTTTGCTCTGCTTTTCACGATCGAATGTTGCGAGCATGATTGGAAAGATGGGGTGCGGGGGTCAATTAGCATCCATGTTCTTGATTTGACGTGATCACTTAATATTTTGACAGCTCGAAACCGATTCTCTTCTTAGCAGTTTAATTATTGTTGCATGCGAACCTGGTCACATTCGATAAATCTCCCATGAAATTTGGCGACTTGTGTTTTACATCTAAACAGCATTTATAAATCGCAAAGTAACAAAGCCTACGCTGTAAAAAAACCAGTACCAGCTATCGTTGTTCTGGTAAATAATTACGGGCAACAACAGCAGCAGGCGCCTAGAGAGACTGTCACGTTCCAATATAGAGAGAGGCTCCAAGGGTACAAAGTGTACAAGGGTACATAGTGTGGACAGTTGTTGCAGTTAAACTACACTGAGTGATAACAAACATCACTAGTGTTGCCCTCCTCCTTTATTCAGACTTGGGACTGGCACACAGTGGTATTCATTTTTAATGGTCATATAAGGTTAGTTGGCCTGTGCTCTTCCTTTACCCTTAACATTCCCATAGAAAAATAAGGTTGACATACTCATTTTCTTGCCAGGGTCACTTATGGTCTGTCCTGACCAGGGTTTCAACCCCTATCCTTTTGAGTCAGCAGTTGAACCACTAGACTACCACATGATTCAGTAGTTATTTGCACAGGCTAAAAGACTGGAAGTTCACAAATCAGTCATTGTTTGGAAGATTCCAATGTGAAACAACCGGAACCAACTCCATTGTTCTCATAAAACAGTAAACCAAAGAAAGAAAGAAAGAGATTATTATTGTATTAGTGTGACAGACAAGTCTAGAAGATGACAAATCGAAAACTCAAGCTATGATGCATAGCAAGTATCCGGTTACATATACACTGTGTCCGGAAAAAAAGGGACCCATTTTGTAAATATGAAAATAAATAGTAAATATTCATCGATTTTTACAATTCAAACACCATTTTAATCCTGACATACTTATCAACAAATTTGTAATTTATGAAAGGTCCTCGATGTAAAATGACGTCATGAATACGTTTTAAAATAAAATCTTGAAAACAACACTATTAGAAAATGGCGTTCAGCACAGAAGACAAAGCTGCGATATCATTTTTACGAAAAAACAAACATTATAGCGCAAAAAAGTTTATTAGGATATTTCCTGACAAGGGTTGGACATTAGGAGGTCTAAAGAAGCTCCTAAGAAAAATTGATATGACTGGGTCGTTTGAACGTCGCCTGGGTAGCGGAAGACCGAGAACTGCACGAACGAACGAAAATGTCGAACAAGTGCAAGAACTTGCTTTGAGTCAAGAGGACAAACCGCAGTCGCATCTATCGGTAAGAGAGATCGCTCGTGTGGTTGGCATATCAAAAACGTCTGTTCATGAAATTGTCAAGAGAGACATTGGTCTTAAATGTTTTAAGAAACGTCGAGCAACGGATTTAACAGAGGCAAACAAACAAGCACGACTTGAACGTTCAATGCAATTGCTAGATCGCTATCCTGCTCACATGGTAAATTTCATTTGGTTTACGGACGAGAAGTTATTTACAATCGCTGCACCAAAGAACAGCCAAAATGATCGCGTGTATGCTGCCGCCGGAACTCTGAAGAAGAACATCTCAGCTGCTCGTTTGCTTCGTACACGCTCGACATTTAGCCGGTCAGTTATGGTGTCGGTTGGTATATCGGCACTTGGCAAAACCGAAATCCATTTCATTGAACCAGGAGTCAAAATAAATGGAGCTTATTACCGGGATTGTCTGCTTTCTGAAAAACTGCTTCCTGATATCCGACAATATTCGGATTATTACACATTCCAGCAAGATGGCGCTCCAGCTCACCGAGCTCGTCAAACTGTTGAACTGTTGGCTAAGGAGACTCCAGATTTCATTCCTCCTAATCTTTGGCCTCCAAACAGCCCGGACTTAAATCCCGTTGATTATAAGATTTGGGGACTAATGCAGGAGAAGGTATACAAGACAAGGATAAGAGACATTGAAGAACTGCGTGAGCGAATCGTTAACGCCTGGGACGATTTTGATCAGCTGGTTATCGATGCTGCTATTGGCCATTGGCGCGAGCGTCTTGAAGCTTGCGTTGAGGCCGAAGGCGGACACTTTGAGCACACATTGCAGGCCTAGTCTAACATTCAAATCTAAAAAGAAAATTAGGCTAAAATTTATTATTGGTAATAGGCATCTTAAAATAATAGTGACATTTTATAAAATTCTGTGTATTGTCTCTTAAATTTGAATTTTTATGCAAATGACGTCATTGTGACGTCATGATTGCGATAGGAACTTTTATATTCTCACCATTGTTAGACAAATATGTCAGGATTAAAATGGTGTTTGAGATGTAAAAATCGGTGTATGTTTACTATTTATTTTCATATTTACAAAATGGGTCCCTTTTTTTCCGGACACAGTGTATATATGCATACAAGACTTAATTACATGGTGACACACACACACTGTATACATATGTACATAGGCTACTGAATGGCTTCAATAATGTGAATTAATTGGGGACTTTTCCTCACAGCGTGTAAACTAGTTCTTCATAAAAGTGGACAACACTTCAAAAGCCAAGATTGTTTGGAAAGTGACTAGTAAACGAAAGTTGCTTGGTGTTAAAGTGCTAAACGATATAAAGCAGGTGTTAGTAGCTCTGGGGGACACAGCACTACTTCGCATGGAGCAGAATCATGGCATGTTACTTAATTCCTAATTAATGCTATCCCATACTAGACATTTATAATTATTCACAGACACGCAACTGCAAGCATCAGTGTAACTCGGAATCATAATACAGCCGAGATTGTGCATCTCAAATTCAATTCACCTTCGAACCAAGGATTGTCTCAAGGGTTCATGGGCACCCACACATAGGGGCAATAAGGGATACTTACCCCCAAAATTGACACCTATTTTTTTAACTACTACTTTAGACTACCATAAAAATTTCTTTGCTCTGAAGCACAAAGGGGAACAGAGAGATTTACATTTCGAATCACCACGAAAAACACCCATGTTACTAACTTCCTGCTTTGTATTTTTCAAGCCCTTTTTTACTGTGACTTCCGTGTTTGCCCTTCTTGTAAAAATTTCTTCTGGCGTCCGTGCAAGAGATCCCTACAAACCCACTACTATAGCATAACTAATGACTTGATCCAATTAATGATAGATCCCCTCTTACTTTCTATTGGTTCATTTTTTCTGTCTCAAATTCTCAATGTACCAGGTTGCGGTCGGCCAATCTGCTTTTGCACAATAAACAAATATCATCACAGCAATATATTTGAATTGCAGCAGCAAAATGCAGTTAGGCAACAACGACGGCAGGGAACTGAGACATTTGACCTTAAAACAAAACTATTTTAAAAAGCATTTGCCAGTAAATGACCTTAAAACAAAACTAATTTTAAAAGCTTCTTTCCCTTCAGGCTAGGATTATTCCCTCTGGCGAGGGGTCAGCCACTCGGATCCTTCTCCTCCACTTGTCTTAGTGGAAGACAAAAGCAATTAAAAGCAATTACCAGTAAATGACCTTAAAGCAAAACTATTTTTAAAACCATTTGCCAGTCTCCACAGTTGTGCATGCAGCTAAAAGGTCGAACATCTGACCAGTCTATAGAACTTCTACGGCTTATTGAATCTAATCGTAACACCGTAATCATTGTCAATGTTCAATTTAATCTAATCATGAACCGTTATCATCGTCAACGATCAAAACCAGTAAACTCGCAATCAGAACTCACAATAATCGATTCGTGCATATTAGCGAGGTCAACATCTCGTGCATCAGGTAGTGAAATTTATGTTGAGTAATAAAATTGAAATTGAGTTTTAAGTTTGGATATCAATTACATCAAGAAATTGACCGAAAGAACTGACTTAGGTAGCTGGTTCAACGCTTCAGGCAAGAGCTCAACAGTGTCTGGAAGCGGATATAATTATCAAAAGTTTCGGCAAAAATTGACCAAGCACCGTGTTTATTTTTGTGGTAGTGAGCAGGAAGAAAATGGGTGAATTAATTAAAAAATGTAATACCTTGTTAAGCATAAGGCAGATTTTAAAGTATACAATGTCAGTGAAATGCTTCAGCAAGTCTAGATGAAATTCTCAAGTAAAAAAAACTGCTGTCTGGTGCAATAATCGATTGAGGAGAAAGAATGGGTGGAGTACACGTCCAAAACTGAAAAATACCTGTTCAAAACGGTGTTGCTATTCAACTAGCCTACATCTAGAAATATGACGTGAAAAAGATGTACGTCTGTATCAAAACTCACTTTGTAAGACCTTTAACCCCCCTCTCCAAAAAAGTGTCATGAGACAGAACCAGAAAGATCCAAGAACATATAAATGCATCTGATATCTGACGTGCCTTTCCAAAATGAAATAGGTACGCTAGAACATCAATGATGCAGGCAAGGCAGTTGCATGTCAAGGATTTGCCACCCCTCCCCAGGTCCTGGGAGGGAGGGGAGAGAGTGTCAAACAATCTGGGAAGCAAGAGTAGAAGAAAAGGAGAAAGCCAGCGATTCAAAATTTCACCGGTCAGCTTGGCAAATAAATATTCACTGATTCATTGAATATGTGAATAACTGATGCACTACTAACACATCAGAAAGTTGAATTTGATTTATACGTACCTAAGTTTAAAATCTGCACTATACATGTGTGTGTATATATATATATATATATATATATATATATATATATATAATTATATATATACATACACACAATACATGCATAGTATGTGTATAACTGTATATACAAATATATGCACACTCTGGAACTTCATTCTTGGATTTCATTACGGTGCAAATTAGCTTATAACATGAACCCTGGACCTCATTAGGCCTTAGAAGAAAGTACCCCACCCCCATAAAATATGACCTCTCTCAGCCGCGTGTTACCCTTCCCAACATCAGCATTCAATGTTCACAGCAAGGCATCAAAAATCATTTACTCTTCTCTTCACACCCACTGCCGCCGAAGCCTGGCATCAGAAAAACCGACCATCAACGTGTGTGACCACTGCATCAAAGTGTGTGACCTCGGTTGAGAAAAGAGGATTACTTGTCGCTTTGTAAATCACCCAGAAAACGAGGTCTAACCAAATTTAATCCAAATTGCTCAGAAAGTTGAAGTCGTGGTTGCTTTATACATACATTCATATTACGATTCTTCATTATTGCTTCTGTGCTTTATTCTGCAATCTACTTTTCCCATTAAGCATTTGCAAATGAAGCAATAAAGACAATACTTACTTATCTACTACTTACTAATTTCTGTGTACTTTTAATGCAGCTGCAACTTTGGTTCACCGCTTCACAAACTATCTTACACCACCTGATGCAACAAGGCAAAAATATAGGAATCTTTCATCAGGTAGAGACCAATTTAATTCTCATTTGCAATTTCCCACCAAATGATTTTAACGTTTTCATTTACGAAGGGCATAAACACTGGACAAAACGTCATAAAATTTTCACCCGGACTTTCTTATGATATCACCGCATGGACCCAGTACTGACAAATGCTCCCTTATCTTCGCTGAGGTCACACACACACACACACTTCAACCAATACATATCAACGCAAGTCAATATAACTAAATACGATGCATGCCACTACATTATCGTGTATATTTCCAAAAATCGGCTTCCCAGATTATAGCTACGTGACGACCAAAGATTTGCACGAGAAAATCGTCAGTGGCGCGCCCTAGTGGCCGCGGCGAGAGTGAGAGGCAACTCAGTCAGACGGACGATTCGTGAGCGCACGTCGTACGATGCGGCGGCGCATGGAGGAGGACGAGGGCGCGAAAGATGATTTAGGAAACGAAAAAACGTTAACGTCTAAACGATCTATACAACAACCGAAAGAGTTTCTCTCGTCGTCTTTCGTCGTCTATTTGTTTGGCAGTCGTGTGTTCGTCTGGATGTTGCGACTGAGAGTCTCTTCCTCCTGCAGCTCCTGGCGAAACGCCGTCACCAGCTCTACAACGTTCAACAGATATCGGTGCTGTAAGAACGTCGTCACATCTAATCGAATCGGAAGCACCTCAGGCCGTAGTGTAGGGACCCTGAGCAAGTCCTTCGCTCGCAATTGCTCACGAGCTTTGGCGTGAAACTCCGATTCAGTGACCGTACTGTATTTGGGAGCGCCTCCGAGTAGGACCTCCAATGGGAGCGAGCTATAACAAGTGTTCATACATACATACATTTTATTTATTTATTTTTCATTTATTTCTCGCATTTGCTATAGAGCACCTTCAAACTCACTACTCAGAGGCACTCCCAAATCCAAGTCGCAGGGCCAGCCACGGATAAAGTGCGACGCCGCCTGATTGCTGCAGTCCGCGAGCGGGGGAACAATAAGAGCGGATGCGCCTTTTGCGTTTTCTGAGACTTCATGCTGCACTGTGACTGTTCAGTTTCTGTCATACTTGTAATGTTTTTTTTTATGTAAGAAATAAAGAAAGAAAATAAAAATACACGAAGTTCAAATCATCATCGGTCGCTGGTTTCTTTGAGTAAAATCGCAAACAAGCGTTCTTCTAACAAATTGGAACCAAGCAGCAAAGTAGGAACACAGGAACATGTGTGTCTTTCTGCGTTGTGTGTGTTCGTGTGTCTTTGGCGTGTGTGTGTGTGTGCACGTGTGTGTGTGGTTGATAAGAAAAATTCATGTATTTACCTTTCAGTCGTACCATAGCCTCCATTTTCTTGTCAAGCAGATCGTCCAACTCAGCCGCATATCCTGTCAAAACAGATGAATCAATCGAAACAACGTTAACAACATTGAAACAACATTAACATCACTACAGCAGAGCAACTACAAATTTATGCAACATCCTCACACACAAATAAATATGCCTCTAGTCACTGCGAGACAAAACCACTGTCCTGCAACAGGGCACAAAGAGATGAATATATATACACACACCTGCAAACAGACAAGAACATACACAAGAACATACACAAGCATACCTGTTACCTATATGTTTCAAAATGCTAGGCCCAGATTGATGGCCCACATTCCTCACTCGTCCCACATCTCTGCGTTTATGTTTTACCACCTTCATTACCCCATCCCACCCTCCGGCTCAACCCAAAGTTCTGACAGTAGTTTACCAGTCGTACACTGTCTGAGCCCCGAATATCTATTTGCCATCATCCATCTGCCAACCTTGGACACATACAGATATGTAAGCAGAGAGTAGGACAGAGAGACAGACAGACAGACAGACAGACAGACAGACAGACAGACAGACAGACAGACAGAGAGACAGACAGACAGAGAGACAGACAGACAGAGAGACAGACAGACAGACAGACAGACAGAGAGACAGACAAAGAGACAGACAGACAAAGAGACAGACAGACAGACTTGTTACCTTCCGCATCGTAGTCGACTTCTTCCGTTCGCTTCAGCAGCTCCCGATCCATCTCGAACCAAACCTGACTTTCCTAGAAAAATAAGCAAAACCAAAATTCACCAAATCACCTGGCACTAGAAATCAGCGCCACAGCCATGGGCAGTTGGTGGCAAGATATGGACAGTGTAAGTTGTGGCCAGTGGCAAATCATGGGCAGTTGGTAAGTCATGGGCAGATTAAGTCATGGGCAGTGGTAAGTAATGGGCAGTTGGAAAGTCATGGGCAGCTGGTAAGTCATGGGTAGGTTAAGCCATGGTT
The DNA here is from genome assembly GCA_949752735.1 of Lumbricus terrestris. NCBI lineage: Eukaryota > Metazoa > Annelida > Clitellata > Crassiclitellata > Lumbricidae > Lumbricus > Lumbricus terrestris. The sequence goes on from OX457045.1 coordinate 3,655,977, forward strand.
AGTGGAAAATCATGGACAGTTGGATAGTCATGGGCAGTTGGCAAGTCATGGGCAGTGGAAAATCATCGTCAGACCCCTTAGAGCAGGCAGAATGGTGGCAATATCTGATTGGCTGAAGTGCTGGCCTTGTAAAGCATGTAGTACGAGTCAGACACTCTTTTACTCTCAGACGGTCACTGAGCTGCTGGCACCTTAAGACTGAAGAGGTGCTACATAAATGGAATGAATGAATGAATGAATCATCTCATCATCATCCTCCTCCGTACCTCGGTCAGCTGGTGATGGGCGTCGAGCAGTTCCTCCTCCTGGATCTGCATCTGATGGACCGCCTCGTGGAATGTCAACAGCTCCTCCGTCACCTCGTCCTCCTGTCTCCGCATCAGCAGACAAAACAAACAAACGCACAATTCAACGACGATGGCGTCACGAATACGAAGATTTAAAACTGCATCAGAAGCGTTGGAAAGGAGGAGTTAACGCTGAGTAATCAAGCGGAGGAATCTTTCACGTTTAGAGCATGTACTGCGCCTACGTGGAGACTGCCTGGAAGAGGCGATTACCATGGCAACGTACCATCGGTCAAGAGCTCAAAGAAGATCACAGACGATATATGGATTGATATTCCTGTGAGAGGTCTGTTGCTTCTTGAGTATCCAAGGCGACCATGCCCTTCGTTCCACATAGAAGGAATGCTCTTGGTTCCATTGTCACGAACTGCAACTATGCAGAATCGAACCTTTTCCATGGCGGTCCCAGTGGTCTGGAATGGGTTCCCACAGGAGCTACGTCTGCCTACTCGGGTTCTTAATGAAACATTTTGTATTCAATTCAAAATTGTGCTTCTTGCTATGCTAGAGTCGGGAGCGCTTCCGAGTAATCCCACTGTAGAGGTGCTATAGAAATTCTTGAATGAATGAATGAATGAACGAATGAATGATAGCATAAAGTCATGGACTGGATTCTCATTGAAGGCTCCAGATGCACAACAGATGAAACAAGGCATAACAAACTACCGTAGCTACGCCGTGTTCATAGTAGCACTTACATTAGCACTTCGTAGCATAGCGAGGTGTTCGTAGTAGCACTTACATTAGCACTTCGTAGCATAGCGAGGTGTTCGTAGTAGCACTTACATTAGCACTTCGTAGCATAGCGAGGTGTTCGTAGTAGCACTTACGTTAGCACTTCGTAGCATAGCGAGTCCGTTGTTCTTCTGCATCTGATCAACTTCTTCGATTGGAATCGTCAGCTGATCGTCCAACTCCTCCTCCTCGATCTTCCCTTCGACCGGTCCGCCCGGTCCAAGCTCCTTCACCCTGAAACAACAACAACAATCAGACTTTGGAATTGCGCAAGACAATGGCCTTTGTAACCGCAGCCAATACATCATCTCTCAGTGTCATGACACTGGTGAATACAATTTGAAAAAAATAACTGTTATGGTTTGCTGTTTAGATCTGAAAAGAATTTATTTCTAATCCAATCAATAAATATAAATCATTCTTTTTGTGATTATTCATGTAACTTAATTTCTACACTCATCCTAAGATAAATTCAATAGACATGGACATAAACAATAATATGTACATATTCCATTTGATTAACTGCTCTTTTATGTACCTGTGTGCCTATCCGTTATCGCCACCAATAAACAAACCTAATAATAAAAGTTACAGGAGCATCAACAAGGCAGATGAAATTTGTAGAATCTTGTGAAAAATGCTGCTTGCGGAACTGCCAAATATGACATAAAAACCCTAACTGAATTTAAGCCAAAACATATGTTTTGCGGGCAAAAAAAGAAACCCAGGGCGCAACCTATTGAGCGTCGTGAGAAGAGAAAGAGTCGAACCTGTCGGCGTATCTGAGCGTGTTGAGCGAATGCTCGCAGCAACACAATCCAGGAGAAACCATCGCGATCTGTTGAACGACAGAAAAAGACGAAGATACAGCTTTTTGAGGTCACAACAGCCAAGATTTATTCATACAAATTATGTGCATCATAAAATTAACTAGAATTCCACAATAAAAGTAACTGGAATTCTGCATTAAAGTAAACAGAGTTCTACGTTAAAAGTAACCAATATTCTGCATCAAAAGTAAACAGAGTTCTACGTTAAAAGTAACAAGGATTCTGCATTAAAAGTAACCAAAATTCTGCATTAAAAGTAACTATAATCTACGTCAAAAGTAGCCAGAATTCTGCATTATAAATAACTATGATTCTGCATTACAAGCAATCACCAATTCTGCATTAAAAGTAACTAGAATATTATGCAATTCTGAATTCACCCGAATTAAAACAGAGAAAATGTAACTACAACAGTAAAATTCAAAAGCATTCCGAATATCAAAGAATTACACCACATCACCACATGCGAGAAAAATCTGCAAAAATTCGTTCTGCATACCATGCAGGTTCGTGAATTTTCGCCGATGAAGGAATCTCGGAGGACTTGAGTCAACTTGCTCACTCGAAACGGAAGGTGACCTCCCCGCCGACCGAGCGCTCGAATGCATTCCTGGCAACAGACGCAGTTCACGACAGATTAAACAGGCAAAGCAGCATTTTAGCTCTAAAAAATAACTATGGGCAATATTTACCCATTATTGTATAACATGGGTACCCAACTCGAAGACTGGATGATACTCAGGGACACACTGGAAGATCAGACAGGGAAGCCAGTAACAAGAACCCGAGGTAGGGGTCCGTTGACCTTCCAGGCGGATCAGATGGTTTTCCACCGTCTCCTCCACCAAGACCAGCACGACAGATTAAACAACAACAAGCAAGGCAGCATTTTAGCTCTAAAAAATTAGCTGATCAGGTCAGATTTCATCGTCCCTTAATAACAGCACAATGGAAGTCGTAAGATTAGATGTGAGCATGCTCATTGCTCACCTTGAGCGCGAGCAGACTCTTGTTGATCTCTGCTCCCTCCATTCGAGTCTGTCGGTCGGAGCTTGACGTGTCAGCGCCTCGCTCGTTACCTGAAAAGCGAAACGCAGGTCAACATTTCGAAAGTTGCCGTTGAAATTTATAAAAACGTTCACAAGAATTGCAAAAACGTAGAAACCAGATGCCTAACTAGATGTCAACTTTTAAAACAACCCAATGATTCAAATCTCAGAGATGCAAGAGAGCAGCATACACTTTAGCATTCTGCAATAATTGCTTGTTCAGCATCAAATTCGGTAATGCTGAGCAAAATCAGACAAAACGTATGCACGAGAGAGATTCGTACCGGCCAAATCGATCAGCGAGAATTTCCCGTGAACTTTCTTCGTGCCTCTGAAACGCACAGAAAAACGAGAAAGAAATGAAAATCAATTGCAATTTAACAAAAGTAATAAAATAAGTAAGTAAGTAGCCTTTATTCGCATCTGACAAACTTGAGCTTAGGCAATACATTGCATAAAACGAATACATGTTTAAACAAAAAATAAGCTACGACATTTAACAGCAGATTATGGTCACTCAGGCACAGCTAAATATAACTGAAAAGGCATCCATTGATTAAACTGTTTTAAAACAAATTTGATTTAAAGATAGGCAGCCCGAAAGGATGTCCTCTCTTGCGGAGTCGATATTTGTCCTCACGAAAAGGTCGCAAGAGTTAACGAATACAATGACCAAAGACCTGTGCTTTCGGGAAATGCTTCTCGTTTGCATCGAGATACTGCTCGTTATCTATATACTGTCGACAAACCAACATTTGCGGCACCAGGATTTCAGTTTTGGGGGGGCTAAACTCACACGAAAAATTTTCCATTTCCAGCCGCCAAAATTTCTGACAAGCTTTTTTAGTCATTTGGTCAAAATTTCAGAAAAATATTCCATTTTTCAGCCGCAAAAATCTGACCTCTTTTTAAGTCTTTCGGCCGAAATCTCCTGCATATGGTTTTCAGTTTTTAGGGTGGCTGAGCAAGGAAATTTTCATTTTTACATGAAACAAAATGGATGGCCTTTTTTGGGGGGGTGGCTTAGCCCCCTAGCGCTGCTAATGCAAACGAACCTTTTCTTGAGAATGATCTGGAAGATGGCGTGCGACCGTGACGAATGTACGTTTGCCGACGTAACGCCAGACGTGCGTTCGCTGTTGCCGTGCTGGATGAGTCGGAAAACGTCCTCAACGCTTCGGATCTCTTCCTCCTTCAGACCAACGATCTGGACCTGCTGCTTCGCATCCTCAAGCACACGCAGCTTCAGCTTATGGTTCAGCAAATCAAACACCTGTCAATCAAATAGTAAACACACCTCCTGTCAATCAACCGCAAATTGTAAACGCCTGTCAATCAAATAGTAAACACACCTCCTGTCAATCAAAAACAAAGAGTAAACACCTGTCAATCAAATAGAAAACACACCTCCTGTCAATCAAAAACAAAGAGTAAACACCTGTCAATCAAATAGAAAACACACCTCCTGTCAATCAACCGCAAAGAGTAAACACCTGTCAATCAAATAGCAAACACATCAACTGTCAATCATCCATTCATTCAAGAATTTCTATAGCACCTCTTCAAGAGGACTATTCAGAAGTGCTCCAACTCCAGCATGACAAAAAAGCACAGTTTTGAATCAAATAAAAAATGCTTGAACAGTGAGAGACCCAGGAAGCACCAAAGAAAAGACTCGATTCTGCGAAATTGCAGCTCATGCAGAAGTTCAGTACATATAGCAAACACACCACCAATCAATCACAATTTATCGCAAAAGCCTTTTGCCAATCAACCATCCGGCCAATCAATCACAAATCGTAAACAAACCTCCCGCAAATCAATCATAGAAACGAAGACAATTAAACTGTCATTCAGTCATGGAATGAAAAACAATTCCTGCTAATCAATCTAAAATTAAAGTAACATTTAAACCAGAATAAAAGCATGTTAATCCATTCAAAGAACAACAAAAATATTGCACCTGCTGGTCAGAGAACAAACAGCGGCCAAAAAATAAATCAATCAACCAAAACACCTTTTCATCAATCAATTCATCAATGCATCAAAGCATTCATTGATTTTAAAAAGATACATTTCAGTTAGAGGCGATCATCAAATAACTAATCGTCGTGAGATTGTCTTTTCAGAGCTCAACTTAACTGAGAGCAGAAACCCGGATGTCAAAAAAGAAAGAAAACTCTCGCAAACTCACCTTACCACTGTAGATTTCAAAGAAAACTCTCGCAAACTCACCTTACCACTGTAGATTTCAAAGAAAACTCTCGCAAACTCACCTTACCACTGTAGATTTCAAAGAAAACTCTCGCAAACTCACCTTACCACTGTAGATTTCAAAGAAAACTCTCGCAAACTCACCTTACCACTGTAGATTTCAAAGAAAACTCTCGAAAACTCACCTTACCACTGTAGATTTCAAAGAAAACTCTCGCAAACTCACCTTACCACTGTAGATTTCAAAGAAAACTCTCGCAAACTCACCTTACCACTGTAGATTTCAAAGAAAACTCTCGCAAACTCACCTTACCACTGTAGATTTCAAAGAAAACTCTCGCAAACTCACCTTACCACTGTAGATTTCAAAGAAAACTCTCGCAAACTCACCTTACCACTGTAGATTTCAAAGAAAACTCTCGCAAACTCACCTTACCGCTGTAGATTTCAAAGAAAACTCTCGCAAACTCACCTTACCACTGTAGATTTCAAAGAAGCTGGCAAAGACGGACAAGTCGTGTTTCTTGTACTTCGTGTTAAGCAACCGGAAAACATCGCGAGCTGAACAAGTTTTTAAAGAGAAAACAACAACAGCTCTTCAATAGCAAAGTTATAAGAAAGACAAAAGCATAAAATCGTATTGTATGGTCATTTATAAGCGCTTCTTTCAGCAAAATCCTTACAGAAGCGCTCCTAGTGCGATCGACCCCAAGAGAAAATGCAGATTTTGAGGCAAGAGAAAGATGAGGAAAGACTATTGATAGAGAAAGATGGAGCCAGTTGATGGTGGACTTCAGGCAATTCCGTACAGAGGAACCTATGTGCAGGCAAAGCATCTGGATTGAGCCACGTCAGTCCTGACGCAAGGAACAAAGATATGAAGCCAACCAGAGGAATTGACAACCTCATGCACATTATGTCATACACCGTTTCATCCAATCTATACCAAAAATAACCTAACAAAGCAACATCCTTCATCGAATTCATTCTAATCATATAGCAAAAACCAATCTTATCAAATCTCACTTTAACCCAAACACTAATCCAGTGACTTGCAAAATCTTACCTACTCTATCAAAATTAACAATCAATTTCAACAACAACAACAACTAACAACATAAAATCATTGATCATCAAATTCAAAAACATATTGAATGTAATCGAAATAAATCTAGCAACGTCAATAATCCCAATTTACTTGCCAAGCACTTTCCTCAATTTACTTTTGTGACAAATGTCCGTGACCTGGGTGTTACTATTGACAATACTCTTTCCTTCTCTACACATATTTCTAATATTTCTCGGTCCAGTTTCTATCATCTGCGACGTTTAGGTGCCATTAGGCAATCTGTCTCTTCATCGATTTTTTCTTCTATGGTCCATGCCTTCATCTGTTCCCGCATTGACTATTGTAACTCGTTACTCATTGGCCTACCTAAACTCCGCCTGGCTCCTCTTCAATCGGTACTTAATGCATCTGCACGTTTGATTGCCCGCCTTCCTCGTTTCTCTCACATTTCGACTTTCATGACTGAGCACCTTCACTGGCTTCCTTTGACTGCCCGGATTCAATATAAAATTCTTTTTCTTACCTATAAGATGTTTTTGGGTCTAGCACCTCGCTACCTTTGTGATCTTGTTAGGAAGCCTTTCTCTGCTACCGTTGGACGTCCTCTCCGCTCTTTAGACCGTCACGATCTTCGTGTACCACGATCTCGGACTGCCACAGCCCAACATCGCGCCTTTGCCTCTGTCTGCCCTTTACTGTGGAATGGTGTTCCTCCTATTATTCGTTTCCAGATTCTATCTGGAGGCTTTACTTTTTCTGCCCGTTGTCTTAAGACTTTTCTTTTTCCAGGAGTTCTTCGCACTGGGAGCGCCTCTGATTAGGTTGTACTGTGAGAGGCGCTTTATAAATCCCAAAATAGAATAGAATAGAATCCAGCCTGAGCAAGACTTGTTGCTGTTTACCGACATTAGAGCTGTCATATCAAAGATGATTAGTGTCACCCTCCTAGTTTTATCGAGGCTTGGGACTGACAACACAGACCTTCAAGTCTCTCTCTGTCTCAGGCAACTCTGCCTGTATGATCAGTGGCGGAGCTGCCTGAGACAGAGTGAGACTCGAAGGTCTATAACCGTAAGACAGGATCCCGTTCGTACCTGCCAAGGCGTAGATGCCCTTAGCGCAGTCCTGTTGACCTTTGCTTGAGAAGTCTCCACCCATCGTCTGCAAAAAAAACAGATTCTGATCTTACAACCACATATCAACAGACTGGAGGACAATATCTGATCCTCAAAAAACTACAGCATCTATAAAAAGTTCTCCAAAAAGACAGAACTTCTCAATATATTAACGAGGAAAGAACAAAACTCATTGTAAGCAGTCAGACAAACAAAGAGACTAGGCTATTCACAAGTAATATAGCCACAAAAGAAATTTTTTTATTGATAATCACCAAGAAGAAAACAACCTTACAGAGTCGATAGAGACAGGCTGATAAAAATGGGTTGATAAAGACGGCTGATAAAAATGCGTTGAAAAAACCGAGTTGATAAAGACAGGCTGATAACAGCAGGCTGATAAAAATGCGTTGAAAAAACCGAGTTGATAAAGACAGGCTGATAACAGCAGGCTGATAAAGATGGGTTGATAAAAACAGGTTGATAAAGACGGGCTGATAATGGAAGGCTGATAAAGACAGGCTGATAAAGATGAGTAGATAAAGACAGGCTGATAAAGACAGGCTGATAAAGACAGGCTGATAAAGATGAGTAGATAAAAACAGACTGATAAAGATGAGCTGATAAAGACAGGTTGAAAAACACTGACGTGTGTTTTTCCACTTCCCGTCTGTCCGTACGCAAAGCAGGTTGCCATTCCTCGTTCAAATATACACTCAACCAACGGCTTGGCAGTGTACCTGTACAAAAACGATAACCACAACAATCAGAACCACAGTGGCACCAACAATTGTTTATTAACAATTATCTCCGTGTGCAGTAACAATGTCTGATAAAAAAAATAGACATCAATTAAGAACGCACAATAATATGAAGCCACAACAAAAAGGACATTTTTTAAAGATGCTCCCCGATTCAATGCATCCCAGATCGCATGATCGAGTTATTCCACAGGTCGACAACTCAATGCAGAAAGTTTTGTAATAAGAATAAATTATAACGCTCAATTTTATGTAAACCAAAACGTGGTCGTGCAATTGCATAAATAAAGAATAGATCGACTTATTTACTTATTTACAAATGAAAAGACGCAGAAGACCATTCAAACAAGACAGACATGAGCGCAGGCTGCAAATAGGGGCGAGCACATTTCTCTGCACCACAGAAAGCAATAATAATGAAAATAAAACTATTTGTATCGCCATAGTTGGACTGGGAGTGCCTCTGAGTGGACTTCCTGAAGGGCGCTATATCAATTCCTGAAACAAATGAATGAATGAATTGCAAAGTGAAACAAAGAGAAATACATATTTAAAAACCTCTACAACTCTGAGAAAAGCCACATTCCTAATTTCTGTCTTTGCATTTTTCAAGTTCTTGCTAAAAAATTTAAACACGACTAACTAACTGACCATTGCGATCGGCCCCCTCCTACAAAATATCTGCAGGTGCCCATGAACAGAGAGAGAGACAGACAGACAGACACAGACAGAGTGAGAAAGAGAGAGACAGAGATAGACAGACAGAGAGAGAGACAGAGTGACAAAGAGAGAGACAGACAAAATAACTTAAGGTGCTGCAAATTATTGCAATGCGAGAAGTAAAAATCGGAATTGCTGAGGAGACGTTGTCGTCGTCATTGTCTTGCCTGTAGACTGTTTCGTTGTTGGTGCCTTCGTCGAAAGCGTAGTCATATCGGAACTGTTGGTTCTCAAGATACCGCGTCAGGTCGACCTTCGTCTTCGGTTCGTGAACCAGAACAAGATCTTTCGTCGGTATCGTTATGACGTCCGTCTCACGGGCAAGCAATTCTGCCGACAACAAAAGACATTGTTTTGAAATCATCAACTCAACATTCAACCATCATTCTTATTATTATTATTATTATTATTATTATTATATACAACCAGTTCTGTCGACAACAAAAGACATTGTTTGAAATCATCAACTCAACATTCAACCATCATTCTTATTATTATTATATATATATACAACCAGTTCTGTCGACAACAAAAGATGAGTGCTTTGAAATCATCAACTCAACATTCAACCATCATCATTATTATTATTATTATTATTATTATTATATACAACCAGTTCTGTCGACAACAAAAGACATTGTTTGAAATCATCAACTCAACATTCAACTATCATCATTACTATATTATTATTATTATTATTATTATTATTATATACAACCAGTTCTGTCGACAACAAAAGATGACGGTGACATTCTGAAATCATCAACTGAACATTCAACTATTATTACTACTATTATTATTTACAACTCTGGCTTTCCATCCAATCGAATAATGTGCCTGGACCGAGTTTTGCGATCTGCAGCATGTCTAATTGGACAATATCCAAAATTTGGTTACATCACCAGCTATACGCTGATGACAATATTTACACTGGCGTCCTATCTGGTGGCGCACATTGAGCACACGATTTCTCTTTTTATGGGTCTGTCACGCTGAGAGTGCTTCTGAATAGCTCTGTGTTGTGAGAAGCACTGTACAAATGCTTTATAAGATTAGATTAGATTAGATTAGGATAGCTGTTCTGGACAGGTTTTCCTTGACAATAATCAACTCAAATTCCAATACAAAACAACGACAACCTAACAACAAAATGTGACTGATAACATTGAGCACATGCAAACAGCGCCCAATTCTCCAGCCTCGTCCATGCTACGGCAAATGCATCATCATCATTAATTATTATTATTATTATTGTTATTATTATTATTGTTATCAACCTTTGTTGTTGAGAGGTCTCTTGCGCACGCAAACACAGATCTGATGGTCGACGATGGGATCCATGTTGTTCAGCGGACAATACTCGATCGTGCTCCGATATTCACTGGAGAGAAAATAAACAACGCGGAAACTGAGAAATATGCAATTCTGATCTCATACAACGTGACTGTCTCAGGGAACGTCTCAATTCTGATTACTCGAAAAGACAAAGGAAAATTTTTGATCGGCAGAACTAGCAGATACTCAAAACATTCAGGTAATTAATAATCAATCATCAATAATTAATTAATAATTAATACAATATTAACCTCGTTTAATTTCAAACTGACCCAACACAGTTATAAATACTACAATACATAGTTGAACAGATGATAACAAGTTATCACAGGAGTTGAATTGAAGTGTACAACAGACAGGACGTTTTTTAACGTGCAGCTGTACACATAATGTGCAGTTCTAAATGGATCTGTGCAGTTGTAAAAGCACTTATTATACAGTTAAAACTAGCAAAAAAGGTCAGTGTCGTCCGATTGGAAGTAATTTACCATGGAGGATGGGAAAGGAAAGTTCTGCAGTTCTGAAAATTCCTTTAAAACAGCCCTGACGACAGACATGCAAGGCGTTCATCATGTTCAACTACTCATTCTACCAACGCCATCTACCGATTGGAAGGTTGAGCCAACTTTTGCAATCGTTGTCCTTCAGCGGACAGGATCTTCAACGCACTTCGCTACGAAAAGAATTCACTGTCTGGCAGCCAGGCAAGGTGTCCATAATCCGTTTTCAAATCCACCGTTCACCCAGCACGACAACTTACCGAATCATTGCTTCGAATTCCCAGTTGGGGATGGTCGTGTCGTACTCCTGCTCCTGCTTCTCCTTCAGCGTCTTGTGAGCCGCACGTCGCTCCTCTCTCCGCTGTTTTATCAACTCCACCTCCTTCACGCAACTCAACTTCTTCCGATTCTGACCTGTCGACACCAGAACAACGGTGAGATGAGACACAGCGAGGCATTCAACTGGGGCTACATAAATTATGCTCATATAAACAACTATTACAGATCATTCCCTAGTAGTTAGTACTGCTCTATCTCATGAAGATCAAGCATACTCATCAATCAATTAATACAATCAATCCAACAATTAATCTAGCAATCAATCAATCTGTAAATCAATCCATAGTATCAATAAAGCCATCCATCAACATTCAACATCAATCAATTCAGCAAGCAACCAATCAATCTAGCAATCAATCAATCACCAAATCAACTGAGCAATCAATCACCACACAAAGATCCTAGTAGTCTGCCAAGAACCACCCTGGTAAAAAACCATCAAGATTACATTAAACTGAGAAGGTACATTAAAAAATTCCCAACACAACTTATATAAAATCCCCAACACAACTAAACATCCAAATTCAGAAATGTTTCAACAGACTAAACTCCACTAAAGCGGTCAGACCAAACTAACTGCAAGGCAAAAATATCCAACGCACTTGCTGTTGCCTTCAGTTGCCTCTCGACCGGCTCGGCCATGTTGGCGACGCCGTTGCTAGGGACAACATTCGTCAGACGATCGTTCTTCGTCGTCGACGGCTGACGAACAAAACTCGCACGAGAACCCTGCTGACCAACAACGCCACCACCGACGACGTTCACTGCACAACACAAAATTAATCAGAAACCGACTTTAAAATGTAAAAATAAATAATAAGGGACTGTCCACACATTGCGTACGCCCCTCAGGGAAGAGGTCATTGGATTAGAGGCTCTGTCCATATATTATTATTATTGACTTTTTATATAGCGCACCTTCAAGGTAATCTACTCAGAAGCGCTCCCAGTCCAACATCGGCTAAATAAGGCAGTTTTTTTATATTACGTACACACAGGGTGGGAGTCACGGGATCGAGGTGATTCGAGTACGGGCGCATATGGGAATGGAGGAGTCTAGGCAAAATGTACACACACAAGATAAATGTCTATTTACGACGTCCACATTACCATATTTATAACTCTGTAAATATTGTCCGATTATAGTCGTTAAAATTAAATTCTGCTCAGATAGAAACAGTAAACGATAACAGTTAAAAAATTTCAGCTAACAAATACGATGTTTAACGACGGTAAATTGTAGCCTACGGTAAAATACACGTTTCATAGATGACTTCAGCTTAAATTATTTGCTGCATTTTCGTAAAGATGCAACGGTTTTCGTTTGTGCGTACCTGAGCTGGTTGGTCCTACAAAAAACACAGAAAAAACATCAATGTAATACTTGTATATTAATCCATTCAATGGACTTATATATAGTGCATTAGCGCTCCTTCCAGAAATCTACTCAGGAGCGCTCCCAGCCTGCCACCAAAAGAAAAAGGACTCGAGAGAATTATGAAACAACGTTTGATTGGTCAGGTGTTATAAATGCAACTTTGAAGGGAGGTCATTCCAGATGGATGGCCCTATAAATGAGAAAGCGCCACATTGCCTGATAGCCAAGCGAGCCCATGGAACTAGGAGTTGCCCGTCATGGCAGAGCAAAGAGCCCAATGTGCTTCCACGTCAGATCCAGAGATCGCATCTAGGTAAGATGGAGTGCAGAAAAGGATGTAACGTGAAACCAGTGCAGCAATACGATACAAGATAAGTTGGGCGACAGGTAATATGCGGTAAGCAAAGTTCTGAGTTTACTGTCAATGTAAAAAATGCATTCTGAATGACCAGCACGGATAATGTAAGGAAAGCTACAGTAAAGTAAGGTCATGTAACATAATGGTTTATTCATTGCACGCACTTCAATCAAATAAATATGGTAACAACTTCTGATCAGTGTTTAATCTAGTCTCCCTGCTTTGGAGGGGGAGAGGGATTCAGATCTCTGGGGCTGGGGTGAGGGGGTTTGGGGTGGGGGTGACAAAGCCATTCAGGTGAACTGCAACTGATCGCTAAGGCGGACAGTGGCGAGGCGATACCCTTTGTCCTGTAAATTTTCTGATGACCACATTTTTTATCTTTGTGTTAAGAATTCGATTAATATACAATTCCTCATTAGTAAATTTGTCTGATCTTTAAATTTATCTGATGACCATTTGTTTACTGTATTGCATTCCTTAATTCGTTCTTTCGCTCGACAACGCTTTCTTAGTGCACAACACTTTCATCATATAATACTAAACCGCTCGTGTAACAGATATTATATAGACATAAATAAATAAGCTCTTAAATTTTCGGAGGGGGGTTACTTCCTTCCTCCCCTCCTAGAGAGATGCCTGGATCAAACACCGTCTTCTGAAGAAACATGGAAGACGCAACTTACGACTAATGACTTTCCGAGACGTTTCCTTTGGTTGTTGCGATTGACGACTCTCAATCAGACTGTTACTCTGTCAACAAAGGAAGCGTAACAAACATCAATAAATAGTCATTACCAATATAAAATATTCACATAATGTTTCAAATAATAATAATAATAAACAGCCAGCTGTAATAAAACTCTCAAACAATTCAAATGATATCAGTAAAAAATAATAGTTAATAATAAAAACTGTCAAACAGTTCTGACTATCCATGCCTCAGAATCACATTTCAGCATGACCTTGCACGATAGAAATAATAATAATAAATCACAAATGGTATTTCAAATGGTATTAATAATAATAACTAACAGGTAGTAATAATAACTAACAGGTATTAATAATAACTAATCGGTATTAATAATAACTAAGAGGTATTAATAATAACTGGAATGTTTCAAATAGTATAAAATTAATTAATTGATGACAGGCAACAGGTATTTAATGAGTAATTTACACTTACAATTAAGACAACAATAACAGACATACTCCATCAGCAAATAACAAATTTTTCGAAATAACAAATTGTTTGCAAATAAAATATATTTGTAAATAACAAATGTTTTCAAATAACAAATTTATATGTAAGCAAAAAAGATAGTAAATAACAAATGCTAAATAACCAATGTTTACAAATAAAAAATGTTTACAAGTAACAAATGTTTGAAAACAACAGATACGAATAACCAACGAGAAATGGTCATAAATAACAAATGTTTGTAATAACCGAAGTTTGCAAATAACAATTGTTTGCAAATAACAAACGTTTCCAACTAACAAGTGTTTATAAATAAAAAAAACGCTTGTAATATTAAATCAACACAGTACTAACCAATCAACAGCAAACAACATACCGGTACATAACAACATAATTTATCAACACCAAAAATAAAACCAAACGTCGCGACAATTACAATATTAAGTCATATAGTAAATAATTACAACTTCTTGGTAATCATGTACTTTGGTTCTCGGTGGTGCTTGTTTCTTCGCCTGGTTGCTGCTGCTGCTGTAGCCAGCAAACTTCTGTGGAGGAGGAACATCGTAGACCGCTTCCTCTTCCTCCGAATCGACCGACATCGCTTCCTCGTTTTCATCCTTTCATCCAACAAAACAAAACACAAACTATATACTGAACCGCGTATTATCAAGTATGGGCCGTTCGGGTGTGTCAGCTTATCTATCCCCGATGCAGAATGTTCAGTTAAAGGTTCACATGAATTCCAAGTGCCTGTCCATTATGACTGTCTAAAAGTCAAACACCAAGATCATATAATATGACAATTGAGCACTTTAACCTTGACCTTTTCACACATTTTTTAAGGAGACAAAAACTCATGTTTCTAGACATGTATTGTATTGTATAAGTGTCTTGAAAATCCTCAGAAGAAATCAAAACGGAATCTGATTTGTTTTCTATAATTATTTTGTCTACAATCAGGCACAAACTTCAAGCTGAACATTACGAGCAGTTCCATAATGCTCACTCCATTCGAGCGAACTCCTCATTCCACGAGCATTCAGTCTGCTCCTCCTAGAGAGCACCGTGCTTTCTCTGTTATTGACTGCATGGTATGGAATGGATTCCCACCATCTATTCACCTCATGTCTAGGGTTTGCTCAGATACATTCTAAAACAGATCTAAAACTATCCTTTTCACGCGATGAGATTGGGTCTGCATCACTCCTGAGCAGCAACCTTCAAAGAGTGCTATATAAATCGCAATAATGAATGAATGAATGAACGAATGAATCCAAATTGCAGAAAACATGGACATTGAAGTTTGCACGCAATCACAGACGTGGACATAGAATTCATTGGATTAGATTCGATCAGATTAGATTACCTGATATTGTTCCTCTTCCAGCTGTGCGGGGCGCAGCTCAGGGTTCAGCTGGAAGATCGTCTCCAGCTCCAGCTGGAAGAAAAAACAAAAAGTGACCATCTCCAATGTTAACCTGATAATGGATTCGGTTAACAATAACAATAATAACAATAGCAAAACCATAAACAACAACAATAATACATAATATCCACTTTTTTAATTTAAAATCGACACACCACAGTTTAGCATGAATGGATGGTCACAAGTTATTACAGGAGTCGAAATTAACTGTTTGACAGTCGTGAAAGGCGACTCACCAGACATCAATTCCACAATATCATCCCTAAGTACCTGAGGGATGAATGCAGTACCTCATGGAAACATCTAAATAACGATCTGCTAAAACAGCTCTGCTCCTAGAAACCACGTCTCTGCAGGGCTTAGCACCTAAATACTTATGTATGTATTTACGTGCACTTGTAAAAGCGCCCTTCCACTTTCTACGCAGAAGCGCACCCGACTACAGCGCGGACACTGAATCGGAGTTTCACGCTGAAGTGCCGAGCAATTGCGAGTGAAGGACTTGCTCAAGGTCCCTACATGACAGCTTGAGGTGGATTCGAACCTTCAACCATGCGGCTGCACAGCAACGAACCACCGTGCCCACATCAAGTTACGAACCTCCTTTCCTTTTGTTTCCCCTCGTTCGTACCATTCCACCGTCAGACTCCGGTTGTCCAGATCGATTCCGCTAACAACGGCCGAGTGTATCCGCCCTAAAAAACAACAAAAGCTTTTACGATTTTTTCCACAACTAAAAGACAAGATGGCAAAGTTTTAACGTGATAAAAATGTCTTTTTGGCCACATTTTGTGTGGGCAGTACATAACAAATGAGCTGTCGCATTGCATTACAACATGTTCCAAGAAAACAGAGAGGGAATACAGTTTAGTGAGATTAAAGCTGACAATGTTCATGGCTGAACTGAAACTTATTCCATCAGACATGGTTAGATGGGGTAATCCCAAATGACATTGAAATAATCATCTTTGAGAAACCCGACAAATAAATCGGCATTGCACCAATGCCAGAAATGCGCTGGCCAGAACATTGCATCTATCAGGTGCAATTGTAGAAATTAAACACGCCCTATTCTGCATCATCAATATTGCACCATTTTAAAGAGGCAGATGCCTCTGATCGTCCTATTTGTCAGCAATATAGCCATCCCATATTGTATGCATCATACATCAGGACGTTGTTTACAAGTAACTGGTCAAGCAATACGGCAGTCTCATCTACTAAGAAACCCAGGGGTTTCGCCCTAACCCATAGAACGGTAAACGTGTATTTTAGCGCCGTAAATTATTCGCTCATTCCAGCATTTTTATTTTTAATTTATCCAACTTCTAGTTTGGCAAAGATTCCTTCTCATCGATCCGGCTTCTGCTTAGGCAAGAATTCATTTCATCAATCCCGCTTCTATTTAGGTAGCAAATATTTTTCATTAATACAACTTCTATTTAATTAAAAAAAATAATTTTTTATCAGTCCAGCTTCGATTTCAGCCAGATTTTTTCATAAATACCACTTCTATTTAAATAAAAAATAATTTAATTGATTTAACTACCATTTAGCAAAAATTCTTGTCGTCAATCCAACTTGCATTTGACCAACGCTGAAACTCATGCAACTATGAATAATTTACGACGCTAAAATACACGTTTACCAATAAAACCTCATTTCGTGTTCTTCAGATAATATCAATTGCTAGTTCGCGAGAAAGGAAGCCAGTCTCAACACCTTGTGAAACAAAATCTCTTCGCATCATATATACATACCACTCAAACTAATGCTAAAACACCCAACAAATTTCCATCTGAATGTGAATATGAATTACAGTCTGACAGTTATATGCCCAGGCGACACAGTGCCCAAATACCACCCGGCCAAACGTTTCTATTTTTAACCCTAGACAGTTGATTCACACATACCTCCCCAACAAAAATTATTCAATTAGCGATTTTTCCTACCATCTGTGCGCTGAATGTCAACATTTGCGCCAACTTTCAGTAAACCTACTTCCATTCTTGTTTCTAGTAACTTAATTTCTTAAAACCCTGCTAAATAAAGGTAAATCATTTTAAATTAATTTAAATTTTTGGTAACAATCGTGTTCGGACCAAAACCGGAAGTAGCCTCTGTTTATCCGCCTTATCGGTTGCAAGCTTCGTTCTATAGCGCAACGATTGTGCAAATTTATTATTATTACTATTAATTCTCTAATCGTTATAATAATAATGTAATTTTTGCCATGAGGTACTTAATGCCCCAAGTTCCTAAAAATAAATCAATTGTCTATGAACTCCTCAAATTTATCATTTCCCTCAGCCCACGCAGATATATTGTAATTCAATGAGTAATTTCTATAGCGCTGCTCGCAGCGGTGGCCATTCAGTAGCTATCCAAGTGCAAGAACCCTAAGAGACCTTGCACAGAGTATAGGGAAGGCATTCCATAAGGACGGTCCAATGATGGTAAAGGATCAAGTTTCATCAATAGTAGTCCCAGCTCGTGGAATAAACAAGTCAGATCAATCCAGAGAACGGAGAGGTTGATGAGAAAATGTAGAAAGAGACCGTTTGAAATCCCCGAGACATTTCGGTGCAAGACCAAGTTTGGATGCAGATAGAGAGAGATGTGATATATATATATATATATATATATATATATATATATATATATATATATATATATATATATATATATAGTGAGAAAATCAGTGCATATAGTGCTGGTTGACCATAGATGATGATAATATGAGAGTATTTATACATTTATTCATTTGACCATTAACCTCAACATCAGTGTGGTTCTCCTTACAGAACTTTTTAGTCATGTAATAGTTTTAGTAACAGTTAGTAGGCTGGTATTGTTAGTTGTACCACACTGTTACCTTTAATCGAGTATAAATCGTACTTGAATAGCCTAGAGCATAACATTTTTACAGGCACTTGTAGAGATAGATCCTGTTATGCAGTGGTTAAAGTGGTTTGGGCAGGGCTGTTAACAATACTGGGGAAAAGTATTGGCAATACCAATACCAATACTTACTAATAAAAGTATTGGCAATACCAATACCAATACTATTTCTTAAAAGTATTGCAATACCAATACCAATACTTTTACCAATACTTTTCGATAAGTTTTAAAGTTTAATGACTAAAAAAGCACATGCCATTGCCCGTTAAACAATAATTATACTCATTGGTATGATATGCAATTCGTTTGATTATGTAAATGGTATGCTATGTAATTGGTATTATAATGGCACAATAAATAAAGGACACGTTTCCGATCATTTGACTATTTATAGATCTCGATTTCCGTCCATTCCGGTCAAAGATCACAGATCGGTGAGATCGCACCAAAGAGTCACTTATTCAAGCGGATGAGAAACCATATAAATTATTGTCAAAAAAGTATTGGTATCGAATATCGCTGACAGGCTAAAAAAAGTATCGGCGATACGCATGCGATACCAACAAAATTAAACTATCGCGATACTCGCCGCGATACTGAAAAAAGTATCGGCGATACCAAGTATTGCGATACTTTATCGCGATATTAACAGCCCTGGGTTTGGGTGAGCAGTGGGAACGCTGAATGTGAGCAGTGGGAACGCTGATGAAGAATTAACCTACATTGAAATGCATGTGTTTTAGAGTTCCATCATGATAAGCAGTGGGAACGCAAGCCAAGAATTTCGAGAGCAGTGGGAACGCCGTTCCCACCCACTTTAAACCCTGCTGTTATGACATATGGTGCTGTTCAAAGCCGTCAGGAAAACGAACTTCATGTCCTCCGTAACCTCTTCACTGCAGCAAGATCTAGGCTATTATAAAACTTAAGACAAAGGGCTCACATTTTCACCCGCCCCAATAAAAACTCATGAACTTTATCTCAAGAACATTATTTTTAAACATGTATACTGACTGGATTATGGACGGATCCAGATTTGATGACGGCCTATGACAACAGAGGCCATTGACTCGGAAAAAGTTTGTTTGTCATAATACGTACAGCACTTCAATTAACTGTTATCCACTAAATCAGTAATGTTGTACAACTGGATCATACCACATAATAAACATACCGTGAATTAATTACTTAAAACAGCAGTGGACTGCGTTTTTGAGGTGTCCAAGGAACCTTGCATTTATTACAGCATTTAACGACTTCTTGTGACTGCAATGACCGTTCACAACAACCTTGGACTAATTGTATCCGTTCTGTTTTTTATGACTTAACTATTTAAACATATAACATTGGTTGATTTAATTTTAAAGGTGTCTAAGGAGTCTTGCTTTAACCAGCATTTGATTTAACTAATATAATGTAATAGAATTTTTAATTTCTATAGCGCCGCTCACAGGCGCACTCATCCCAGTGCAATGGACGCTAGAGAAAAAAGTCATAAGAAGATAGAGAGAGAGATGCAGATCATGATCCAGAAAGTAGAGTCCCACATAGAGTGGAGGGAATTCCATAAGGTGGGCATTCCAATGACGGTAGAGAATCGAGATTGAGCAATAGTGGTCGCAGTAGCGGCGCTGGGGAGGGGCTAGGCCCCCCTAAAAAGGCGATCCGTTTTTTTCCACACGTAAAACAATATGTGCACGATTAACCCCCTTTATTCCCCCCCCAAAAAAAAATCGCAAAGGTATGCACAAGGGTTTGCCAGACAGATTGGCGATGAATCCTGAGATTAATATTATTATTATTAAATAAATTTGTAATGTGCGCAAGGTCACACCGAAATGTGAATCTGAGGCTAGGAAATTACAGATTACAACCAAATGACTAAAAAAAAAGGTCGTCAGAAATTTTGCCGGCTGAAATTGAAATTTTTTTGAGATTTTGGCCGACTAAAAAAAGGTCGTCAGAAATTTTGGCGATTGAAAACGGAAAATTTATTCAGCAACCCAAAACAGAAATCCTGGCGACGCCACTGAGTGGTCCTAGCTTGTGGAGCAGAGAAGTCAGACCTATCCAGAGAACAGAGAGATCGACGAGAAGATTCAGAAAGATAAAGAATGAGATTGCCAAGATATTTTGGCGCATGATCCATTTCGGAATTGAGCAACATAGCAGGGACTTTATATCAGATGTGGGCAGAGAGAGAGAGAGAGAGAGAGAGAGAGAGAGAGAGAGAGAGAGAGAGAGAGAGAGAGAGAGAGGAAGCCAGTGTAGTTGGCTAACCATAAACGATGATACACGAGAGTACTTATACATTTTTTTATTCAACTATTAACCTCAGGATTAACGTGATTCTCCTTACAGAATATCTAGTCAATTCATTTAGTTTTAATAAACATAACATCCGGACACTGCGAATCATAACAGCACAAATTTTATGATCATTCGCAGACAACAATTAGAATTTCTCTTTAAAATAGTCGGACACGTATACAGAAAAGCTTACAGTTCAAACAACATTTCACACACAGTGCACAACGAAATCTGATTAGTAAAACAATTTAAATTAAGAGGGGAATGGTTTAAGCCTTTAATGACAGGAAAGTTCTGAAAGCACACATTCGTTAAAAAAATCACCCTCACTGCATCCTGGTGACAAATGACAATGAGTGAATAAGACAAAGATATGATGATTGCTTAAAGTACTTAACATATTTATTTATTTATTTCAGAAATTTATATAGCGCCTCTTCAAGTTAGGCTACTCAGAAGCGCTCCCGGCCCAGCCACGGCTAAATAAAACAGTTTTTAGGTTCTTAAGGAACAGAGCGGAGTGACCTTTGGGAATTAAGCGCAGTGTAACAGGGAGACCATTCCAAGCTGTAGGACCTGCAACAGAGAATGAACGACGCTGTCGGATAGCAGTCCGTGAGCGGGGAACCAGAAGCTCAGCGTGGTTCGCCGATCGAAGGGTCGATCGACGCTGAACTCCCAAGGTACCATAAAAGTAATCACCGATTCCCCAACCAACTGAATAATGAGTAAGTAATCAAAAGATATGACAATTAAGAGTACTACGCATACCAAAAATAATCATCCATTCTGTCTGAATCCTGCTAATAAATGAGTACCATACGTATTCCAAAGATATGACCGCTAAAAGCACTTTGCATACTACAAAAATAATCCTTCTTTTGCATACTTATGAGTAATTAATCCATGCAACCACAATCACACACTACTGCAATAGTTCTCGGTTACAGGTAGCCGGGCCAGTAGCGCCTCCAAGGTAGCAGTACCTTCAAGGGTTGCCAAATGAATCAAGTTAAAAGTTGCTGATTAAAATTACTTAACAACAATAAATGTTCTGATTTGTAATGAATTAAAGAACTAAAGTCCTAACATGAGTCGCATGTGTGTGAAATGGTAAGTTAAAAAAATTTGAAAGGAAATATAGAAATTGCATTCCTGTACGTCTTACCTCCCAGAAGTATACACATTTCTAATTTAAATCATAATTAATAAAAAACAGAATGAAGCACACAATTCAACACAAGCTAAATGTACATGGTAAAAAACGTTACTAGACAATGACATTGACCCCAGTGAAAGACAACAGTTATCACTGGGGATCTCATTAACCAAAACTTACAAAAGCATTGATGCAAACCGTTTGCACGACAAAACGTCACACAGCTCAAAGCCTTCGTTAAAAGTCTGCAACATCCGATTAAATATTAAATAAGCTCATAACAAAATTAGATTCTAAACTAGACAAAAAAGTCTGAGAACATGATACAGACACCAAAGACACTTTGATTCATCCATTCCATCTTTATCCACATCGTTTGAGTCATTTGCGCCGGAAGTTGCGCGTCGTCACAATTCTAGATGCCTCACGTAAAATGATCAGTTATTTCAAAAGCCTTGAAGTCAGACCTTTTCGAAAGAACAAACAAAATGACTTTTTTACATGCAAGAGAAACTTATAAGTGCACCATTGTCGAGTGATATATAGTTAAATAAATCATCGCATCTAGCACCTACAGCATTTCATAAAAACTGTGCGACGCAAAGCATTTTCAAACACACGCAAAAAACAGCTCTTTAACTAGCGATGGAAGCATCCCAGTTACAACCAATGCTTCTGCAACTCTGTAAACTAAAGCCCCAGCAAACATGTTCATCATGCATAGCTTTCTTTTCTAAACTTGAACACAACTCATTTAACAAACGAGGTTAAAAGTGGGTGGGAACAGCATCCCGATTGCTCTGTGCAACCGTGCATGTGAAACCCTTGAAGCACATGCGTTCCAATAAAACTCTTCTTCACAATCCCTCTGCTCAACCATTTGGCATTTCCACTGTTCACCCAAACCACTTTAACCATTTTTAACCATGGCAGGCACAGCATTCACTCACTGAAGTCATAGGCGCAACCACCCTATGGGACCCACGGGACGCGTCCCCCCAACTTTTGAGTGGTCCCATTGACTTTATCATTATGGTCCCCCCCAACTTTTAGGACGTGATTCATTTGGTCCCCCCAACTTTTAGGACGTGATTGCACCTATGACTGAAGTGACTTCATGTAAAAAAATTACCCCAAAAGATCACTCAAATTAACCAGTCCAGATTTTCTACACGCCCTCATCATATAATTTTAGTCCACACCCCTCTAAGTGTGAGAGTATAGCACCAGTGCACAGCACTGCACACCGTACAACCTAAGAAGCCTAACTTTAAAACCTGAACAATTATGACTCGGCACAAAGCCTGAAAGATGTGTTGACAATGTCTAGAACAACCTCGGCCATACATCAGTTTTTCATTTTGTGATTCCCAACTTATACAATTTTATCATATAAAACCACCTTTTCACTTTATAATCACAACTTTAAAAATAAATGTCAGTGCTTTACGAATTTTTACATCACGCTTTTGTGGAGTGGTTTTGGATAATGGTAACATTCTGGCACAACGAGCAGAGGATCAGCACAGACACGGAATCACTTCCCAAGCCACCCTCCCAAAGGTCAACTCTTTTCATGCACCAAGAGGAGCTGGTAATAAGAGCAGTGGGATATGATGTGCACCTTGCACAGCTGCTAAACCATTAAATATGATTCCTGTAATAACCAGTGATAGTTCATACTATAACTTGCAATCATACTACACTAAATGTCTAAGATTATTTGTGCAATCGTGGTCTAAAGCCGACTGTGCAGACATCCTGCTTACTACATCCCATGCAATTACCTAGCCAAATAAACAGCAACTTTAAAGAGAAGTGCCGAAGATAAATGCCACACACGACCTGAGTGACCATCACCAGCTGTCACCTTGAGTAAATAAATTTCTCTGGAGCATCATCAATTAAGAGGAAGAAGCGCCTCTCGTGAGTTTTGATCAAAAGGCTCTATATAAATTTGAAAAATAAAAATTACACTCCGAAGACACACAGGCAACTTACACGCCCGACTGTGAACCAACAAACCAATCCATGGATCATATCCAGAAAAACAATCCAATCATTTAAAAATAGTTTTAACTTTTGCATCGTGGTGTTGCATTGTGGTTTGCATGCTGTTCATTTGCAACACGATGTCAACAAATTTTACGCCACTACTAGTATTAATCTTCATAAGTCTGCATCCTATCTAAGACAGGAACGATGAAAAAGCCACTTTGGTAGACAGAGTTGTCGTCGTTTCAAAAGAAAACGTATCGTCCCCCCTTCCGAATTCCTTTCCTTCCTAATCTGGTAACCTAGAAAGAAAATCATCAGAGATACATTTGAAGCTACATCTATAGTAACACTTCAGATGCAAACAGCCAGGGTCTACTATCTTGAATCGTATCCAATCAATCAATCAATCAATCAATCAATCAACTAATCAATCAATAAATCAATCAATCAATATTTGTTAATCCAAGCTATCAGTCTATCAAGCAATTCTCATGTTTGTAGAGACGCAATAGTTAAGGGTATGTGCTGTTACGGCGCCATAGACATTGTCATCATCATTATCATTAATATTATTCAAACTATTATCGCAATTGCAGCTATAAAGGCATGTGTGGTAATTAAAATAGTTAAATTCTACACCTGTAATAACTTGCAATCATTCGTTCACACTATGAATGATTGCAATCACACTGTGTTTGTCAGTTAGAAATTAAACAAAGATTATTATTATTATTAACTTGTCACAAACAGAAATGTTCAATGTCACATTCAAAGTCCAGCCGCTTATAATTACCAGGCCACTGGTGAAAACAAAGAGATGGCAGCAAAGAACCCATGATATAATAATAGCAATCATCTTTGGGTGGGAGCAAGGAGCGTAAAGTTACACGATCTAGAGCAGGATGTGCAATGTGACCTGATGAACTTCCGTGTCTTGGCATAATTATAGTCCAGGCAATTTACAGTCTGACCTGGGCAAAATTGCTTCAGAGGCTTTCTAAACGGTTTCCTGCTCAGAATCTTTTGCTAAGTAGCAAATCCAAAATTCGCCAAAATCTATCACGGGGTCACCCCCAAAATGAGTTTTAAAATATAAATGGTTTTTCACGCTTTTCACATTGAATATCGGTTTGCTGACGACTTCATTACGCTAGAAAGTGATGTTTTCAAGAATAATGTGTATAACTTCATTGACATTGTCACACTCAGAACTTTGACAAGTACACTTGTATACTCTTGGCAGACTCGAGGGGTGGGGGATGCAGGAATCTCTTAATCTCCAAACTTCTAGAGCGCCACTCGAAAGCCAAGGGAGGGGCACCGGCTTATTCAGGAGCGCTGCATTGAGTCAAAAAGGGTTGCCCGTAAGAGTAGTCCATGGGAGGTCCGAGTCCGGTTGCCAGAGGATCAGAGGGCGGAAGAACTATGGTACTAAGGCGGGTGTCATCTGGGTAGGAAAATAAGAGGTGGAGGATCAGATGAGACAGGTAAGAGTTCTTGAAGAGGTGTGACTTCAATTTCGAATGGAAAGCCCGAGGTGTGATGGATAGAGGATGAAGGCGATGGTGAGTGGACCCAAAAATGAGCGGGATATACCAGAGTTCTGTTGCAAAGTAGCAAACAGCACAAACTAATGAAACTCCGTTCAGATGCAAATCTATTCTGTTCTGATTGTTGTAAAAACTCAAATATTGAAGCGGCTGGAAGAAAGGTATTGCTTTCATTGTATGGCTGCAAACACTG
Source organism: Lumbricus terrestris (assembly GCA_949752735.1). NCBI lineage: Eukaryota > Metazoa > Annelida > Clitellata > Crassiclitellata > Lumbricidae > Lumbricus > Lumbricus terrestris. The sequence goes on from OX457045.1 coordinate 3,681,468, forward strand.
GAAGCCACTAACTCACTACGTCATCGAACGTTAACTGAAAAGGTAGCTGCAGTTAACTCTTTCTTTACCCACAAGCGTTTGCCACCTACCAAATCGTCTACAAAGTACGGCAGTTTTCGCATGTACCTTTAAATAGGAATTTGGAAGACTACGAAAGAAAGCATTGATGCAGAAGCATAGGGTTGGAGTGTAGACTAAATAATAATAATAAATCATATTATATACTTACAATCGGTAACATGCCAGCATCACCAGATCTTCTACTCAACATGAACTGCAGTTTCTGCAAGACGAAATGTTCTACTTATGATATGAATGCAAACGTAATGGATGTAGAAACTCAATGATCTTTTATTTTGTATTACATCATTGAAACATAATAAATGGTCATTTCATATTTTGCTTAGAACATCGTGGGGTACGTGCCCCAACTACCCACCCCCCCCCCCCCCCCCAAGAATCTACTGAGAGTATAATATACGGCAAATATACTTATCAATGTTCTGAGTGTGACAACCAAAAAAGTTATACACATTATTCTTGAAGGCATCACTTTCTAGCACATTGAAGTCGCCAGCAGACAGATATTCAGTGCAAAAAAACATGAAAAACCATTATATTTTGAAACCCATTTTGGGGGTAACCCCATTGTCAGATTCTGGATATGTTACTCAGCAAAAGATTCTGAGCAGGAAACCATTTTTAAAGCTTCTGAAGCAATTTTGTCCAGGTTGACAGCATATTTGAGCCAGATTGCCTGGACGAATAAGCAAGCACTGGGCAGGGAATTCCCATTATCCTTCTGAGACAGCTGTGCTGGAATGAATCAAAGGAATCATGTGCAATTACTCCATGGTTTTTCTTTGTCCTTATTCCGCAAGGATTTGAAAACCATTCTCTCTGTGGTTTGTTGCTGTCAGGCAAGGAGTGAAACTGAGGAGTTTCTCTTGAAGTGGTGCCATATAAATTCATGATTACTACATTACGTTAAATGAAATTACAGCAGTGCCATGAATAAAGGCGGAACAGATCACATAAACACTGACCCAAATTCCTTTTCGAATTGCGAAACCTTCTCCTTTGCAACCCGAATTTTCGAGTCGATTTTACTGAAGTAGTTGTTGAAGTCTACGCTTTCCTCTGATGTAACAACATCGTCGTCAACGATAAGTTTCACGTCCTCTGAGTTGGAACGATCGTAAGAATGCGACCAATTAGCACCTTTGGTGTGGTTTTGCGGCCGATGCGGTAACTGCGGGCAGCTGTTCTGACTGAAATCGGGAGGCAAGTCTTCTGAATTTCTGTTTGTGATCTGCGACGGGATGAGAAGGAACTCACGGAGGAAAAGGCTATCGTTTGTCCAAAGACTGTTGACTCTCTTAATGTGCTCAATCTGTATGGCGTAGCATAAAAAAATAAACAATACTAATTAAATTCATTGTCCTCATTTCTTACGAACTTCATGCATAACAGACCTTTGACCAATATATTATTACTCATATTATTTTAAAGCTAGCAATGATTCTTCAAAGGTATGACATAGACTTGATGACATTTATCCCAGGCAAAGAAAAATTACTGCTATCATTGTTATCATTTGAAGCATTATTATTTTTAAAAAGTCTGTAATACGCACAAACACGCAGCACTTTGACTATAATTATGGCAAGTCTTTATCATGTCAGGGCAGTAACGAAGTTAAATATGTAGATCTGAGGAAACAGTGCTGTAGAATCATGACAGCAAGTCAAACCCGACAATAAATATTGTTACAAGAACAGGAAGTGGTTCTGTGCTTTCGATTTCCTATAATACATTTGAATTTACCGAGACGTCGTATTTTAGCGACAAGCCTTGTAGTGTGTCGCCCGGAACTACGATGTGTTTAATATAACTATCTCTTTTAAACATCGGTTTCGACGAGGTCCCGTATCGAGATTGACCACGGATTTCTTTCCCAAAAGTAACTCGCTCGTTTTCTTCACCAAACAGCGACATATTAAAACGATAACTTTGTAAATTTCAGGTAAAAACACCGCACAAAACAAATCACAAGTTACTCTAGGAGACACTTTCTAGCAGGGATGCCACTCTTGATTAAAAAAATTAGATCCGGGAGAAAAAAGCCTAGAAAAGGCTAGTTCGGAAAATGTTTGAAAAATGCAATGAATTTTCAGGTTTTAAATAATTTCTGACGACTTTTTCAGTCTAGTCTTTGAGTCCAGTTTACTGATGACTTTTTTTTAGTCATTTGCTCTAAAATCAGAAATTTTCCTTAAATCTTTCTTCTTTTTACTGCTGTTTTGTACATTTTCCCAGGTTTTTTTAACGTGCAGTTGTACACAAAATGTGCAGTTTTAAATGGATTTGTGCAGTTGCAGAAGCACTTCTGTCACAAGTTCTGTGCAGTTAAAACTAGCAAAAAAGGCCATTGTCATCCGATTGGAAGTAATTTACCATGGAGGATGGGAAGCGAAAGAAGGGGTTGTGCAGTTATAAAAATTCCTTTAAAACAGCCCTGCATTTTCCCGTGCAAAATGTCTTATATTCGGGAAATGTCAGAAAATCCGACGTTAAAAACCCTAGATCTCGAAAAAAAACTAGAGACCTAGATCAAGCCAAGATCTTATCTTTTTTCTGAGATGCACTGTGAGAGGCGCTTTATAAATTTATAAATACAATACAAAAGCCGAAAATCCTACATCTAGGTGGAAAAAGCTATGAGTGGCATCCCTGTTGTCTAGTCCCATAGCGCATGCGTGCGACCTTAGGTAAGTAAGTAAGAATACTAACTGAATTATTAGGGCACCTTGGGGCATGGAACGATAATTATCATAAATTAATTTAGATGTGAGGAAACGAAGGACAAAGGCTTTTTGGGCAAAAAAGAAGCGGTTTAATCGAGGGAGTCAGGTATCTGCCTGCATGCCCACAAAGAGACAATGTGGCAATCTAAAAAATGAAAACGTTGATACCACAAATATTATTCTGGCTCTTCGTGTGCTTGCATGACCTTTCGATCTTGACAAAGAACTGAACGGAGCCTTTCATCAGTTTTCTTCGAACTTTGACTTTATTTTGACTCAATATAAAAAAAATAAACGGATATTCTTGAGCAGGCCTATTAACCAGATGCTACCCGTATTTTAACGCAGGGCACATTTTGATTATAATATCGATCTGATAAAGACAGTAAAATGTAGAAAAAACACACATATTATCCTTATCCAAAATTCAGCATTAATTTTGCATATTGCATAATCCAATGAGGAAAGATTTTAATTTGAGTAGGCCTAAGCAGATAGGCGCGCAACGGCCTCAGAAGTGAACATCTATGGACGCCGCCATTTTTGAACAGCTGCATTATTTTCTGCTGAATGACGCTTAGAATTTGCGGGTACGGCATTTGTGAGGTCGGGAAAACATCGTGAAAATTGTGATTATTTGCAAAGTAATCCGTGTAGAATGAAATGCAATGATCAAGTTTCTTGTTCAGATTGGAACGTGCGTGGTTTAGAAAATAGAATGCAATGCCCGTTAATTGCGGACCAGACTATAACTTGTTTGCGACACATGTTTTTTTGGTTTGATTGACCCTCCTGGACATTGACCCAATCTAGTACCGATACGGATATTAGTTGTTACACTGCTAGTGTAAATGCACACGTTGTTACATAGCGACCACATGGCTTCATTTTGAGTGAATTTATCAATTTATCCATCACTAGGCCTAATGCAGTGCGTAGGGACCGAGCTAGCCCTAAACTCAAATCGCTCAATTTAATTAATAAGTTGGCTCTGGTAGGTATTTGGGTGATTACAAGTATTCTTTCATGCAACCTCAATGGCATTTTAAAATTGCGACAATTTAAATTTTTCATCAAATTGCTCCATGGATACGTAATAAATGTATGACCTCTGTTTCTTTCTTGCAGTCTAGTTCTGATTGGTTTCATTGTGGGCTACTTTCTTAGCACTGGAATGGATGAAGTGAAGAGAGCTGCTGATGCCAGCCTAGGATCTCACCGTGGTGACACAATCTTTGGAAAGATCGCTAGTGGAGATATTCCAACAAAGTTCATTTACGAAGATGATCAGGTACAGTTAGAGGCACAAAAGTTCATTATTTGTCTTTAATCTGTTGCACTTATTGCAAATACAAGTGCAGTGAAGTCTGTGTATTCTTCGTACCATACTCTTGCTTCCCATATAAAGTGTTGTAACTATGATTGCTGCAACAGAAGTGCTTTGAGTGAGCAGTGGGATCGCCAACTGTGAGCAGTGGGAACGCTGATGAAGTTTTATTGGGAACGCCCATGTTTCAAGGGTTCCATGCATGGCGAGCAGTGGGAACGCAGGCCTAGAAATTTGAGAGCAGTGGGAACGCCGTTCCCACCCACTTTAAACCCTGCGCAACAGATTTAAAAAAACGCTGAACATGATGACTAAGGCAGCATTACTACCTGTAGTAGTAAACTTCTATGTGTTAACATGGTTCAGTTCTGTCTGCATCTTTGCATTGCGTAGTGCTTAACTGGATTTGTTCTACTTTTGCAGGTGGTCGCTTTTCACGACATCAATCCACAAGCTCCAATTCACGTTCTGATAATTCCACGGAAGCCGATTCCTCAGCTTTCAAAGTCAGACGATTCAGACGAACAGGTTGTTGCGATGATCACGCAGAAGATCTTGCAGATAAAATTATGATACCTTTGTGATAATTTAAGGAGCCTACATTGTTCCCACGGGGCAGCCAGCCAACTCGGTCGCAATGAGTATGACAACCAAGCACTTCTATTCACCTTGGTTTCCCACAATGCAAATGGCTCTGAATAGTTTACACGGTTGGATGCACTATACAAGTTTTCAAGTACAATACTCTCTGTTGTTGAGAAGATTAGACATCGAGGTAGAGGACTGGACACGTGCCTTCCTACATGTAAGCTAACAAACTGAAGTCGGTTATGCTTTGTACCTGTGACTGCCTCAAGGGTCTAATCTTCTTAGTCCATGTAAATTTCTAGCGTAATTGTAATTGCAGTGTAATCTCCAAACTAGACGCCTTAGACTGTGTAAGGATCCATTCCTCCATCATTATAAATTCTTCTAAAAACATGGAAATTAACTGGACTCCTTTCTACATAACTCCATTATGTACATTAACTATATTTCATTTTATTGTACCATGTCTGTAAACCAAAATGCGGTTAGCAATTGGTGAATTAAAGAATATTCTTATCTTATCTTATTACACTCCTTTGTGCATTTCTGGCTGTACTTTTTATACCTATGTATCATTTCTTTAAATTTCCCATTGCATGTTTTTCAATGTCTAGTTCTTTTGGACTTGTCTTTGGTGTTAATTCGATTCTCGTTTTGCCTGTCCAGCTTCTTGGTCATATGCTCGTCACTGCCCGTAAAGTCGGCGAACTGCTGAACATCGACTCGACTGGATATCGTCTCGTGATAAACGACGGAAGAGACGGATGTCAATCCGTCTACCACGTCCACATCCATCTGCTTGCCGGCAGGCAGATGGGATGGCCGCCCGGGTGATGTGCTCCAACACCTGTGGATTATGTTTGACATTCACACTTTCTAATAATCATAATCTAAGGTCAGGTTTTCTGGCCTGAAGTTGTACTGTGCCGAGATAGTATTGTTATTTTGAGTTTTCCTGATTCCGTGTATTACGTGCAAAAAAATTGTCTTCCTTTTTCCCAATGCAACTTGTACATTTTGTGGGGCCCATGCTTATGTGCAGTAGGCTTCTCTAACTTTCCCTCTTGCAAAAGTTAATTAGCTAAAGTCATCTCTGAAAATTTATTTTACCATTGTTAAACATCCTATTTGCTAAAATTTGCTGACTGTTATGGTTTACTGTTTAGATAATTTTGTTGAGACCACTCCCACACTGTACGCAAATCACTTGTATCCAGTGACTCTGCCGTAATGCAGACATGTCTGAATTGGACTATGAATATATTAAGGCCCAATTATATCTGACTTGAGTTTAATGGGCTCCAAATATGCACAGTAGGTACAATTTTTTGTTAGTTGAAGTTTGTCTTCCCAGGTGGATTTTTTAAAAAGTACCAGGTATACTGTTATAGCCATTTCAGCGGCTTTTATTTAATACAAAGAAGCCATTTAGGTTTAGGCAATATATAAATGCATGGGCGGAGTTTGGTTTCCGTTTTTGGGGCCCAGCTAAAAAATTTGGTAGAGAATGAGTGGCGCCGACAATTTTTTCCCGCGCGTTGGCCCAAAAAAATTGACCTTTTTTTAGTAAAGTTCAAATCTCTGGAAAATTACCATGTATTTCCTGGCCGGAAAAGTTGATGACTTGTTTTAGTCATTCGTAAGTTTCACGTGGGGGGCCTAAGCTCGAAAAACGATACAATTTACATGGTAAAAAATACTCTAGGTCCTCTTGGGGGCTTACCGGGCTTAGCCCTCCTAGCCCCTGATAAACTCCGCCCATGTATAAATGTGCTGAATGGTAAGAGTGCTTGCCTGGTGATGAAGTGTGTTTGGTTTGACCTCTGGCATAGTTACTCGGTAGAAACTTAAGCCAGTACTTCATGCTCCTTGCCCAGTTACAATACAACATAGTACTGCAATATTGATATCGCCTTTCTTTGTTAAGCGTTTTGTCATTAGATGGTGATACTTGATAAATAAAAAATATACAAATGTAAATACGCAAAAATATAAACGCAAAACTAATAGTATTTAACGATTTGATCAACGTTGTTCGTGTTTCAAGTACAAATAATCCATAAAATCCAAACTATGAAGATGACACAAGACTTTCAATTCAGCATTGAAAACGCAAGTTAACTTACAAGTGTAAACTGCATGTTCATCAAACAAGTTTGGTTAAAAAACTACACATATAATTAAGTTATTTGTTCAAAAGTGATGACAAATAAAGATAAATTATACGATAACTGACAGTTGAGACAAATTCAAATGACCGAACGCGCACAAGACTCATTTGTAGACCGTCTTTTCTCAATGCATTCAGAGAAGAAACCTTACTCTACCGACAAAGTTTCATGCAACTAAGCCATCATTTCAAATGCACCGCAACTAAAAACATGCTTGACTATGAACAATGAACACTAACTAGTATCGGACAACGTCATCAAAAACCAGTTTTTTCTATTGATCATATGTTGTTATGTTTAGTCAATGAATAGAATACACTTTCAATCAATAAACTGCTGTTTTCAATCAACGAACACACTATGAATTGATTATACTCGTGTCTCAAAATCAATCTCACTTTCCGCTGAAGATACCATAGATTTTCTCCACTTTGCTCTTGTCTATGTTGCTCTAATCACCAATTGCTGCCATTTTTTTGTCATGGTCATTGAAGAACTTAGGATTCAATTACTCCAGTTCCATGCCTTCAACTTTGCTTTTTTTCCGACTGCGAATAGATGGAAGCCGTGAAAGGTCTGAAAGAAAGGAAAACAATAGTTCAGATTTAGAGGCAATTGCATTGGTTATATTTCAAGCTAAGTATTCTGGCTGGCTTGCAAAATCACAAACTGCACGCCATTAGCAGGTTTTTTAGCGTGCAGTTCTACACAAAAAAGTCAAGTTCTACATGGATTTATGGAGAATTTAGAATTTTTGCTCAGATAAAACTACTTAAAATTGTTTGCTGTCATCCGATTGGAAATAATTTACTATGGAGGATGGGAAGGAAGAGAATGGGGTTGTGCAGATCTAAAAATTCTTACAAAGAAGCCTCGACCATTAGTGATCGTTAGTGTAGATACGACTATTTGTTTATTAAGCACCTATTGAGAGTATAAAATGATGGCTCTCAGCAGTTGAACATATGAGTGAAGGACTTGCTCAAGTTCTGTACTCAACAGCCCACAACCATCTCAGTGAGACTCGAATCCATACTCTAACCAATCGGCTATTGCGACCCATTTACTCTAACCAATCAGCCACTGTGACCCACTTACGCAAACCAATGGGCTACTGTGACCTACTTTAGCCAATTAGCTACTGTGTCTCACATGTACTTAGCTATTTAGATCAAACACCCTATTGTTAAATACTGACAATCAACAAGATTTAATGCAATGTAATGTCCTAAATTTCTCGGTGCAAAACAAACACCAACATCATGAAGTCCAGTTTATACTTTCTTGGGACATTGCTGTTGATGAATGAAATGCTTACCCCTCCAGGCAGATGGCCACAGCGTACATGATCCCAACGAGTACCGTCAGAAGAATTCCTGCTTGACTTGCATGCCTGTGCAGAAAAGAAAATTCACAGTATCAACTCATTATATCAATCAGTATATCGATAAATATAACACTGTGTACATATAATTATATATATATATATATATATATATATATATATATATATATATATATATATATATATAGTTTATTTGCAAGTGAGGAAAATCTGGGTGATGCACTGCACCCAGTTACGGTATATATAGAGGCATATTAAATAGAAACAAATAAAACTGTCAATCAATATATCCATCAGCATGCCAATCAGTAATTTTGTTGAATTAGCATCTCAGTACATAACAGTATAATCACTTGCACTTAAAAACCAACGTACCAATATACACCACAAATAAGAACAAACAATGCAAAGAATAAGTGAGAACATTAATAATACCATCGTTTGTGGAAAAGGTTTACACAATTATTCTTATGGTGGTAGGACCCTTGACCTGGAATGGCTTCCCTTTGATGTTCCACTCCTTTTCTAAAACTCCTTCTCATCACTCCACTCTCATCCTAAGACAGTTTTATCTGGCCGCCTGGGATTCGGAGTGCCCCTTAGTAGTCCACATGAAAAGGCACTACGCAAATTCATTTAATGAATGAATGAATGAATGACTATGGCTGCTTACACCAACGAAGTCCCAAGAAAGTTAAGCGTCGATCCGCGATACATCGGATTGTTCATCAGACTGAATGGAAAGGACGTCACTTTGGCCGGCATCAGTATTCCAAAATAGTCACCTAGATTCAACAAAAGAAATGGTAACAATAGTACATTAATGTTTATGTATATGTCACAGGTATTTAATCTTGTTGATATAGTAATAAGACAATGGAATTTTCGTCTCGTGTTAAATCCAATTTACTGTTTTAATATCAGAAATGAGGACTAGGTCTTAAAAGAGTCAAAAGCTATTAGTCATATTACCATACTTCTTAAGTACTTCATTTCATGAGCTTATATTACTTCTAACAGTACTATACAACTATAGCTCTCATCAGGATAGTACCTATTATAAAATAAGTACCAAATCAAGATCTTTTAAGGTTGGCTAGAATTTATTGAGGAATAATGTTGCATATTGTGTTGTGTGAAGAGCCATACAATTCATTGTCTCGCATCCTAATAAATTTTATTGTATTGTTACAAAGCGCTTCTCTCAGCAAAAGACTTTCAGAAGCGCTCCTGGTGCAATTGACCCTGAGAGAAAAGGTATGATTTTGAGGTAGGTGAGAGAAAGAAGAGAAAAGATAACCGGAGAGAAAGGTGGAAGCCTCCATAGAGAGGAAATACACTGGTCTTCCGAAAACTGTCCTCATTATGGAGCGCCATCGGTCAATACGTTAAGCATTAGACACCAGCACTATAGAGTTACAAATTACAATGCTTAGTTCATACACAAAACATACCAGATAGCCAGCACACTTACATTACTAGTAATGATCTGAATACGTAATGTCTAAACTTTTGCAAAGCAGAAATATCACTCATTGACGAAAATTAGGTAACACATGCTCAGGCAGTCTCCGGATGGAAGGGACACCTGGAAACGTCAAGAACTTACCGAGAAATGTTCCGAAGAAGCCGAGTTTCCAGTAGCTGGTGAGAACGAGGATAATTCCGATGCTGGCCAGCAGATGGCCGAACCAGAGAACGTAGTTGTTCTGCAGGAGAAGCCAACGCGGCTGTGAAGCAAGTGTGACGTAGAACCTGAAATGAGAATCCAATCTAGGAAATCAAATCTGGAACTTCGTTTAACTATATGCCACCTGTTCATATAAGTTCTATTTATTTCTATTTATTGTGCTTCAATATGTAACTGGGTGCAGTGTGTGTGTGCGTGCGTGTGTGTGTCACCTGGATTTGTCACATTTTCAAATAAACGAATATATATAAATATATAATTTTATATAGATACACACACATTACCCTAATAAAGGAGGAAAATGGGTTTTTGAGCAGCTTGCACAATAGAAGAGTTAGGCCTCAGTTGTTCGAGCAGTTCAAATAATTGCGATTTTCCGTGACAAAAAGGTCAAATGCATATCTAGAAAATGTTATATAAATGTTTAGATACATGACAAAAGAAACAATGTCTGAGTTGTCATGCATTGCTCACAGAAATTACGAAATCAGATTTAGATCAGACTATTAGTTGCAAGTTTTCTTCATTCTAAAGGAAGAAAATCTTGGATCAAAATGAACAATTCAGAAAGAGGAAAGAATTTCTGCCTATAGATGTTAAAACAAGACAAAGATTTTAAAGTCAGTTTTTAATAAGAAAATGACGTTTAACACACAAACCTCCAATCACGAAACAATCCCAGAAGAATTATCGTAATTGCCAACGCAGAACAAGCGAGTTTTGGCGAGCGAAAGAATCGGCTCATCGAACGAGTCCTGTGCTCCCATCGAGCGATCTGAAAGGCATCACAAATAAGATTTAATCTAAACTACACAGGTTTAAATAAATTGCATCATTTTTATATCTTCTGGGCTACTTCTTAATAATAATAATAATAATAATACAGCCAAAAATAATCTCATAGAATGTGCCAGAGAATTACCTAGGCGCAACTCAAGAGGGCATATTGTCCCACCTCAAGCTGCATATCAAGAGCATCAGTATTTTTTCATAAAGGCACCTAAATGTAAATTTATCAGTTTAACTTCGTGTATCTCAGTATAATTAGAGCTTCAGTGCCACGAAAATTGTTAAAACCCAAAAGCTGTGCAGTAAGAAAAGGGGTCAATTCTCCAGGGTGGGGAGTGTCCCCCACTTGCCCTTATGGGTGGACACTGACAGGAAGCTAACATTTAAATACGACTGGTATATTCTACTTTCAAAAAGAGATGACTCACTGCGTTCCAGAAGACCGGATTAAAAACGATGCAGAGACCAGTAAACCATAAATTGAAATCCGACCAATCGACGATCAACTCTGGAAATTCCATCTGAAACGTTAAAATACAAGTTTTTAGTAAAATGTTAAAATGCAAGTTTTTATTAAAATGTTAAAATGCAAGTTTCTATTAAAATGTTAAAATGCAAGTTTTTATTAAAATGTTAAAATGCAAGTTTTTTAAATTTAAGTTTTTTCAGACATCGTCTGAAATTATGGTGCTGCAAAATATTCCCACTTAATAATAACGGCGGGGGTAAGGATGTTATGCACAAAGACGAAGGCCTAAATTGATTAATGATATATTCGTTTTATTGAAGACAAGTTTGCAGACATAACCCAACCATCTACAAAGGAAATGATTGAGGAAAATAATAATTCTAACCAATTGGCTAGATATACTAGTCAGATAGAGGGGTAGAGGTCGAGTGCATATAAAAGTTGTTACATCTTGGGTGTTCAACGTCGATCCACCCTTCGATCGGCGAACCAAGCTGAGCTTCTGGTTCCCCACTCACAGAATGCTATCTGACAACGTCGTTCATTCTCTGCTGCTGGTCCTACAACCTGCAATGGCCTCCCTGTTGCAATGCGCTTAATAATTCCTGACTCGATTTCCAGGGGACACTCCACTCTGTTCCTCAAGAACCTAAAAACTGTTCTATTTAGCCGTGGTTGGGTCGGGAGCGCTTCTGAGTAGCCTACCATAAATAGGCGCTATATAAAACTTCTGAAATAAATAAATAAATATAAAATAACGTAAATGTAAATTTCCGAAATATTTGTCAGTCGTACAAACGCCGCTTATGGGAGGCCAACGTATTCGTCAGCGCTCGGTTTTGAATAGTAGGCTATAGACTAAACTTGACTTGCGTTGGAGAGATACAGCATTGGCTGAACTGGCGGAGTATCTGTAATTCTTTTAAAGCCAATAGTTCTACCTTGCTCCAGTCGAGTAGCAGATATTCTGAACAGCAAGCATAAACGTTTCTTTCCTTGGAAAAATTCATCCAGAAGTTGAAATTTAGAATTAAATACTGATCCAAAACATTCGTTTTTCGCGTTCGTATAATTATGTTCACGCCCAATATTACACTCCGCTACATTGTAAAATAGCCCAAAAGTTGACATACTAGGGCTATTTATTTTTAAAGAACTACTAGGCCAACAGTAGGCTAGGCCAACTGTAATAATAATCTAGATTGAACACAATCAAAATTCAGTCTAAGAGTCGTAACCTTAAAGCAAACATGTATCATCGGGCTCAGTGGTGTAGTACTGTAGCGTTTTGGGAAAAGCTACAAAATTATACTTATTTTTATCCATGTTGGCCATAACGGTTAATTAACTCTATGCTGCACCAGAGCGAGGCTGCAGACATTACGCCAGCATGACGTGTGACCTTTTAGATGACGTGGCGAAAGCGTGGGCGCCGCTGATTGGCCAAGAGCGGCACGTGATCTAAAACAGCGGTAAAAGGTCGCTTCCGATTGGCTGTTGGGCAAATCTAGGTCAGTAGGACGAAGAGACGCGAAGAGGTGAAACCGACGAGAAAGACTAGGCCATCTCTTTGAATAGAAATTCGTTTAAAACTAAGTTTTCGGGCATCTAAATTAATAAGAAAGTCAACTAAAGTAATAGATAATAAAGTAAACGACCGCTGGTCGCCTCCGGTGGAAAGAGAACGTCGAAATAAGCAAAACCGCTTAGGAATCAGGGAAGTAGAAATAAATTAAAGTGTAGCGTGCTGAATCTGTAAATGAATGAATGTTTAAAATGGCCGGAACGCGTTGATATAGATTATATAGCGCATTACAGGTAGAGCGAAGGATAAATTAGCGCTTGTATTAAGAAGCGTGAATATATTGAAAGAGTTGCTAGAAGTAGCCTTGCGATATAACTGTTGCTGTGGTCGTGGTAAATTAGTGCAAAGTGTTGATGTTAATTCGTTGCTTTCGTGTAACTGATTAATAGCGTGATTTGACCTTCTGCAGTAGTTAAGGAAATAAGAACTGAACTGATAGCCTAGTTATATGCAGGAGCATAAGAGATAGGTATCAAGTAATGCAGAGTGTGTAATAACCAGCCATAAATGCTGTGTAGTGTTAGGAATACTTTGTGTTGAACTGATAAGTATTATAGGCAGAATTGTATTTGCACAGGTTGCTGCCAATTGTATATTAATTAAGTAGTGTTGCAAGAATAAATAAAGCGTTGAATATTGAACTAGAATTGAAGGTGATTCACTGACTGACTTGCAATTAGTTGTAAAACCGAATAACCCCATGTCTCGTGCCAGTTCTTTGAGGGGGGACGCCCTAGAGGAATCGGATGATTCGGAGGGAGGGCGGACAGTCAGTAGTGATGAGAGATTGATAGAGCGCCAGATATATCCAGCCAAATACTCTCCGCCACCTCTTCAGGAGTTCGAGTCCCTTTCGCCCAAAGCTGCCGCGGGGATAACGAACTCAGACGAGCACCGGAAAGAGGGTGCTGTCGCGCGTCGACAAACCGCCGCGGAGACATGTCCTGTAGGCCCTGGTACCCATGAAAGAAGAGAATTTGGACGTTCCTCCCTGTCGTTCACACTTGAGGTTCCCGTAGGTGGTTCCCTGTCGCCCCGGCAGTACGCCGCCACACTAGGGGAGGGGGGCGAAAGTAAGCGAGTAAGTGGGGCATCCCTTGCAAGCGCTTCCGGTCCCCTAGCGGTTAGGGCGGGCGTAACAAATGGTACCAGAAGTGGGGTAGAGGTGGAACAAGGGGAACAAGTGGAACAGGTGGAACCAAGAAAATTTGGAAGGACAGAATTTCCTGGAGAGAGAGAGAAGTGGGAAGGCGAAGAAATGGCTTATTATGGCGCTAGACCCAAGCGTCCTTCGGACTACCCTGTTACCGCAGCAATTGATGCGGGTTTTGATTTTGAATTTTACATGAGAGATAAACAAGCGAGGTTGGTTAACAGAAAGCTTGGAGGAAATAATTATGAAAGTGAAGGTTCGGAGGTAACTGATCTGCGACCCTTTCATAACGTTCTGTTGCATCCTAATATGTTGAATTTGGATAAAGGTTGTGTTGGGATCCTTGCTAACTCTGAGTGTATAGTTTCAGATATGGAGGATGGGGATTCGGCGCTGCCGAGGGAACTGGGACTCCCGACTTCGGATGCACATCCCGGGCACCCAACCCTAGTCCACCCTCGGGCTACCACCTTCCCACCACCGCCTCCCTCGTCGCACCCTTTCGCCGTCCGAGCCCCTCCTGCTCCGACCCCGAACACAATCGGTGGTGTCGTCAAGTCGAATCCTTGGGTGAGAACCGTCACCCCGGTCACAGCCTCGGTGTGCAAACTGTCCGTATCCGTCGTGTCGTCGACTCAGTCAATCATGTCGACCTTGTCCTCGTCGTTGAAACCACAGGTTACACAAAGTTCCGCCTACCTGCCCTCGAACCCTGGCCCTCCCGCTCACCTGTCAGGTTGTCAACCAACAACCGCTCTGTGTCGGCCAGCTTCCGCCTACGATGAACGATTCTGGGTAACCACACGAGCAACCCAGAACAACCTGGAAGCGAAGTTCCATGTTGTGTCTACATCCGGGAGCGAAAACAGTCAGTTCCAGTTCGAACGGTATGCTGAACCGCCTACAGCTGAACTTCAACCAACGATCCAAGGTCGTTTTCAGCCGAGTACGACTCCACCCTCGTCGGTCACTGTGCAGTCCCAATCACGCGTGAGCAGAACTGTTGATTCGAAATCCAGACAGTATATGAAATTGGACAGGTACAATGGAAAGACATCGGTCGAAGCTTTCCTAAAGAAATTCGAGATCTGTGCGAACAGTAACGGTTGGACAGATGGGGAGAAATTCGCCCAGCTGACCTGTGCCTTGACAGAGCCAGCTGATCAGCTGCTCTACGAGTTCGACTCCGAGACCATAGCATCCTGGTCTGACCTGGTTGATCGTCTACGCCTGCGGTATGGAAGCTCCGATCAAGCCGTCCTCTACCAGACCCAATTGAACACACGACGTCAAAAGATGGGTGAAGACCTCAGCTCTGTAGTACGAGACATTCGACGAATCATGATCCTGGCGTTCCCTGGTCCCACCTCGGTGCACAGTGAAGTCATAGCGATTCGTGCCTTTCTCGACGCCCTGCGAGACAGAGACTTAGCCATGAAGGTTCGTGAGAGAGAACCTACCACCTTGGACCATGCTTATAAGACTGCCATGCGTTTAGAGGGTTACCGTCAAGCAGATGATGGTAACCTTGGCCGCGATGAACATCGACCCAGTCGGGTAAAAACTGTAACGGAAGTAGACTCTGCCCCTGCTGACAGTCAGAGACAATTCCAAGAAATCGTGTTGAATAGGCTGGAGCAGATGGAAGCAAGAATAAACGTCATATGCAGCAGCCCCTCCGGCGATGGACAATTTCGCCCCTGGCGGCCCCGAAGTCAAGTTCCACCCAGGGCGGAACCTACCTTCGGAAGTCAGAGAACAGTTAACCGGTCATCCAGGTTCCCCGCGGGTGACCGTCGCTGCTTCGAGTGTCAACAACCCGGTCACTTTGCTCGAGTTTGTCCCACTCGTTACCACGACTCGACGCCGGAGGAGGAGGGAGAAGGACTGGAACACAATGAGGCACGCCAGGTTCAGCAGAAGAGCCGCCCTGCGCAGTGTCGTCGAGTCATCGTCTCAACCGCTGTCCCGGTGTCGTCGAACTGCAAAGTAAAAGAAAAGCCTTCAGTGAGGCGTTCGAATCCAAAAGTCGCTGGAAAATCCTGTGTTATCCCACGAGCATCGGTCGAAGCGGAAGCGCTACCACCAGAAGGAGTTCCTGTTCCAGACAGTCCTGGGGGGAAGATCGATCAGCCCAAGGTGGTGGCCCGAGTCCCGCCTCGTCGGGGTGTGCATCTGCCCTCCCACTTCGCCAGCCCTACCTGCGGTGGAATGTGGCCTCTACCGACTTTCGGCGGGCTTCGTGGTGCTAACATGCATCCTTCCTCTGGTCTCGCCGCCTATCGAGACAGAGAGAGGAAACGCACCAGAGTTCCGCAGAATCGTCACGTTCTGTCGAGAGGCACCATTCCTCACCATCGCTGGCGAGATCACCAAGAAAGCTTCATGCAGCCTGGGGGGTATAACGAGTAATGTAGTGTAAGGTGATGGTAACGTCGCGTAATGGCGACGAGTAGAGATTGTGGCAAGAAGCCTAGGTTTTAGTTCCTTTCGATGAATAAAATGTTTATTTTATAACTTTGATCTAGGTTAGATCATTGGGGGTAGATTAGAATTGTTTACTTGTGTTTTATTGCATTGTTGTTTTTATTGCCACAGAAGAAAGGCAAAATGTTGTGCTTGCATGTTAGTTTAAGATTTGATGTGCATAACCTCGATTGCAGATTAAAGTTGAATCTAAAATGTGCTAGATTAGGAGAAGATTGCATTTGTGCATTGATTGAAAAGCAGTCTGCTAGAATTTGGTGAATTATCCTGATGTATGCATTGGCCTGAGTAGTCGGTAAGTGAGTAAGTTGTAGACTAGTAGGCAGACTGATGTTGTTGCAGGCATTAAGAATTGCATGCGAAGGTGAGACTAAGGACCTGTTATTTGGTAAGAGCGGTAATCCGTCCAATCGTCGCTATTGGTTGCTCAAGTGTACTCTTTCCTGTGTGGAAATGGAGGTGTAGAGGTCATGGTGCATAGGTACGCTTCTCTAAGCGGTAAGGCCTGGTGTAGGTAGCTTCAGCCTTCATGTAATGTGTCTTGCCTGTAATAATGATTGGTGCCAATGTCTATGATTTTTATCTTACTAGGAGAGTACGGCTGTGGCAATGGTTTGACATAGGATAATAGAATTCTTAAAGAACACTGCATATATGCAAGATTGCTGTTGATACTTAGCTATTTGTCATGTTGAATAATAGTCTAAAGTCTTATATAAAAGTTTGTTGTAAGGGTTGAGCTCCTGATTAAGCAGTAACTGGGAAACAGTAGTAATAATTGACTAGGAATCTAAGGTGTGTATTGCCCTGAAGAAGTTAAGTAAACAGATCGGTGGTAAACTTGTAGGTAGACTGAAATTGTTGCAGGCATTAAGGGTCACATAGAAGAGGAGACTGGTGGTCTGTTAGTTAGATGAGCTGTAATCCGTCCAATCGTCGTTATTGGTTGCTTGAGAATTTTCCTGTGTGGGAATGAATGAGATGTACTCTTTCCGTTGGTGGAAATGGATGTAAACTTCTTCCTGTGTGGAAATGAATGAGATGTAATAAGCGGTAATCCGTCCAATCGTCGTTATTGGTTGCTTGAGAATTTTCCTGTGTGGGAATGAATGAATAAGCGGTAATCCGTCCAATCGTCGTTATTGGTTGCTTGAGAATTTTCCTGTGTGGGAATGAATGTAATAAGCGGTAATCCGTCCAATCGTCGTTATTGGTTGCTTGAGAATTTTCCTGTGTGGGAATGCATGAGATGTACTCTTTCCGTTGGTGGAAATGGATGTAAACTTTTTCCTGTGTGGGAATGATGGTGATATATTCTTTCCGTTGGTGGAAATGTGTGTACTTGGTCCTGTGTAAACTTCCTGTGTGGAAAGGTGACGTAGAGGTAACAGCGTAGGTCATGGAGTCCATCCGTCCTAGTAGGCATAGGTACGCTTCACTAAGCGGTAATGCCTTATGCAGCTGGTTCAAACCTTGTTGTAACGTGTTGTGCCTGTAATAATTTGTCAGCAACTGATGCGATGATTTGTGCCTGCTGAGAGTTAACTTTGGGCTGGATACATAATGACAGAAAAATGATTCATCTTAAGTTTAGTTGCTTTTTGGATGAAAACTGCTTTAAGTCAAATTGCTTATATTTCGTGTTAGTCTAAGTTGTCGTTAAGGTGTAGCTGATAACATGTTAACTGCGCTAGGATTATCTGTAGGATTGGGAGCCGAAGCATGATTGTAGGTGCTAGAGGACATTCTCTTGGTTTGTGGCTTCGAGCTGTTGCTGAAATGGATTGTAGTACATTGTTTACTGTAACTGTTTGATGTGCATTACCTGAAACCTGGGTGGGAGGATAACCCGATAGCACCTGATAATGTGTAAGAGTATGGATAATATTTCTATTGGGATTTCCAACCCTGCTTTAGTTCAGAGACTTTGTGTCTGGTAGTTAGTAGTCCCGGGGTTCGTGGAAGCAGAGACTGGTGATTAAACACCAATGGCCTGTATTCCGACGAGGATTGGGTAACCAATGGACGTAGTTAGTAACCCTAGTGAGGTAAAGGCTGGCCTAGTGGTATGCTTTCTCTGAATCGCCTGATACCCTGACCTTGTGCCTTTGCTGAATTGTGGTCTGCGTGGAGTAGGGAGCGAGAGTGAGTTGGAGACCTTCAATTTAAGTAGACGTCCCTCCCTCTTTTTGCTGGTGATTCCGAACGTATGGTTTCAGGGAGATTGCTAAGTAAGGATGTTACATGAGCGTAAACATTGCCCTGCAGTCACCTTGAGAATTTAAGCGGCTGTGTTGTTGAGGTTTAGTTGTTATGAGTAAAGCCGTGCTAAGATGCCGTACTTTGTATGCCTGAACTTTTACCACAAGCGTTGCTAGGAGACTAATTAGTTGATTTCTCCTTTTGTGAATTAGGAACCCTGTTGGTTCTTAGTGTTAAAATGAGACTTCATACAGTTGTTGATGTAGAATTGCCTGCTTACTGTTCAGACTGTTCTCAAGCGGCAATGTCTTTTAGTAGTAGTGATGACCCTGCCTTAGCAACTCATGTACAACGGATTCAGTACGCGACCACTGCTGAATTTTCCAGTAATATGGAAAATTCGGGTTAAGGAGGGGAGAGTGTAGCGTTTTGGGAAAAGCTACAAAATTATACTTATTTTTATCCATGTTGGCCATAACGGTTAATTAACTCTATGCTGCACCAGAGCGAGGCTGCAGACATTACGCCAGCATGACGTGTGACCTTTTAGATGACGTGGCGAAAGCGTGGGCGCCGCTGATTGGCCAAGAGCGGCACGTGATCTAAAACAGCGGTAAAAGGTCGCTTCCGATTGGCTGTTGGGCAAATCTAGGTCAGTAGGACGAAGAGACGCGAAGAGGTGAAACCGACGAGAAAGACTAGGCCATCTTTTTGAATAGAAATTCGTTTAAAACTAAGTTTTCGGGCATCTAAATTAATAAGAAAGTCAACTAAAGTAATAGATAATAAAGTAAACGACCGCTGGTCGCCTCCGGTGGAAAGAGAACGTCGAAATAAGCAAAACCGCTTAGGAATCAGGGAAGTAGAAATAAATTAAAGTGTAGCGTGCTGAATCTGTAAATGAATGAATGTTTAAAATGGCCGGAACGCGTTGATATAGATTATATAGCGCATTACAGGTAGAGCGAAGGATAAATTAGCGCTTGTATTAAGAAGCGTGAATATATGGAAAGAGTTGCTAGAAGTAGCCTTGCGATATAACTGTTGCTGTGGTCGTGGTAAATTAGTGTAAAGTGTTGATGTTAATTCGTTGCTTGCGTTGTAACTGATTAATAGCGTGATTTGACCTTCTGCAGTAGTTAAGGAAATGAGAACTGAACTGATAGTCTAGTTATATGCAGGAGCATAAAAGATAGATATCAAGTAATGCAAAGTGTGTAATAACCAGCCATAAATGCTGTGTAGTGTTAGGAATACTTTGTGTTGAACTGATAAGTATTATAGGCAGAATTGTATTTGCACAGGTTGCTGCCAATTGTATATTAATTAAGTAGTGTTGCAAGAATAAATAAAGCGTTGAATATTGAACTAGAATTGAAGGTGATTCACTGACTGACTTGCAATTAGTTGTAAAACCGAATAACCCCATGTCTCGTGCCAGTTCTTTGAGGGGGGACGCCCTAGAGGAATCGGATGATTCGGAGGGAGGGCGGACAGTCAGTAGTGATGAGAGATTGATAGAGCGCCAGATATATCCAGCCAAATACTCTCCGCCACCTCTTCAGGAGTTCGAGTCCCTTTCGCCCAAAGCTGCCGCGGGGATAACGAACTCAGACGAGCACCGGAAAGAGGGTGCTGTCGCGCGTCGACAAACCGCCGCGGAGACATGTCCTGTAGGCCCTGGTACCCATGAAAGAAGAGAATTTGGACGTTCCTCCCTGTCGTTCACACTTGAGGTTCCCGTAGGTGGTTCCCTGTCGCCCCGGCAGTACGCCGCCACACTAGGGGAGGGGGGCGAAAGTAAGCGAGTAAGTGGGGCATCCCTTGCAAGCGCTTCCGGTCCCCTAGCGGTTAGGGCGGGCGTAACAGTACACGTGGCATGTTCGGCGTCCTGGAGGCTGGAGCCGGATGGTTGCGGGTTCGAATCCACCTCAATTAAGTTGCCGCGTAACGACCCTGAGCAAGTTCTTCACTCGCTTATGCGCTTCAGTGTAAGACTTTGATTCAGTACCCGCGCTGTAGTCGGGAGCACCTCTGGGTAGTTCCTGAAGATGCGCTATATGAATTCTCTGAATCAATCTGATAGGTTAACTGCTCATATCATATTAGGCTAGCCGCAAATAATTACAAGTTTTTTTAATGCATCGGTTCAAATCAGGACTTTCTTGATTTTCTGTAGGTCTAAGCTTACTCAATTTGCGAGTTGCGACAGGATCGCGTTTAATGTAGCTTCGAGTGTCGGTGCAAAACGTTACAGCAGGGGCAATTAAAGTTCGGCAGTCTTACAAGATTAGTCATTTACAAAAATACGCTGTTCAATAGGCTAGCCTACTAGTGGCGGCGCCAGGATTTCGGTTTGGGGGGGCTGAATCCTCGCGGAGGAAATTTTCATTTTTGCCCGTCAAAATTTCTGACGACCTCTTTTTCGCGTCCATCCGCCAAACTTTCTAACGACCTTTTTTAGTCATTCGGCCGAAATCTTCCATTTTGCTCCACAAAACTTCAGTTTTACATGATGTCAACAAGAGCCTTTTGGGGGGACTTACCCCCGGATGTCCTTGTTTAGGGGGCTTAGCCCCCTATCCCCTCTGTCGCCGCCACTGTAGCCTACGTGGTTTGTCGACCGTGGCGGGCCAGTAAGCAAGCACGCAACGTCGGTGAACTTAGTGAAATTAATGTTTTCTTACACTAGCTGATTTTACAAAAGGTTTAATTAAGTAACACTGAGACTCGCAAAGACATTTGGCCAATGGCAACAAAACTCTCGGCTGAGGAGCATTCGGTGCACCGCACCGAATGGACCTATGTTAAACAAGACCCTGAGTCAGGGCCGGCCTTAGCCCAAGTGGCGCCCTAGGCAAGGCATACATTTGGCGCCTCAGGCATAGGCCTGCATTAGGATTTTATTTCGGGGAATGTTTTCTTGACCGTGAATTTTGAGGTGTGTACACGCTGCGGGCGACTTTTTTGGTCGAAATTTTCTGAACTTTTGTTAGTCGTCAAATTTTCTGACGTCCAAAAAACGCTATTTTCCGCGATTTTCGGCTATTTTCTGCTCAAAATTACATTACACACTGTCATGTGCTAGCAAATGCATAATTATTTCATTTTTACATGATTTCATTTAGGGGAGGGGCGGTGTTCAAACACCCAAAACATCCTCCTAGCTACGGTCTTGTAGGCCTATACGCTCAACTGAGTAATTCATTATAATTTTTTTTATTAGTGCACTGAAGGCTGGATATAATATTCAATTTTGTGAAGAACAGTGGCGGCGCCAGGATTTCAGTTTCGGAGGGGCTGAAGCCCCGCGGCAAAATTTTCCATTTCCATTTTTCCATTTTTTTTGTAGTCATCGACCAAAATCTCATGAAAATTTTCCATTGTCGTCGCCAAAATTTCTGACGACCTTTTTTTTAGTCGTCAGCCGCCAAAATCGTGGATATTTCAATGTAAAATAATTAAGATGGCCATTTTTAGGGGGGGCTGAGCCTCTTGTAGGGGTGGGGCTTAGCCCCCAGCCCCCCTAGCGCCGCCACTGGTGAAGAATGGTATAAGTTTAAAAATATTAAAATACACTCTTGTGGAAATGGCGCCCTCTAGAACTTGCAATGGCGACCCATGCAACTGCCTGCTTTGCCTATGCCTTAGGTCGGTCCTGCCTCAGCTACTGCCCTTTCTTCATCGTCGTCCCTACTAGACTATTTTATTTCAATATGAATAAAGGGCAGGCTGTAATGTTGTAATCTCATCTTCATGCTCAGCAAGGCCCACTCCCATTTCATACATTTCATTTCTTGCAACATCTTCACTCTCGAAATTGAGCGTCGCGTATTTTAAACTGTCTCCTAAAGCAAATAGTATAGCTATACGGAATGTCGTTAAAAATCGAATTTTATTTGTCGATTTAAAATTTATACAGTCCTTGAAATTGAATTAGGCCTGCCTGAACGATGAACAGATGCAAAGAATCCATAATTATTTTAAATTCTTTCCATTGGCAAAAGTTTTGAGTTTAAAAGAATTATAGTGTAAAAAAATAAATTCGCCGGTGCCGCGGCGCCCCCCAAAGACTGCGGCGCCCTAGGCAACTGCCTACTTTGCCTATAGGTAAGGCCGGCCCTGCCCTGAGTTGCGACCTAGGCCTACATGTAGCCTATATCACCTAGCGCCGGTGAATAAGCCGGTCTCCCTCAGTCCCCCTGAAGATTTACATTATCGTTTTATACATTACCGATTCTGTCTCAGAAACATCAATACGATAGGCCTAGTCCTATATCAAGCGTGTATACAAATCGACGAATATATCAACTTGTTATCGTGGACCCACACGAATTTATTTGACTTTTATCAAATACAATCAATCGATTAGACTTAGTCAAAGCCGATGAGTAGACTCATGTCTAAACAGAGAATCGCTGGATTAAGTGTACAGGCCTTTATCCGAAGGAGGCGTAGGCCTCGTCCTTTTAACGTCCCATAAAATTTTGTGATCCATCCTTCAGCCATTTAATAGGCAATGTGTGGCATACACGTTCACAATGCACTTCCCTCCTTTTCATTATTTCATTACCTCTTTGCCCCGTTGCTTTAGCGCAGCTTATTGATTACACAAATAAATTTTAATGAAACTCGTCGGGGTTCCGGTTTATTGAACCCACTGCCCCGCCGCTCATAATCTCGAATCCATTGAACCAGAGCCTTTTATTACTGTAATAGAAGGCTCTGCGTTGAACTCACTCGCGTCAGAAATCCTGTAAGGCAACAGCGGCGGTCCTTCCTTCGTGGCTCTAATTAAACCGCTAAACGATTCAATTTTCCGTTTCCGGCGCTTCACATTGTGGACCAATTGATAATGTCATCATCTTTCTCGGTCTTCCTTTTGTTTGGGAGCTTCGACTTGCATAATATTCTGTGCTGCTGCTGATGATGACGACGGTGGAACTCACGTCAACCCGCGTGCATGCAAATAGGGCTTGTGCAAATACGACTCTAGTGGTCGTCGTCGGCCGCGTAGCCTACGTACGTGCACGCGCGGTCAATTGTCAAGTCGGCCAGAATCGGTCGATAACCGTTTTGCATTTATCGGATACTGTTTCCCCGGCGTCCGAAATAATCACTCCGCTTTTCTAAAGGTCGTCGTTGCCGGCGATGACTTCGGTGGACGGAGAAGAAGAGGAAATCGATCAATTAAATTTCATTTCGCAATTAATAACACGGACCGTTGACAGCAGCGACGACGCCAGCGCACGAGGCCGTTTTAATCATTACCGGAACGGGCCACGGTTTGTTGAACGTGAAGGGACCCAATCACGTGCAATCACTCTTTCACGGTTTGTCGTGTCACCTTTAGGGCAGCATTCAGCCTCCCTTCCACTCGCGACTGCTAAAAGCTCTTCGGGGATTCATATAACTCCTCATCCTCTTTCTCCTAGTCCTCCTCTTGCTCCTCGTCGTATTTCCCCTCCTTCTCCTCCCCCGCCTCTCGTCCGCTTGTTGCCCGATAGCATCTCGCCAGCGCTCAGCGAACGCAGGCCTACAGCGGCGGAGGCAGAGGCAGGCGGCCGACCGCGCGCGTGTGGACGTTTGAGCAGCGTAAAATGCACCTAGCCGGGTAAGTTAAGACTGCATTATTACCAGGGCTGTAATCACGGGTATACGAGCGTATACAGGGTGTACTCACCTCCGGAGGGAAACGACATCGTATACTCACCTTCTAAAAACCAGGGTATACGCTGGTAAGCTAGGGAACTAGAGTAGCCTATACGCGGGTATTTAGGCGTATTTTTTCATGGAATTCGGAGCGAATGACTAAAAAAAGGTCATCAGAATTTTCGGGCCCCAAAGAAGTCGGTTTTTCTCCCGGTCAGCGTGTACTCACCTCAAAATTTACCAGTAGGCCTACAGACCTGAATTTATTACATCGTAGTGACTGTCACATGAATGCTTGGCAATTTGAACCGGCGTAAGTATTTAGGATTACAGCCACATTGGTTAGCTAACGCTACCATCAGATTATTCGCTTTGCTAACGCTACCATCAGATTATTGGCTTTGCCATGGGTCCCGTAGCTCAGTGGAGAGAGCGCTGGCCGTTAAACTGAGAGTCAGCCGCGCGGACCCGGGTTCAAGCCTCACACGGGGCAAAAATTTATTTGAATTTTCTGTTAGCTGCCATTGGCGCTTTGCTGTTGTGTTGCTTGACTCGGGTTCTGCTAAAAATAAAAGATAGCCCCTCCCACTCCTGGCTTGGCCGAATCAGGAGTGATCCAGTACTTAGGCCATTAGTTAAGTTACCGAACCTGTTGTAGCCGAACTGCGTGTCGTGCGAAGCAGGCCGTATTTCGTATAACTTGTACATGTAATCGTTCTGCGGTTTGTCAGATTGAATGTCAATAAACGAAGATTATTTATTCATCCGTTCACGCCTGACGTGCTTTCAAGTCTTCTCCTGTCGAGACCCGATGCGATTTGCCGTTTACGGTGGACGTTGACTGACTACTGAGCTGATGTGTACGGGTCTGATGAGCTCCAACCATTTGACTAAACGGCGTTGCACCTGTAAATATAGTTCCGATCATCGCAACCGATCCACCTCAACAGACGCCATCCACAAAACTCCCATCGCATCAAAACGTTCGGCGAGGCGTTTCTCCAACAGTTTCCGACGAGAATCCGTTTTGAAATTGCGTCGAACGGTCGCGAAATTCGCCCGCTCGCGGAAGGATACCATCAGACAACTACGTCCGGCGATTTAGGCCAACAAAGGAGGAGAGAGACTGCGAGTATATTCGGAGCAAGAAGAAGAAGAAGGCGTTGTTGGTGATGGCCGTGCGCCTGCTGTAGCGTGCGAATCGTGCGCTGCAGAAATATTATTCTTGTTATGATTTGTTGTCGTCTGACGATTTCGTCCTCCGTTTAGCGGATAGAACGATAAACGGACCGCTCGTCATATTCCGGATTTTATCGCCTGATCGCACATTCAGTCGGTAACTGTCGTGTAAGTCATCTTGTTTTCAGCGGTGACGCGCAGACTGTTATGGTTTTTCGGTGTCAGCGTGTGTGTACGTGTGTGCGTGCGTGCGTACGTGTGTTTTGTCCTGTCCTTGTACGTGTCTCTGCCTCTCTTGTGATGCTTGGTGTAAATTAAGCACGCTGCCTTATCTGGAATTAACTAGGCCTACGAATATTAAGTCTGTTTTGGTCTCTATGCATATACGTTCATTCGTGTGCAGTTCTCATGTGTGTACGTTCAGATGGTGTACATAAATTGCTGAGTGTACAAACTGTAGGCCTACATAATAGGCGCACACTGAAACCAGATGGGAGGCTGAACGGTTGCCAAGAGGGTGATAAGTGGGTATCCTCGACAATAATTTGTTCTTTCATTCACAGCTTTAGGAACCGGTTCATTCATTCTGCGCATTTTCATGTTCGCTTGATACGCGCTTAAGTGCCGAATTGGCTGTTCGTAGTGAAGGATCTTTATCTATTCGTACGTGGCTAAACATTTTTATAGCGCCCGTCGTGCACTTCGCAAAAGTGCGTCTTGCTGATCAAGCTCATGCATTTGTCATGAGCGTCAGGGTTTAAAGTTCTCTTTTACGGCGAGAGCGTGCTGAGAGTGGCTGGGGAGCCAGTGCAGCACGTCGTTAAAAGTGTTAGAGGAACAGCAGTATATGATGCTTGTTAAGTTGAGGATAGTCTCCACCTGCGGTCTCACGCAGACACGTAGATATTAGCTTGCATGTTTATGTTGTCGGTGATGAGGAGATGCTCAGTTGGTGATTGGCTGATGTGAAGTTTGTGCTGCAGCAGAAATATCCTCCAAACTTCTGCTATCATCATCACACGAATGATGACTGGTGTTGATTGGGGAGGGGGGTTGAGCAATTACCCCAACTCAACTTCATTATTGTATCATCATCATCGTCGCCGTCGTCGTCGTCGTCGTCGTCGTCGTCGTCCTCCTCCTCCTCCTCCTTGTCATCATCTTCCTCCTCCTCGTCTTTCTTGGCTTCCTCCTCCTTCTCATTCTTCTCCTTCTCCTCATCATCATTGTCATCATCTTCCTCCTCCTCGTCTTTCTTGGCTTCCTCCTCCTCCTCCTCCTCCTCGTCATTATCTTCCTCCCCTTCGTCCTCCCTTCCTCCTCCGCCTCCTCCTCCTCCTGTCGCCAACCATTTAGCGCAATGGGTGGGAACAAACGATCTCCAATGCCCTCCGTCATTTGAAAAGCCCATTATACTGTCGTTAGTGTTGTTGTTATTGTTAGTCCAATAATTCACTGCTCTCCTCATTTATATTAGTAGGCTATATGTGAAATTACGGTATTGTCTGTCCAGTGTAGTCTTGGTCTGAATTGCTTCTTTTCCATCCGATTCTTGCGTGTAGTTTGTGAAATTTGTTTGTCAGTTGCTATTCTCTCTTCATGTCCAGCCTGATCTTACCCTACCCTATCCTACTTTACCCTACCCTACTTTACCCTACCTTACCCTACCATACCCTACTACCTCACCCTACCCTACCCTACACTACACTACACTACACTACACTACACTACACTACACTACCCTACTCAACCCTACCCTAGCTTACCCTACCCTACCCTAGCTTACCCTACCCTATCCTATCCTACCCTAGCTTACCCTACCCTAGCTTACATTACCCTAGCTTACCCTACCCTATATACCCTGTGTACCCTACCCTACCCTAGCTTACCCTACTCTACCCTACCCTATCCTACCCTACTCCACCCCACCCTTGCTGGCTTTAATACCTTTGTACCATTGCCTGCTGACACTTTTAGCTGCTCTGCTTCTGGCATGCAGTGTGTGTGTGTGTGTGTGTGTGTGTGTGTGTGTGTGTGTGTGTGTGTGTGTGTGTGTGTGTGTGTGTGTGTGTGTGTGTGCGCGCGCGTGTGAGTGTGTGTGTTGGTTTGCACTGAAAAGACGGTGATCACATTATTCAATGGTTAAATTATAGTCTCTGGCTGTATATATATATGCACTGCATGCTGTATACTACATGTTATACAGTGTTCAGTGCTTTACACGAATATATTACACACACAAAAGTTATGTCTCTGGAATAATGTGGCATGCATGTTAGCAATGGACAGACTATAATAGTGGTGATAGCCGTGTATAGATATGCTTGATTCGGATTATTATAGGTGTGTGGATAGGTGGGGGATACACGGTCATTGATATGATTTTCCTATAGTAGGTTGAGGTGCAGATGTCACATCAGACAAGTAGTGGTGATGATATTCAGATTTATACACGATGAATGTGTGATGGTATCCTTAATTGTTGATTGGAATGGTGACGTTACAGATGGATGGATGGATGGATGGACGGATGGATAGACGGATGGATATGTGAGATGTTGTGGAGAGGATCTATGGATAGATAGCAGGGTGGATGGATGAATGGATTGATGGACGGATAGATAGATATAGTTGGTGATATGTAATATGTTGTGACGTGTAGCATTGTAACAGGACAATAAATGTTTATGCGTGTATATATATGTTTATATATGTATATATATATGTTTATATATGTATATATATATATATATATATTTATGTAGTATGGTTGCTGCTGTTGCTAGACATCTGAGTCCTGTGAAATTGCCACCATGCATGTTGTGGATGAAAAGTCATAATCCAACTGTTAACAGAACTTTCTTATAATGCATGTGATCATATTTCTAATCTTTCGTTATTGACATTCTGTGTATACATATACGATGATGATTATAAGTGGCGAGTGAGAACAAGAAGAAGAAGAAGAGCTTTAGTCTCTTTAGCCATAAGCTTAGCGTTGATGGAGGCAGCTGTGTGTATACGAAGAAGTGTTAGCGACTTCATTTTCTTAGCCTCAGCATATGATGGCGGATGGGCCAGTCCTCTCCCTCACCGTCTCATCTTCCCATTGACATTGAATGTATACGGTCAGTGTATGGTCATTATGGCTGAGTTGACTATAGCAGGGGTCTAGATGATGGGGGGGGGGGTATATGAAGCTTCCCTCTCTATTGACGGTCAAACAGATTGTGGAACTTTTAAACGTGGCACAAGTTTTCGAAAGTAGTTTTAATTGATCGGTCATTTTTTCGCATTTAAGCGTTTGGTCATTTAGCCATTTGGTCATTTATTTAAGTCCCCCTATTTGATCATTTAAGCATGTGGTCATTTGGTCATTAATTTTGGGCTTAGTGGGCATTTTGTTGTATAAGCAATTGATCATTTAGGCATGCATGTGGTCGTTTAAGATTTTTTTCATTTGAGTATTTGGTCATTAAACCGTCTGGTCATCAAAGACTCATCAAGCCATTTAGTCATTTAGTCATTTAGGCATTGATACATTTAGTCGTTCAGGCATTTGATCATTTAAACATTTGGCCCTTTAGCCTTTGGTCATTTAGACATTTGGCCATTCAGGCATTTGTTTTGTATACATGTATTCTTTAGGCTGTTGCTATCTTTGAATGTTTTTTTGTTTGTCGGTTGGATTGTGGACGATTGTCTTCTGCTTGGAAAAAGTTTTAAGCAATCTCTCTATCAATATTTCAATCAATCTTTCAATCAATTCTTCTATGTATAGTTGTATACACTCAGAAACTCATATACTTCCTTTTGAAAGGCAGGTTATCAACTCTATAGGGAGCTCACGGTTATGGGACCGATGTCATAGGGAGTATAACAAATAAGCTCAATGGGTGCACATGGTAGCAATTTATGCCATACACGACAGGAATTGTGGAGAACACAGGCCGCAAAAAGCGTCAGCATTATTGCAAAGGATCTCAAATAAGGGGAAATATATAAAAGGTAAATAACCATGGCGTACCAGCCTCTGGATAATTCCGTCAAGGGTCTGCCACTCCTGACAGTCCAAGTAAGTCCTACAACAGAGGCGAGCAAACAAGCAGTCCCATCTCCGAGAGGAAGAGATTTGAATTGGAGTTGGTACACATTATACCCTCCTACAACGATATTGGCGATCTATCCATTCGGCTGCTATGTATAATTTCCAATCAGTCAGAAATCATTGGTCCCTGCAGAGACTTCTTAACAGCAACACCAATAACAACAACAACAGCAACAACTATAATAATAATAATGATGATGATGACGATAATGATAATAATAGTAATATAAATAGTAATGATGATGATGATGATGATGATTGATGATGATGATGATGATGATGATGGCAATGGTGGTGGAGATGATGATGATGATGATGATGATGATGATGATGATGATGATGATGATGATGGTGATGATGGCGATGGTGGTGGTGATGGTGATGATGATGAAGACGATAATGATGATAATAGTAATGTAAATAGTAATTATGGTGATGGTGGTGATGGTGTGATGATGATGATGATGATGATGTTGCTGGCGATGAATGATGATGATGATGGTGAAGAATGATGGTGGATGATAATAATAATAATAATTCATTCAATATAATGAATTTAAAATTAATCGAAAAAATTATATTATAATTATATATTTATATTTATTTTAAAAATATTTAAAAAAATAGTAAATAGTAATAATGATTATTATAATTATTATAATAATCATTATTACTATTACTATATAAAAAAATATTTTTACTAAATGTGGCAAAGTATGACAGGATTATGCTTGCCGTACTATTGCAACGTGTACAAGTGTTTCCCTGTATCTATCGGACTGTATGCTTTATAATTTATCTTTATAATTTATATAGCGCCTGATCAGGTGTAAATATAATTCAACAGTTTTACGATTACATTCGGTATTTTTTATCGGTGCTTTGCTTGGCAGCAGACTCGTTTGATTGATTGCTTTGATTGCCAATCAGTTGGCAATCAGACTACTTTGATTGATTGCATTGATTGCATTGATTGCTTTGATTGCCAATCAGTTGCCAATCAGACTTCTTTCTTTCTTTCTTCGAGACGCTGCAGCACTCATCAGTAGTAATTATTGTTTAGTAATCAGTGCTTCTGCTAATTGCCTGTCGCTCGTTTTTATGGCTGTGGTCGCCAGGTCATTGAAGAGAGAGACAGACAGAGATACGGACGGACGGACGGACGGACGGACGGGCAGACAGTGAGACTGACAATAGAATAGAAAAGAATGGACGGAGGCGTGGTGAGATATATAGGGGGAGGTGATGGGGGAAATGGAAGGAAGGAGAGATAATGAGGAGAAGGAAAGAAAGAAAGGGATGCTGCAGGGAAGTTGGATGGAGATGCAGAAGGAAAGAGAGACGAGGAGGGGGAGCATCCTGTACAGAAGGAGAGAAGACAGGCAGACAGACAGACAGTCAGACAGACAGACAGGCATGCATACCAACACAGAGTCATAGAGAGAGACAGACTGACAAATTATAGGCCTACATATACATTTTATACATTATACACAGACAAACAGACAGAAAGAGACCAGTGCTTTAATAGGGATGCAGATAGGGAGAGAGAGAGAGAGAGAGAGAGAGAGAGAGAGAGAGAGAGAGAGAGAGAGAGAGAGAGAGAGAGAGAGAGAGAGAGAGGAGGGAGAGAGAGGGGGGGAGGGAGGGAGAGGGAGGGAGGGAAGGGGAAAGGGAGGGAGAGGGGAGGGAGTGGAGGGTAGAGGGAGATGGAGAGGTCTGAGGTGAACGTGGTGGAAGGAAGGGACTGGAGTGAGTGCATGGAAGAAGAAGGCGTTTTCCTTAGGACGTTGTAAAGTACTTGGACGCCACAATGATCATCGCTGCTTTCCTTATAATAATTATTTTTTTTAAATTTATTATTATTATCATTATTATTATTATCATTATTATGTCGAATGGCTTCGGAGGAGGAGGGAAATAATTGCTAAACATTTTCTACAATTAATTCCACTCTGCCTCGTCATTATGATGGGATGGGGGAGGTGCGGGGTGGGGTGCGTGGCAGGGGGGTGCGGGCGATGAGTGGGTTGGTGGGATGTGGCGCCCCGCTGTTGACGACGGCGCAGACGAAATGGCCATTAACGACGTTTTTATCCGATCGAGGAAAGGGTCGTAAAGTCTGGATAACGACGACGTCGTCGTCGGCCTAAGCAGGAGGAGGAGGATCTATCTGTCTGTGTCTGTCTGTTTGTCTGTCTGTCTGTCTGTTTGTTTGTCTGTGACTCTGTGTTTGTCTATTTGTCTGTCTGTTTGTTTGTCTGTGACTCTGTGTTTGTCTATTTGTCTGTCTGTTTGTCTGTCTGTGACTCTGTGTTTGTCTATTGGTCTGTCTGTTTGTCTGTCTGTGTCTGTCTGTGTCTGTCTGTTTGTCTGTCTCTGTGTCTGTCTGTGCCTGTCTGTGCCTGTTTGTCTCTGTCTGTCTGTCTCTGTCTGTCTGTGACTTTGTGTCTGTCTGTGTGTTTGCCTGTGCCTCACTGTCTCTGTTTGTGTGTCTGTGTTCCTGTGTCTCTGTGCTTGTACGTGTATAACATAGTACTCTGTCTGTGTGTCTCTCTCTCTGTCTGTGCCTATGTTTCTGTCTGCCTGTCGTCTGTTTGTCTCTATCTCTATTTGTCTGTGTGTGTGTGTGTCTGTGTGTGTGCCTCTGTTTCTGTCTGTTGCTGTTTGCTAAATTTTACACGGCGCTGTCCAACGTTGAACACTGCATAATATTATAAGTAGCGATGTAAAGTAACTAATAATAATATTGAAGTAATGTGTCTGTTTACATGCTGCTACAAAATGACGATGATGATCAATTAAGTCGCACTTGTTCTGAACTGTCTGTATGCCTACTTAAAAGCGCCTTCTTTAGGTTATTGTGAGGCGCTGTTATAAATGTTCATTTTATACATGCATGCATGCATACATACATAAATACATACATGCATACATGCACACATGCACACATCATTATCATCATCGTCATAATCATCATCATCATGCAGGTATGTACGCTTGAACGTGTGTACATGCATGCATGCGTGCGTACGTACACACGTTCATACGTACGTACGTACGTACGTACATGCATGATGATGATGATGATGATGATGATGATGATGCTGATGATGATGATGATGATGATGTTATTGGATTAGATAGAAAGGAATGGTGAACTTAATGACAATGATGATGATGATGATTTCTGGGGTGATGGACCTTAAGTTCCGGAACTCGTCAACGATGTTGAACTTAAAAAGATGCCATTCGCAGAATTAACCATACGGTGAGCTGCTATTCAACGCCCACTCATTGATTCAATGTATTTTCTATTGTCGCATGATTTGTCTGGTGGAGAGGGGAGGGGGTTGTGGGGGTGGGGGAGAGGGTGGTGGTGGCATTCAAGTCTGACTTCTTTCAGAATTCCTACCATAATGGCATAATCCATGCAATCCTTTCCTGCTTTTATTGTTATTATTATTTTGCCCAAGGTATTTATTGTTATTATCATTATTATTATTATTATTATTATCATCATCGTCATCATCGTCAGCGGACTTCTATGATAAACACTAACAAGTCGAAGAATCCAGGACATTCTAAGAACTCTTTCTTTTTCCTGCATCTCTCCCTCCTCCCCCTTTTGGCTGTTTTCCTGCTTCGATCTATCCTTCTCCAATTCCCTTCTTGTCTTTCGGTCTCTGACTCAGCCTGGAATTTGGCTTCTGTATAAATGATTCAATTTGTACTTCGGCATCAGTACATTGGCGCTATAGAAGTTTTTTTTATTGTTGTCATTGTTCACGTCTATAAACATCAGAGACTACTACACAGCAGATTGTGTGCAGGCTTTGAAAGTGTCAATTAGTTAAGTGCAATCACTGTGGCCAATAGCCAGACATTTTCTGTTGATTTCTGAAATACAGTAGTTATCTTCATGTAATATACATGTATGCATGCAGGTATGGCCAGTGGCGGCGCCAGGGGGGGGCTGGAGGGGGCTAAGCCCCCCCTGAATGCGGCTCAGCCCCCCCCCCAAAGCAAAATGCGGAAAATGTCTATAACGGCTAATTTTGTAATAAGAAAACTAGACAATCATCAACGGCATCGAAATCTATTTGAGAATGAAGTTAGCGACTTCCTTTTTTGGCCTCAGTCTATGAAAATGGGTGACAAGTTTACACCCTTACCTGTTGACCATACAACCGGACAGGGTTGTCGAAATTGTCGAAGAAACATCATGGCTCTTAGACACCTCGTTTCAGATTGAAACCGTTTTATAAGTATTAGACGTATAGAAATAACGAAACTGCCTAGTCCTTCAAAAAGTGGTGCAAAGCTGCATTTTCTCTTGATTTTTCGCATATTTCACAAATTTAATCATCGTCACAAAAGAATGTTTAGGATTTTCTTCCTCCTGCAATCAACTATATAATCATAGCGTAGATGCTTGCGCCAGTGGCGGTGTCAGAGGGCTAAGGGTTATAGCCTCTAAATGTGGCTCAGCCCCCGCCCCCAAAGCAAAAAGCAGAAAATATCCATAACGGCTTGTTTCGTAATAAGAAAGCTAGACAATGGTCAATGGCATCGAAATCAACAATATAATTTATTATATATAATATACATATTCTATATAAATATATATATATTAAGTTTTATAGGTCATTTCATTCATTGTATTGCAAATTCTACACATTTAGTGAACCAGTTTTGTTGCATTTAGTAGCTGCCTATACTGTAAACCGTTTCTTCTTTATTGATTGGAAGCTGTCAGCCCTACCACAAGTGAGTTGGACTCTTTAAAGTGCACTTACAACTCTGCAATATGTGAAAATTTTAAAATCTTCCATAGTGGTATTGCATCTGTACTGCACTTCATGCATGAAAATAATATTACAGACTGCTGATTATCCAGAAGATTGCGTTTTATCCAGAAATGCCTTTGACACAACAATGCAGTTGTCAGATTTGCATCATGTTTCTCTTACACACCTCAAATGTGTGCGCTTTTGTAATTTTCGGTATAATAATTATTATATTCTTGTTGTGTATACCACCACTGTCTGGGAATGTAGGCCTACGTTTGATATAATGGTCAACTAAGAAGTCCTAGTGCTATTAGCATATATATGTAAAGCATTTGTGTGCAGATAATTATAATTGTAATTATAAAATAATTGTGTGCATATATCTAAGCATGCATATTTTTGTATTAAATTAAGGAAACTTTAACTGTTTTCTGTCAATAGTAATATGCAGGCAGGTAATTATAATAGTGTCCTGTGAATGTTGTTGGACACCTTTATTGTGATTTATTTTTATTTGTGATTATCTTAATTGAATGTCCAGGGTAACGGCCTCTGTTGTCATAGACCCTAGTCAAATCGGATCCATCCATTATTGTGATTACTTTTTTATTGTAAAATTTCTGAGTATTAATACTGTGTTGGACACCTTTTATTGTGATAACTTGGATCTCGAGTCTGTGCCCATGGTTGACTTTTTACACGATAGTACTGAATTGCACACCATTGTATTGTGGATTTTCTGATTATTAATGCTGTGTTGGACACCTTTTATTGTGACAACTTGGATCTCGAGTCTGTGTCCATGGTCGACTTTTTATACAATAATACTGAATTGCACACCATTGTTTTGTGGAATTTCTGAATATTAATGCTGTGTTGGACACCTCTTATTGCGATAACTTGGAACTCTAGTCAACGTGGTTTTTGAGTGCTTGCATATCGGTATATCAAAGACAATAGGGACTTTACATTACCTCACTGTCTGCACCACATAGCTACTCGGGCTGCTATGTGCACACGCACTGTATATAATGCATTGCCTTTCGGCTCAGATGACTGAAATTTGGGGTATGGTACAGCGCTGGCACGGCATAGACTTGACGCGGACGCGTTTGAGGACCTCCCATTCTCCTTTGCTACCTTAGTTGGACACCTTTGTTTATGAAATTTCGGAACTTAATCTAGGTTTGCGGCCGGATTCTCTAAAAATCAAAAACCTCAACAATTGCTGACTTCGTTTAAATAACCCACTCAATCTCCAACTACATCTTGCAATGGAATATTTATGTGGAGCGCGTTTGTGCCAGTGCACAATTTCTTGTAAAACCCTTCGCACGATTGCAATATGACCGCCCTGGGAAGAAAATGTTCTAGTTGCGTCTCTGGGAGGGAGGAAGGCTTGGGGCTTCAGCCCCCCCAAACCTGAAATCCTGGCGCCGCCACTGGGTATGGCTTGTCTGATTGTTCTATGTGACTACCAGACACCGTGCACTTTGGCCACATTACAGCGGGGTAGTAGTGTCTGCTGACTGTGTCTGGCCTATGACTTGTTTACTTGCCTCGTCGGTCTCCTCCTGGCTTTGCTACAACCGGAGATTTATTATTTTTGTATCGAATGATCAACGATCGAAAAGCATGTCTGGAAAACGATGACACTAGCGTGACTATATAGCCCGACTTTATGATAAATCTAGGCGATCGTTTGTCAAGAAAGGCCGGGTCACCTCTATAATTGTTGACCTACTTGTCAACTCTGACGTGACCTCCTTTTGTGACCTCTGCAGGCAACGACCTGTGTATAGAGGTTATAAGATTGATCATTTATTTCATAGCAAGGCAGAGTCTCTTTCGACCTACTTACCAACCGTGACCTGACCTATTTCCGAGTCGTCTCTTTCGACCTACTTACCAACCGTGACCTTACCTATTTCCGAGTCGTCTCTTTCGACCTACTTACCAACCGTGACCTTACCTATTTCCGAGTCGTCTCTTTCGACCTACTTACCAACCGTGACCTGACCTATTTCCGAGTCGTCTCTTTCGACCTACTTACCAACCGTGACCTGACCTATTTCCGAGTCGTCTCTTTCGACCTACTTACCAACCGTGACCTGACCTCCTTTCTTCGACCTATCGGATTAAATCCATGGACATTCTCCCATAGATATTCCTGTCCATGCTGGACTGAGGTTTTGACTGGGAAAAATTCCATCAAAGAGGATTTATTATAATAGTAGGGCTGTCTGTATAATGCATACGTAAGGGGTAACCGGATTTAGTCGATTTGCATAGGGGTGTGTGCGGCGGGGGAGGGGTTTTGACAGAATGTACATGTACGTACGCATAAACAAAAGGTATCCTTCGTGACGTCATGACATTTCTCTTCGTTTTTTTATTAATGAAAATACATCATATTAAACTACCATTAGATATTTATTGATGTAGTGCCACTTTTAGGAAAAGCCACTCGATGCTTTGTTTTTTATATTTATACAAGTGGCGCTATATAAATGGACGGTTTGTTTTTGTTATGTTTGCTAAATAATAGAGTAATCATAAGTGTTGTGTTTCTAAAGTGGTCGCTGCTCTTTTAAGACATAGCGCAGGACACCGCCACTGGTTGCACTCTGCCAGTGCCAGTCCCAAGCCTGGATAAAGGAGGAGGGCGTCGCTAATGGTCTTTGTTGCCACACAGTGACGTTAAACTGCAAATGCCATCACATACATGTGTATGAGCCACTTTGTTGTCTGCAGTGGTGTCTGCATGCATTCCTCTGGCCACAGTAGT
This sequence comes from Lumbricus terrestris, assembly GCA_949752735.1. Lineage (NCBI taxonomy): Eukaryota > Metazoa > Annelida > Clitellata > Crassiclitellata > Lumbricidae > Lumbricus > Lumbricus terrestris. The sequence continues at coordinate 3,718,601 of OX457045.1, forward strand.
CAGTGTGCTGCTGTCGAGACATGAGTGTTGTTTTTTGAGACGATTGACCTATTGTTATACAACAGCCACGGGCTGTTGTTCTTCTGACTTGCGAATCCTGTTGATGATGGGTCGGTGGATCAGGTGTTTGAACGCCACTGTTGCCGCCTCCGCTCTGTGCTTCATGCATGCCTCTAGCAGTGCTGCTGCTGCTGCTGCTTAAAAAGGCGCTATAGAAGAATCGTTCAGCAGACACATCATGATTATAGAGTATAGACCAGCGTTTCCCAAACTGGGTTCCGCGGAACCCAAGGGTTCCGCGGGGCGAGCACAAGGGTTCCGCGAGAAGTTAAGAAAAAGAAGAATTTTTCTGCGATACAACGTTACATTTCAAGCAACTTTTGAAAATCTGGAAGTTTGAGACTATAGCGTCAGTCATCTTTTGTGTTTTGTCCTCACCCGACCTTTCAGTGATTATTAGCAATCCAATAATTAGTCTAGTTTACTCTAGTATCATAGTATGTAGTTTGTGCAAGCTTAGACATCACTGCTGAACGCAACGTACATGTAGGTCAGAGCTTTAGGTCTTAGTCTGAACAGAGACGCCGTCATCTTTGTCACCGTAAAACGCAAGTTTAAAAAGAATCGCCAAGTCTGATCTTGTAGCAGTAGCAACAAATAGTGATTTTAATTTGTTTGTGTAAAGATTTGCCAAAATTGAGTGACTTTTATGTAGGCCTACGCTAGCTAGGGTTCTAACCTCTTTAATTTAGAAACTTGGAACGTTTTCCAAACTCACACAATATTTAATGGTTCTCGAGGAAAGTAAAACCATCGCTCATAAATTGCAAATCATTTTCACGACCTGAAAGCGAACTTGGTTAAATGCTTCCTTTTCATGAATTAGGATAATAGGATACGAAGCCACTCAATTAAGGTGAAAAGCAGCCAACTCTTCTAACGGTGACTACGAACTTCTAATAATTTATTTTTGACCAATCACGAATGAAGCAGAATTGCAATGAACCTTCACATTCTAACCACATGAAGGGCATACTCTTAGTAGGATCCACAAATCGTGGTTTTTAAAACAGTGCAATTTAATCTTTCATGGTAGACTTCTATTGTAAGAAAAATAAACCTTCTAAAATTTAGTGTATTTAGGTACGTAGGCTTATAATAATTATTATTAGTTGCCTTTGCTTCCCGTGCGTTCAGCATGATTCAATGCGTTTAGCTGAGATTGGGGTTCCGCCCGAAAATATTAGGACGCGAAGGGTTCCGTGGCCCAAAAAGTTTGGGAAACGCTGGTATAGACAATTATTGTCCGGTTCTGCCCCGTTATAAGAACTGAAATAAATGACCAGACCGGTGAATTTACATGCATATATGTATATGCATGCATGTGCATTTTGCATATATATATATATATATATATATATATATATATATATATAAAGTACGTATAATTATTGTATATATATATGACATTGTATGAATATATATATATATATGTGTGTGTGTGTGTGTGTGTCTGTTTACATGTGTGGCTTTGTGTGTATATGTAGATGAATATTTGTATGCGTATATAAATGTGTGCGTATGGTTGTATGAATACATATTTTTTACATGTATTGTATCGTATCTGAACTTTCATAGATCCAGATACAATATTATAATGACCAGGGTACCAATGAATCAATCATAATTTATATAGCGCCCCTTCAAGTGATCCCTACTCAGAAACGTTTGAATATACATATGTGTGTGTGTGTGTGCGTGCGTGCGTGTGTGTGCATTGTGTGTATGTCCTGTGATGCTATAGCGTGAATGTTCAATCTGACGTTTGCTGTTGTCAGTTGTTGTCAGTGTTGCCTGGCGTTGTTGTTCTTTGCAGATCAAGAGGGTCTTCTGAGAAAAATGACAACAGTTCCTGACAAGGAATTAAGCGATCTCCTTGACTTCAGTGCGGTTAGTTGGTCATCATCATCATTGTCGTCGTCATCATCATCATCATCATCATCATCATCGTCGTCGTCGTCGTCGTCATCATCATCATCATTATTTTGATTATG